>ML777182.1:926894-988611 GCA_009831015.1 Picea engelmannii
GTTTCACTAGGCCTTCTTGGATAACCCCTTTGTGTATGACTTTCAAAGTTGTTTGTGTTCCTGTTGTTAGCTCTGCAATTCACAACTTTATGTCCAAAATTATTACATGCATAACATAAACCAAAAAAGATAGTTTGATACCTGGGAGTTGAAGATATTCTGAAAGGAGGTACTCTTATAAATTCTTCTTCTTCCTGAGGCCTATCTGTGGGTTGTTGATTCTGAAATCTGAATCTTCTCGGTGGAGAAGTGTCCCTGTAATCTTCCTTGTAGATCTTCCTATCCCCCTTGGTTGTTTCTGCATAGATTTTTGAATATGTTTCTTGCTCTGTTGTTTTGGAGCTTGATCCTTTTTCTGTCTAATTGTATCCAAGTTCGAACTTTTCATGATGAGATTTTTTTACTGCTGATAATGTCATCCAAAACTTTTGAGTTGTTCTGCATATTTTTCTTTTGAAGATCCTTTCTTAATGTGAGAATCTCTGCTTCCAAATTTCCAATGATCTTGTCTTTTTCTTCTAGCTGTTCTTTGCGTGCTTCTTCAATTGTTTTATCTTCTTCTATTTGAACCTTCAAATATGTGATCATTTGTTCTAATTCTTGAGTGTCTTCTGTCTTGTCTAGTTCTGCTTGTAGTTTCTTGTTTTTCTTCTTTTCTCTTCTGATAACTTCTATGACACGCATAAATTCCTCTCAGTAGTCAACTTCTGCCTCTTCAATTTCTTCTTTGACTTCTTCATATTCTTCTTCGACTTCTTCATATTCTTCTTTGAAGTCTTCCTTATCAGAGTCTTCTACTGCCATGAATAAAACTCTTTATGTCTCACTGTCACTAACTTCATCTTCATCTAATGATGATATGTCTTCTTTGGTGCATAAGTTTTTTTGAAAACTTTCTTTGTGGTTCTTTTTCCTTTATATGTTTGTTTGTCTTTTGAGTAACCTTCGTCATTTCTCTTTTTCTTATAAGGACATTTGTTAGAAAAATGATCAATACCATCACAATTAAAACAAATTAAAGGAAGCTTACCTCTATACCTACCGTCGGCTCCCTTGTTTAGTCTTTTGACAAAGTTGGCCACTTCTTCATCATCTTCCGAGAGGTCACTGCTGCTGCTATGTTCTTGTTTTTGCCTTCCCTTTTGATTTGACTTTTTGGATTCTTTTTGGACGCTTCTTTTATATCTGTATTTTCCTATTCAGTTCTCATTTCATATGCTGTGAAGATTCTATGTAATTCATCCATGCTTATTGAGTTTAGATCTAATCTTTATTCTAGTGCTGATATCTTAGGGTCAAATCTCATAGGAAGAGATCTTAGTACTTTTTGAACAATTACAGATTCTTTGATTTCTTCTCCCAATCCTATGATTGCATTTACTGCTTCATCAACTCGTAAAAATTAAGCTGCAATATTCTCACCTTCCTTCATCTTAAGTTGTTCGAACTGACCTCTGTAAGTTTGAAGCTTTGCTGCTTTGACTTTTGAATTTCCTTCATAAATATTTTGAAGTTTGTCCCAAATCTCCTTAGCGGATTTACAATGTGCAACTTTGGTGAATATCGTTTCACTAAGACCATTCAGAAGTGCATTTTTGGCTTTGGAATTATTTTGACCAAGTTTCATTGCTTTGTCATTTTTTGGCGGAACTACTTGTGTTGTGTATCCATCTACAATTGATTGTCAAATTTCAAATTCCTGTGCCTATATATATGTTTTCATCCTTATGCTCCAAAATGCATACTTCTTTCCATTGAACCGTGGTATTCCATTTTTATACAAGTTGTTTATCTCCATGATCTACCTTTCAGTGGTTAAACTGATTTCTGAATGAACCTGCTACGATACCAATTGTTGGATTACTGAGGGGGGGAAGGGGGGGGGTGTGAATCAGTAATAGAGAAATTTAATCCCTTTTAACCATATAATCCAAGTGTTATATAAATGTAGCATTATCATCCAATAAATGCAGAGTAAATAATCAATGAACAAATGAACAATCATACACATACACAGTACACCACTGTTTTACATGGAAACCCAAAGCGGGAGAAAACCACATAATGCTTTTTCTTATATGTATTGAAGAATTACATTCATTGGAAGTACCAACTTCCTTTGTTTTCCAGCTGCAACTGGAAGGGGGCTCCAACCCCCTTGTTTCTCAGGATACAACATGAAGGAAGCTCCAACTACCCTATTCTCTGGCTATAACCAGAAGGAGGCTACAACCCCCTATGTTCTCTGACCACAACCAGAAGGTGGCTGCAACCACCTATCCTTGCCACGCCCAACCGTCCTAAAGTAGAAGTAGAATGATGAAACCACTGTCACACTATCACTGTGAGATATACCGCTATAAACCTGAACCATGCATCAACCTATACCTCAACCTGTACCATAAACAAGTGCATCAACCATGCACCAAGCTGTACCAAACAACCTGTAATCAACCTGTACCATAAACAAGTTCATCCAACCATGTACCAAGTATGTACCAATCATGTGTCAACTACTCATCAACTATGGCTCATCAATATGTACCAACATCATCAACTATACACCTCATGTATGTGCCAACTCATTAACTACGTGTCTCAACCATGTACCCAACATGTACCTTAACCAAAATCCATCATCAATTTCATCATCCAAATATGATTTGTAACTCTGTAATAGACCTAGTGTATATGATCACATGCCTGCAAACCTTCCTTAATTTTCAAAACAAGAGACTAACATTTTCATCAAACTTTTCTTTAGTCTCACATGACTAGTTTGGGATTAGTCAACAACCCTAACTTGAAATAATCATAACTATGTACCTATAATGAATAAAGATATGAAAATAGTACAAAATGTTCTTCAGTTTGTTTTATACAATTCCTCCAGGTGTCACTACTTAGAACCTCTTAGAAAAGGAGTTATAGCAAAAATGACATACTGGATTCTGGCTTATTCTAGAGAGCGACCTTGTAGAGTGTGCCACACACAGAATATTTGTTGAATGGATCTAAAAATGTTACACACAACACTATAGACTGTACTCTAACCAACATATTTTGTCTTACTGAATTTGGATCTGTTATGAAGAAGTTATGACGTTTTTACCCAAAACATTTGTTTTAGACTAGTTTCAGGACTAGCCACAAACCCTATTTTCCATGGAGTGTAAATCCAAAAATAAAACAACCCACAAGCTGAATTTTTTACCATAGATACCTAGATATGTTTCCTCGATGTCCTATCAATTTCATGGTTTGACTCATTCTAGAATTTTTTTTTGTGAAAATAGTGAGATGACCTGTAAATAACATACCTTAGAAATCACCATCAAAAGAATTTATCCTCCCTTGAATTCCGACCTTCTTTTCTTCACCTTCCCTCTGAAATTCAGCTTAGATATCTTTTGGTTACCTCAGTCACCTATAGATATTCAATATGCTCAATTTTGATGTAAAAAAAGAGAGCCTTGCCTCTTATTTATACTCTCCAAATATCTTCCTTAGAAGCATCTTTTAGGTCACTTAACCCATTTCTAGGTCACTTAACCCATTTATAGGTCACTTAACCCATTTTCCTCATTTTTAGGGTTAACCACTATCCATAATTAGAAAGTTCTCCATTACTTTATCATTTAAATATTCCTCCTTGACTTTGTCACCTCACTTTATCATTTAAATAATCTTATTTGATTTTGTCATTTCACTTTATTATTTAAATAATACTTCTTGACTTTGTCACTTGACTTTATCATTTAAATAATAATTTCTTCTTTGCAATCTCTTTGACTTATTTGACCTTTTCGGGCTTCAAGCTAACATATGAGGGTCCTTCAACTTCGTAAGGCCATAACTCTCAAACTGTGAGGAGTTATGTGACGTTCCACATACCACCAGAAATGGCATGACATGTACTATCCATATAGAATAATATTACCTTCAAATATATTAAAAATAATACCATTATACATGAAACAATCTTGGGTCAATTATCCAAACCTTTGTGCTACCAGAATCCGCTACCAGACTTTCTTCAAGGGTTGACATCAATGACAACCAACCATAATCAACAATATCCTGAAAACCCATCAGTAAAGGAATAAGCTTCTTAAACTCCTACATTCTCCAAAAAATTATCTGTAAATGTGGTAGGAAAAGGATCATGTAGGAAAACATCATTCAATTTTCTTAAATATACACATATCTTGATCCCTCCTTGCTTCTTTTCCTGCACCACCATAGGATTGACCCATTCTTATTCTTCCACGGGTTCTATGACACCGACCTCTAACGTATTTTCAATTTATACCTTCACCTTTTGATTATATACTATATTTGATTTGTAATGTCTCTATCTTATAGGCATGGCTTCTAGCTTCAAAGGGATCTTCATCTTTCCTAGTTCACCTGTTAATCCCTTCATATTTGAAAATGCCACTGGAAACAAATCATTGTACTCGTGTAGTAATTATGTGATTCTTTCTACTGTCTGATTATCCCAATAATCTCCAATGCTTGCAATCTTTGGGTTTTCTGCAGCTCCAATGTTTACCTTCTTGAAATTGAATGGTGCAACATAATCTTCTGAATCTATCTCTGGACCTTGTACTTCCCTTTCTCCTTCAACTTATGGGATCTAGATATTGTGCGGGTTTTCTTCTGTTGGATATTCTTCTTCCGTGACATGATACCATGGTAGAAATTATAGAATATTTTGTTTCTTCTGATATGTTGTCACAATATCCACTTCAGGTTCTTCAAAAATCCTCTCTCTGACCACCTTCAATGTTGTATCTATTTCTGTACTTTAATGCTCAAAGGAAAATGTAACCACAAAATTCTGTTGCATTTCTTCCCAATTTGTAGTTTCCCTGCGTTGTTCCTGTTTTGTGTACTAGTTATTTGGAATGCCTTCTAATGTGTGTATAAAATGGTATGGCCATTATTCTGGTGGTACTAATATCCATTGAACCATGCACCTATCTACATGTTCTTTGGGTTGTCCAAATCCATCATATTTCTCCAAAAATATGTTCTCTTGCTCTGTGCCAAATCTAATGCGCATTAACCTTTTACACTGAAACCAATTTTTGATCTTCTCCTTATGTGTACCCCACCAACAGGCAGGTGCATCTTTCAAAGAAATATCTAATAATGGTAATCTTTTATTTTCTACTACTTTTGATTCAAACTTCATTAAAAATTCTTCTAAGTCATTTAGACCATAAAAAGTAGGAGTCTCTCTTACCTCTGAGCCAATCCATCTTAGCACACGCGTCATTCTGGCACATCTTTTGGTGGATAATTCATGTAGTCGTTGTTGTCATTTCTCTAGTCCCGTGTCAGAGTCGGAATCACAAGAACTAATACTCCTCCAACTCAACATCCCATATGCAGTTGGGTTGATATAATCCTCTTTGCGCATGATACTTCTATGCAACTATTTTACATCCTCTGTAATAAAAAAAATTGTCTCAGGTTCCACATACCTTCCTCTTTTTGAGGGATCCAATGGTGCAATAACTTTGTATTCCCATGTTTCAAATATCAACTTCCTAGTCTTCAATTTAATAATAGTTTGGTTATAAAAAGCCCAATCCAAACCCAACAATGCTGGATATCTTAAGTATTATCTACTATGTAAATGACCTCAGAGTTTGTCATGGTGCGTACTCCATCTAGATCTACTAGAATTCCTTTCAATCTTCCAATTGGCACCACTCTATGTTGATTTTCTAACTTCAACTGGATAGGTGAATACCCCAATGTTGGTTCTCCCATAGCTTCCCATGTTTTCTTTGGAAAACAATAGACTTCAGACCCTATCTCTATTATAATATCCCCCATATTGAAATCTCCAATGTTTGCATTCAACCTGAATTCACTTCTTTTTCTTCTCTTCTTATGAACCTGATTCATTGTCTTTACCCCTTCTTCCCTAGAATTACATTTTTCTAACAAACTCTACAATACTTGCAAATATTTTTTGTCATTCAAAAACTTCACACATGACCACAAAAAGTTTCTTAAGTTACTTACTTGCTCTGAAGGCTTCTCTTTTTTGGTCTGATCAAATAATGGAGGCATGTCATACATCGATACCTCATCTACTAGTTTTGTTCCTAAAGTAGACACAATATTTTATTTCATAATCTCATGTCTAGCCTCTTTGAATATTTCTTTCTCTTTGTGTGCATCAAACTTAAGCTCAGGCGCTGTATTATTCCTAACCCACTGGTACTGATCATGATCCTGCTTTGTTGCATCTTCTCCTGTCTTGGCTCCACCTCTAGTAACTATGTTTATATTTTCCCCATCCTTTTACTTTTTTTCCACATCAATCCATTGTACATTCTGATTGTTTTGGTTCCTCTTGGCTTGTATATTCACCAGAAGTGTTAGGAATTATTTTGTCTCATGGTCTGTTACGCGACAATACATACATGTTGTAGGTGGTTGTGGACAGTCTCTTACATAGTGACCTGGTTTCTAACAGTTGTGACAAACTATGGGTCCTCTAACTCCTCCAAAGCCTCTTCCTCCACAACTTCCTCTTCTAAATCCTCCTCTATTACCATGATTATATCCACACGATGTATTATACTAAGGTCCATGATTGTACTGTGGTTGCACATTATTTTACTGTGGTGGCACTACACAGTGTTGGGCGTTGTTATACTACAATGGTGCTCCAAATTGTTGCATGTTATTATACTGTGGTTGTGATTGAAATTGTTGCATGGTATTATACCGTGGATGTTGTGCATTATTATACTATGGTTGCTGCATAGGTTGTGTTGTCATTAACTTATCCTGCACCCTATATGCATCTGATGTCCTCTCCTTCATTATCTCCAAGGTTTTGTAGTCCTTATCTTCATGTCCAACTGACTTGCAAAAATTACAAAATGTACTATTTGGTATTGTTTGATACTTCTGCATCATGAGACAATGATATGGATCATTCCCATGTGTTTTTCATATCTCACACCATGGTCCTCCTAACGATAATGAATTTGGCATCCCTATTACGATATACTGCACAAATGTTGGAAACTCGTTCTTATGATGACCTTCTGTTCTGGAAAATGTGCACCATACATCTTCACTCTTTTCCTTTACCTTATTCTGATTTAATTGAAATGTTAAGTTCTTCAGGTCTTCTCTCAGCTCTTCCACAACTGGATCTATATGCTTATATTGATTTTCCTCTAACTGCAATGTTGCTTGCAAGGCCTCAACCTAGGTTTGGAACTTTTGTTGTCTCAAAGGATAATTCAAATGTGCCAATAAAGAGTTAACAAATAAATGTCTATGTTTCATATCAGTAATAAGAAACTTCAACTTACCTTTTAGTCTTTTGAACTTCTGGTCCACCTCCCAAACTGATTCTCCTGGTTTCTTCTTAATCTCTATCATTTCATTTATGAACTGATCCTTTGAACTTGGTTTCTGAAGTTCATTTATTAATTTCCTCTTCTCATATGCAACAATTGTAGGTGCTCTTGTTGGGTTATTTAATGCGATACCCATGCACTGATCTAATGCATGGTCTTTGAATGTGATTGCCAACTGCACAACCTTTGTATCTTCATATGTAATCTATTTAGTTGCCCATATATTCTCGCAGATAAACAAATTCTTCTTTGGTTCCTCTGACCATTGTGAAATGTGTTGTACTACCACCTCTGCACGGTGTAGATACTTGACTACTACTTGCTAAACTTACACTTCTGCTTGAACTTCCACTGCACCCATGTCCTGTAAAAATCCTTCTACCACTAATTACTTGTTGGTTAACTGATTTTTCTGCTTCAAATGTCTTAGTCACACATGGGGTTGTGGGTTACAAACTAATTCATATCTGGAATGGAGAGCCTTCTTTTGCATTGGACCCGTGACCTCTGGTTTTCCTCTCATAGGTGGCACACAAGATTTCCTCAATATGCCCCATCGCGCAAAGATCCTCTAACTCTTCCTCATCACTATCCAAGCCCTCTTTCTCAGCTACTTCCCTCTTTTACTTATTGATCTTATATTGGTAGGGTCATCCGCTGCACATCACTCTTGCTTTCCTTATTATTTCCCTTGTATGTTCCTCATCCATCATGAGAGGGTCCATTGCTTCCTTCTTATGGCCTCTGTCCATAGCCCTCTCCATATCTCATATTTTCCTTAGTGCTTCCCCCAACTTCCCCCATGCGTGTAGAGTGATTTAGCTATCTGATTCCATGGTCATCACGCCTTTATCATGTAATAAGGTCTTAATCGACGTGTAAAGTGAACTAATGTACCTCCCTCTTGGTCCCTTCAAGAAACCCTTCTTTGCAAAAATATATGGCTTTTCTGTATCGACTGCAAATTTAGTAATAAACCCTACAGTAATAATATCTAACCAAAAATCCACTACACGCATAAATTCATTATTAACCCTTTCCAACCGCGTGATGTTCTCAACAGTCCACTCTATTGGTCTTATCCGATTAGTCAGATGAGTATCCTTCAACCTCAATATCCACTCCTGTAATATATTTTGGAAATAACATAAATATGCCTCGTGGAAATCAGTAAACACGTACCTTTGCAAATATTAATGTGATGTATAATTGGAGCTTCTATTATCTTTTTGCGCAAAATCGAGCTTCTTTGTCTCTAACCATATTTAAATCTCTTTCTTTGTAGGGTTCCATGGACTAAAAATCCCCTTTTATCGCTGCATTCTCTTCATTAAATCCCCTCCAATCCGATATGTTGAGTTCCAACCGATAATGTAACTATTTGTTGGATATATGGGTTGACCCAGGTTCTACATTAGTTCTCCAATAAAACTCTATTCACCATCAGCCCTCCTGGTAAACCGGAAGGCTACACCACACACAGAGTGCACAGTGCAGTCACACCCAAGATGGTTTATGGGTGATTGCATGACGTAGATGTCTGCAGTTATGGAAGGGACCGGGGATGTTCTACTTCGTCTACTTTATCATGAATCATATCATTTACTTCATTATAACATTCATCTATAACTAACAGTTAATTCATTCTACATTATCAATATTGCATGCTACAAAATACTATTCTAGCCATTCATCATTCATTCATAATTGTAGAGACAACAAAAAACATCATTCAAACACATTACAACACATGTTTTTGTTGTGGTTCACCCCTCCTGGGACATGTCCACAAACATCGTCTGCTTATTTCTTATTCATCATCAAATAGAATTGCACACATTACAACATAGGTTTATGAATGGTGAGGTTGACCAACATCGCACCAAGCTCCATATCTTGTGACCTAACCCTCAAATACATCTCAACATTGACTCCATCTGAGCTCTGCAACTCTCAACAAAACAAATACTTCGGCTCTGACTCAAAAAGATGTTGAAAGTACTTCACTCATACAAAATGATACTCAAAAATATATCTTTCCCCTATTTTCCTCATACATCCTCTATTGAAACCCTTACATCATGACTCAAAACCCTATTTCTAATTGGACTCAACTTGTCCACTTTCCAACCTCCTTCTGCGTGGTTGGTCTTCGATCCAACCGTTCCTTGATTTGACTCTACATTGATCTTCCTTCTTTCCTGGCATGCCACTTCCTTTTCCCTGTGCCACATTGTTTTTCCTTATTTCCTAGTGCACACTACTTCCTTGGTCCATTCTGCCTCGTTTACTGTGTTGAACCCCAAAATTTCCTGCTCTGACAGAGGGATTGGGGGAACCCATAAAAATATTTCCCTCTAGAGGATCATCCAGAGCCACAACCCTAAGGTTATTCTCCTTTATGAAACCAAGTGTGAAGGGGAAAAGGCTCAGAATTTTCTTGAGAAATGGTTGAAGAACTGGTCATTTTTCATAGTAGGTGCAAGTGGTCAATCAAGTGGTATATTAACTAGGTGGAGTCCTAAGTGTAAAGTTTATTTCTCCTCTACTCTTAATTCTGCTCTCATAGTGAAGTTAAGAATTAGGGGTTTTGGTGAGCCCTAGAACATTTTAAACATTTACGGGCCTTTCTTTGAACATATTCCCTATTGGTAAGGATTAACTAGCTTCATATATTTTGATTTCCCTGTTACTGTAATCGAGGGTTACTTTAATTTCACTCTTAATCTTAATGAGGTGTGGGGCGCCAATCCCCGAAGGGATGCCTAATGTGTTTTTTTCACAAAAATTATGGAGAAGTATCATCTGATGGATCTTCTCCCCCCCAAATTGATGCCCACATGTTGTAATTTTCATATAGGAGAAGAAGTGGTGGAAAAATGATTGGATCGATTCCTATTGTTGAATCAATTTTTCAACAGCCCTATAACTCTAAAATCTTGGGTTTCTACAAGGGGTATCTCTGATCACTCACATATTCTTTTCGAATCTCGATCATGTGATATCTCACCTACTCCTCGATTCAAATATAATGTTGTTTAGGTCAGTGAAGAAGAATATAGAATGCTAATCAATTCTTCTTGGACTCCTTTTGATTCTTATTCTAATGACTCTACTATGAAACGATTCATAGATAACATACATAGAGTAAAGGAAGCCTCTAAGAGATGAGACAGAATTTTAAAGGCGAAGTCTATAAAGAAGATCAAGGAGGTTGAAGCATGGATTGCAAATTTTCATGACATTAATACCACAGACGTTTGGTATCAAGAACATTTAGCACAATTGAGAGAAAAGGAGTCCAAGCGTAACACCCTCTTGAGTCAGGAAGAGAAAATGTGGTGGCTCAAGATTCGTACCACCTGGATAAAGGAAGGGGATAATAATACAAAATCCTTCCATAATTTTTCCAATCACAGGATGGTTAAGTTTTTAAAACATGAGTTCATTAACCATTTAGGAATTGAAAAAACATGAAGAAATTAATTATATAACATGGCATCCATAATAATATATGCAGATCTGAAAGTTAGCACAAAGAATCAACAAACCATAACAACAAAGTTGTTAACGGATTTCGACAATATCACCTACGTCTCTGAGCCTTTGTCTCAGTGGGTGAGGCTTTCGTATTTTTCTTAAATGCTTCAAAAGTACATTAGAAAAGTGTCAAATGGATTACAAATTGGTTTGGTTGTGTTCTTCTTGAACTTAAGAATCCAACACAACTAACGACATTGAAAAAGGCTGAGCATAGCTCCCAGAATTGGCTCGTAAAGTTCCTCTCCTCAATGGTCTCCCTGCATCAAAATGGCTTTGACTGTAAAATTCCTCAGCATTTTTCCTTTTCTAGACTCCCCTTAGGCTGCCAAGAACCTTTGGTTTATATAGGTTTGAAGTTGGCAACAACCTCCCAACTTCCCCCCAAGATCTGGCCTCAAAAAGGGCTCCAGATCCTCCAATAATGGACAAAATCTCCCAAAACAGGATTAAAAATCAATTAAAATCATATTATAAAGTTGAAAAACCCAAAATTAGGCAAATCTGGACGCAACCCTCGAATTTTGGTCCCTGGTCCTATGGCGTTGTTCCATGTGTCCTTGGGCTGGTGTGCTCCTGGTCTTTAGCCCCTTAAACTAGGCCTTTGGTAGTTCAAATAACCATATGGCCCTGGCTCTAGCTCCCACACGCCCCTCCTAATCTGTTAGGAGGTTAGCTCTTGGTCATTAGCCCCTGGTCGGACGAGGATGCCCCCCGCCGACCGAGGCTTATCCCACAATCCGCGCCAATGCTATTTTAAATATAAATTCCACCATTTCTATAATAAGAAACAAGTATAACAGAGGTGGTAGCCCGAAGTTTGTTAAACTGTCACCCAACCCTAGAGGTCATGGGTTCGATTCCCCCGAAGGCGGAACAAACATTTTACCCAACCAACCTTGGCCAAATTTGGGGTGCCATGTGGCACCCTGTGATTGGGCGACATCTCACCCTGGGATTGGCTCGTATTGCTGATGCAATGACCCATTCACTTGCCACATAATCCACCATACAACCCAGTTATCTTCCACGTCAGCTTGTCATACTGCCATGTGTCAATCCATACTGCCACGTCCTTCGCCATACATTCCAGTCACCTGCCATGTGTCACTACTACGCCAACCTGTCGTACTGCCCATTTTCGTCCATATAACCATGTATCAGCCTGTCATTGGGCCACATCACTATATATACTGCTATGTGTCATTCGTACAGTGACACGTGTCAAATCTGTATAGTGCCAACTTAGCCCGAAAGTGTTGAATCCAAGTGACACATGTCAGCTCCTAGTGATGCCATGTTAGCATGATGATGTCATGCTGACATCATCTTAACATCACCTATCATACCTACTGACATCATAATTGACTTTGACCTAGTTGAATTTTTTCTTGTTTGGGAATTTGATCAGAACACAATAACTTTCACATACGATGTCCGTTTGAGGAAAATTTATATGGCCAGAATCAACGCGACAAGACAGATGTAATGGTGTTGTTTTTAGGCATTCCTGGATCCATTTTGGATTACGCCTCCCTACTAAGACCTTTTGGTCCTCCAAAAGGATACTAACCAATCATCAAGTGTGGGATAAGCCACCCCACTTGTTCTTTGTCTTTAAACTCTGTCATGTGCACCTGTCTCATCAAGATCAATTTCAAAATAACCATGACAACTGAAAACATATTGTTAGTCACTTGTACTCTATCACATCTTACTGAAGCCACTACCATCCATGTTGAAAACATTAGCAACGACAACATAAAAAATATGACTACAAATGAGCTAATATGTTTGTATTACTTGCACGACATTAGCTTATCTTGAAGCAAAGTATGATTGAACTTCCATTCTACAATCATCTCATGTTCATGCTTAATATCAATTACTTGTTTTGGCACAATTATAGGTGTGTTGCTTGCATGAGCTGCCTTCCTTAATTGTTCCATTTTTTGAAGAGATTGATTTGCTTTTAAGTGATGAGCATGTACAACATATTCATTGCCTTATTTGATTAAGTGATATTGATTCTATTCCTTGTATAAGATTGATTTGCAATCATACAAATACAGACTACCTAAGACCATTCCACATTCATTGAGTGGCACCACATCACACGTTACCTCATCCACAAACTTTGATGAAATTGCAAACTTTAAAGTGCATTGCTTTGCTATGTGCAATTTATGATTGTTGCTTATCCATTTAAGTGAGTAAGGTTTATGGTGCATCTAAGTGTTTAATCCCAATTGTTTAACCACTTCTTTTGAAGTCAATTTAGATTTCAATCCACTATCTATCAATGTGTCGAACTTAGTATGCCTCATTATGACCCTTATGTGAAACAATTTACTTCTAGAATCATATCCATCACCAATTTTACTTGTCAAACCAACCATTGTGATTTTAGATTCATCACTCGAATCTGATCCCAGGTCTGTTGGTCGTGTTGTTGTTGTAGTTTTTTCCCTCCCATTCCTCTCTTTGAACTATTTCAGTCTCTTCTCGGGATGCAATTACCAGCAATGGTCATCATCATGCCCTTCTTTCTTGCAATGCTTGCAAGAGAGCTTATCTTCCTTTCTTGTCATTGAATTTGATTTCTTTCCATTCCACTTCCTTTTGTCCTCTTTTATTGAAGATGATTCCCCTGATACACCAACTCTTATTTTCCCCGCCTCAATGTATGTTGCTTGAACATAAACCTCATCAAGATTAGTAGGTCCAAACATAAATACAATGTTACGAATGTGTGCAGGTAAACCTCCTATATACTTCATAAGAGTTTCTTGGGTATGTAATGGAATGTCTAACATTAATTCCATCTTATGAAATTCATCTATGTATTCTTGCACTGTTTGTCCCTTTCTTAGTTTAAGACCTTTCCATTCAATTAAAGTGTTCTCTTTATAACCCAAAGGATACAATTGCTTTTTAAGTGAAGAAACAAAAACTTGCCTTGATGGAAATACATTACCCACTTGTTGCATGCCATTTTGAAACTTGCTTTGCCACCAGATGAGTGATGTGCCTGCAAGTCGAAGTGATGCCAATTTGATTTGAGTTGCCTCATCTTTGATTTGTTGCACACTGCAATAAAATTCCATCTGTCTGACCCAATTATCAAGCCTCTGTGCATTGACTTTACCATCATACATGGGTAATTCAAAATTCACATCAAGCTTAAGTAAAGGCATATCATCTTTATGTTTATGGGAATGTTTTCTTGCGATGGATTTGGAACTTGTACTTGAAGAAGAAGAAGTTGATGGAGAAGAAGGAGGTGAGGGAGGAGGTTTAGGAGGATCCTCTCCTTCTTCATTTTTGGATTTTGAATATTCACCTAGAATCTGTCTCTTCCACTCCAAGTAATCATTGTTTAAAACATTTACCATATCTGACACAACAAAGAATATCTTTCGACACTCTATCTCGTCATGAGAAAGTCCCTCTTCCGATGCCATCTTCTCACTTTGATAATTTCTCTTTCTTGATCCAATCTCAGGATTCTCTTCAATAATCTCTCCTTCACTACGATTTAGATTTTCCGTGGTGATCATGCAAACTCAAAAACCAATTGTCAACTAGCTCTGATACCACTTGATCTGAAAAGATCTTTTAAAGACTATGGTTAAGTTTTTAAAACATGAGTTCATTAACCATTTAGGAATTTAATAAAGAGGAAGAAATTAATGATATAACATGGAAGCCATAATATGATATGCATATCTGAAAGTAAGCACAAAGAATCAACAAACCATAACAATAGATTTGTTAGCGAAGTTCAACAATATCGCCTACGTCTCTGGCCTTTGTCTCAGTGGGTGAGGCTTTCTTATTTCTCTTAAATTATTCAAAAGTACATCAAAAAAGTGTCAAATGGATTACAAACTAGTATGGATGTGTTCTTCTCTACCTCAAGAATCCAACACAACTGACGTCACTTAAAAAGACTGAGCGTAGCTCCCAGAATTGGACCGCAAAGTTCCTCTCCTCAATGGCGTCCCTGCATAAAAATGGCATTGACTGTCAAATTCCTCAACATTTTTTCTTTTTTGAACTCCCCTTAGGCTTCCAATAAGCTCTAGTTTATATAGGCTTGAAGTTGGCAACAACCTCACAACTTCCTCCCAAGACCTGACCTCAAAAAGGGCTCCATATCATCCAATAATGGACAAAGTCTCCCAAAACAAGCTTAAAAATAAATTAAAATCATATTATAAAGTTGAAAAACCCAAAATTGGGCAAATCTGGGTACAACCCCTGAATTTTGTCCCCTGGTCCTATGGCATTGTTCCATGCATCCTTGGGCTGGTGCGCTCCTGGTCCTTAACCCCCTAAACTTGATCCTTGGTTGTTTGAATGGCCATATGGCCTTGGCTATGGCTTCCACGCGACCCCCCGAATTTGTTAGGCGGTTATCTCTTGGTCATTAGCCCCTTGGTCGACTGAGGTTTATCTCAAAATTCATGCCAACGTTATTTTAAATATAAAGGATGTCTTCTATAATAAGGAACAAGTATAGCGGAGGTGGTAGCCCGAAGTTTGTTAAATTGTTGCCCAGCCCTGGAGGTCGCGGGTTCGATTCCCTCGGAGGAAGAACAAACCTTTTACCCAACCAACCTTGGCCAAATCCAGGGTGCCATGTGGCACCCTGTGATTGGGCCATGTTTCACCCTAGGATTGGTCAGTACTATTGATGCAACTTCCCAGTCACTTTCCACATCATCTGTCGTACAACCCAGTCATCTGCCACATGTCACTGCCATGTTAGTATGTCATACTACCATGTGTCAGTCCATACTGTCACGTCCTCTGGAGTACAGTCCAGTCACATGCCACATGTCACTGCCACATCATCCTGTCATACTACCCGCTGTCGCCCGTAAAGCCACATGTCATCCTATCATTGGGACACGTCATTGTACGGACTACCATGTGTCATCCATACAATGACATGTGTCAAATCCATACAGTGCCAACTCAACTTGAAAGTGATGAATTCGAGTGACACATGTCACCTCTTAGTGATGCCACATCAACATGATGACATCATCCTAAATTCATGCTGATGTCACCCATTATACCTGCTGACGTCAACGTTGACTTTGACCTAATTGAATTTTTGCCTGTTTGGGAATTTGATCAGAACACGATAACTTTCGCATACGATATCCGTTTGAGGAAAAAAATTATATGGCTAGAATCAATGCGATGAGATGGACACAATGGTGTTGATTTCGTCCGATTCCAAGAACTTTGATTTTTAGGCCTTCCTGGATCCATTTTGGATTAGGGACATTCAAGCTCGGGATGGCTTGATTGTATCTAAGTTTGATGAAAAATCCTATGAAGTGGTGCATTTTTTTGGGTCCCACTTTCGTGAGCCCACTAGATGCACCATTCAATAAATATTGGAAGTTATTTCTAAATTTCCAAATTTTTTTTCATAGGAAATGAACAATAGTTTAAAAGTGGAAGTGACGGAAAAATAAATCTTTGCTACACTCACTTTATGCAGAAGGGGTAGAGAAAAAACATAGATACAATAATGCACAAAATGAAGGAAGGAATATAACAATGAAATATACATATATATTTCAATAAAAACATAGATACAATAATGCACGATTTTTATTAATGATAGAAATGTACATAAACTGTAAAAATACAGAGTGAATGAACTTGTTAAAATGGTGGCATCCTATCTCTGAGAAGATATGTGATGGCTACTCTCATTCACAAGATGATGATGATGTTCACAATGAGGCTCCAAGGGCCTTTTCAACATAAAGAAAATCAAAAACTATAACCCTGGAAGATGAAATGCCAAAAGGTTTGCGGGCCCTGTTTGGGGTAGTTGATACGTCAACTTACCAAGGGCGTAACTTTTGCATATGATCTATGTTTGGGGTGCACGATATCTCATTGGAAACATATATCCAAGTAATACACATTTTTCCATCACAATCTAACTAAGTCTTATAGTGTGATTGTGGCGGGCCCAAAAAACGTTGTTTAGGGCCTCAAAACAACCCCAAAAGTTTAGGACCTGAAAAGCTGTAAAAAACATTGCCAAGGTGGAAACCTCTATTTTGAGCTAGTGGAATAGGTGGGTGGCCACCGATTTTCGCCTAGATCATGACCAGTTGAATTTTATGTTTATTTTTATGATTTGATTAAACAATACTTACATAGAGTGCTATGTGAGTCATAGAGGGCCGGCAATGTTCTAGGTTCGTTTAATTCCACTTTCATCGTGTTGATTCCTAAAAAGAAGGATGGGAAATATTTTGGAGATGTCAAACCTATATCATGCTATAATGTAATATTTAAAATAATGGAAACGATCATAACATGAAAACTGAAATCCATCCTCAGTGACATTATATCCAATGCACAATTTTGATTCTTACATAAGAGAGAGATCCATGACACAATATCTCTAGCGTAATAAGCTTTACACTCGACCCACACGCATAAACAAACAACCTCTATCCTCAAATTGGATCTCTCTAAGGTGTATGATAGAGTAAGTTGGACTTACTTGCGACTGTTTCTCATTCATATGGGGATAAATGTATTAGTAGTAAATTGGATCATCAATTGTATTCATAATCCTACCTTTGTGATTCTCATTAATGGTGTGCCCTCTAGATTTTTTCAAGCAACTAGGGGAATTCACCAGGGATGTCCTTTGGCCCCCTTTTTGTTTCTTCTTGTAGCAGAGGCGTTGAGAATTCTCATTAAGGATGCAAAAAAAGGGGCCTTTTAAAAGGAATATTTGCAGATAGAAATGCAATATTGACCCACCTACTATTTGTTGATGACTTCTTATGTTTTTCTAATGATTCCCCGATTGACGCAAAATATTTGTAGGGCATTCTAAATATTTTTTACAGGGCTATCGACATGGTCATTAGCACAAATAAATCAAGTCTTATTCTTAATAAAATTCCTAATAGATATGATCCCTTGATCATAGATCAACTCAACTTCCCAATAAAGAAATTTCAGGTCAACCTCAAATATTTGGGTTTTCAAATTAAACCTAACAATTATCGCTTCCAAGACTAAGTCTAGTTGTGTAAGAAGGTGGAAACACGCATTTCACATTGGGCTAATCACACTTTGTCAAGAGGAGGGCGCATCACTCTGGTAAAAAATGTTTTGTAGAGCATATCGATGTATTAGACAACCATTGTTGCCACTCCTAAAGGAATTCTTTCTAGAATCTCAAAACTTAGTTTCAGGTTCTTGTGGGTGGGTTGTAGAACATATGGAGGGATCCCTTTGGTCAAAATATCAAGGGTCGCTCTTCCTAATCATTTAGAATGATGGGGTCTCAAGAATTCACATATTTTATCTCAATCTCTTGCTGCTCACAATCTATGGAGGTTGATCCATAATTAGAGGCTTTGGGGGTGCACCATTAAATCCAAATATATGAAGGGCCTTTCGGTGGAATATTTGTTTAGGTGACATCACAATTCCTCAATAGGATCCATAGTTTGGAGGGCCCTTGTTCGATATTTTTCTTTGGTCTGGAAGTGGAAGGCATGGGAAATAGGAAGTGATAAAAAATTTTAGAATCGAGCATGATCCTTGGGTGGGGTCCCAAAATAATTACATTCTTCCTGACTCTTTGATTCAGAAATTTCATGAAGATGGTATTTATTTTCTGGAAAACGTGGCTTCTCAAACCTCACAGATGTGAGGTAGAGAAGGATGAAAGTCTAGTGACGAGCTTGGCCTCTCAGCCCCGAAAGCAGATGAGTGGGAGTGTTTTGTTCATTTTCTAATCCAAAATCACATTAGAATCAATGGGGAGGATGAATATACTCTCATTTGGAAAAGAAACCCAATCTCTTGAGAATATACAATTAATCTAGGTTATCAAGCTTATACGGAGTCTCAATATGAAGGTGAGAAAAAATGGTGGTGGGCGCAAAAAATGGTCGTGGGCACCCATATGGAAGCTCATGGACCCACTTAAATGTAATATCATGTCCTGGTTATCATTAAGTAACAAATTGCTTACATGGGACAATTGTGTCAAACAAGGTTAGATAGGTACCCGTGTTTGTAAGATTTGCATGGGGGTAGCCGAAATAACATCTCACCAGTTCATCTCATGTGCATTCACAGAATGTGTGTTGTATTTAATCAAGGAAGACTTAGGTCAAACCAATGATTGGAATAGTTTTTCTATTGAGGATTGTTTCAAGAGTTAGCTCTCTGACAAATAAGTGAAATTGTACAAAGGATTTCCATGCATCCTCGTCAATACCATTTGGTGGGCCTCTAACTATGGAACGTTTAGAAATGAGAACATTCCCCCTAATGTTGTGGTAGGTCTGGTGCTCAACATAACTAAGGAGTTCAATCTTGACCCAAAAGAAATGAAAACTAGAATCCTCACCATTCTAGAGTTGATGCTTGATGTGCCTTGGAGATTTTTCTACAACGCATCTCAGGGACACCCTCCCAAGTGTGGGGTCAGGGTGGTAATCTATTTTTCACAGGGTCACTTTATGAAAATCAAGTATTCCCCCAACCTAAGAAATAACACCAAAGCCTAGTTTATTGGTCTATGGACCATGCTCAAGATTATGCACAAAAAAGGCATTATGAAAATTCAAATATTTGGGGACTCAAAATTGGTTGTGGATTGGGTAAATGAAGAGTCATTATTGCAGATATCCAGTTGAAATTCATGTTGCAAGACATTCATATTGATCTAAACAACCTAGAATGGTTCTTCTCCCAACACCTATATCAAGATCTTAATGCACAGGTCCATTCCCTTTCAAAATAAGTGATGGTGTTACCCTCTAGTGCCTTTGGTATATATGAGTTCAACAAAGGAGTGGAAACAAAATCATTGGAGTTTTAGCTGTGACAAGATCTTCAACAAGTACATGATCAAGGAGAAGTCTCAAGATATTCCAGATGTATAGTTTTGGATAATCATTTGTTCTGTAAGTTTATTTTTGGATTGATTAGAATGACTAAGAGTTATAGTGTAAATTATGAACGTTTTCAGAAATTTTGGGGAGACATAAGTGCCCTTTGGACAGAAAATAGAGTTCCATGTCGGAATAACAATATGCATATTATTTTTTTCTAAAAATATAATATTTTTTCAAGAGGATAAAAAAAGAAGTGGTATGAGGAAGATATTGAATAACTCATTTATCACATAGTAATTGATTTCAATCAATCTTCTTTCGCTTTTCTCTTACACACACTGACACACTTTCCCATCTTTTTATATCAATCATATGGAAATGAAGGTTGAAATTGGAGACCATGCAAAGCTTTAATTGGAGATATTGTAGTAAAAGTGAGACCTTGAGGAATTTTGGACCTCCCTAGTTTTTCACGTTTTATACAACTTAATATTATAATGGTTTTAATGTGCAAATACTAATATAGATAAATCACACCTAACCAAACAAAGTATATGACTTCAACTTTTATATCTATATTGAAATTTGTTTTGGCTGTGTTATTGCTAAATTCATTTTGCTTGATAATTTGTAGTATCTTAGAGTTGAAATCAATATCTACGATTAATTTCCTTCACATCATTTCTTCAATTAATTAATGCCCTGAAGCATTTTTCATAGTGATACCGAAATCAATATAGAGGATTAATTTCATTCACCGAATAATTTTTCATAGTATTATGACTAAAATCAATGCACCCTATTGTTTTATGTTATATCATTGTTAAAATAAATACAACTACTTGATTATACTAAATCACTTTTCATTGTCTCATTACTTAAATCAATGTATATTTTTTTGCATTATGTCATTGTTGAAATCAATGCAACTAATTTCTCTAAATCGTTTACCATTGTGTCACCACTAAAATCAACATGCCCTATTGTTTTGTGTTATATCATTATCAATGAAATCAATGCACCATATTGTTTTGTGTTATATATCATTGATAAAATGAATACAACTACTTGATTATGTTGAATCATTTTTCATCGTATCATCACTTAATGCATGTTGTTTTGCATTATGTTATTATTGAAATCAATGCAACTAATTGCTCTAAATAATTCATCATCGTATCATCACTAAAATCAATGCATTGTACTGTTTTGCATTATGTCATTATTGAAATCATAGCAACTAATTGCTCTAAAACATTTTTCATTGTACCATCTCTAAAACAAATGCATCCTATTGTTTTGTGTTATATCATTGTTGAAATCATTTCAACTCCCTTATTTCTCTAAATCATATTTTTAATATCATCATTGAAATCAATATGCCATGTTGTTTTGTGTTATATCATTGTTGAAATCAATGCAAGTATTCAATTATTGATATTGCATTCTCTTTTAGTTTCCATTATTGGAGAATATCAATAGTATAAACCCAAACCTCTTGAATTTTGAAACACTCTTTATATTGATAAGTGATTAAAGCATAATTATATATCTTAAGGCATACTTATACATCTTGAGAAGCTTTTCATCATCTTCAAATTGAACTATTATCTCAGTAAATCCCAATATACTTTTTATTATTTTACATTTGAAACAATTTGAAAATGGATTAATGTCCAAAACCCTACTACTTTTATCATATTAGACTCGTTAAAAATAAATCTTCTATATTTATATGATACATAATAAATATGTGATATCTCGTGCTAAATTTGAAGTTTCCAAGCAATCAAAATATTCTAGAAATTAGCAACTAAGAGAAGGTTGGTCCTATAACATAAGTTTGATATTGATAGAGATTTAATATTCATTTTAATAATTATTTATGAATATTATTGAAATTTGTAATAATTATTCAAAATATTATACTCAATTCCAATTGTTTTTATAGTTAGTTATCTCTGTATACAATATATCAACATAATAAAACCGTGCATAAGACCCTAAAAACAAACCCTAATTCAAAAAGAACATTCACAAATAAGTTGATGTATATATTCATATTATACACACTATGAATTACTAAATTTAATCTAACATATGATCCATCAGTGATTCACTTAAATTCTAGATATAATCTATATGTTACTATGGATCATATTCTTAAAGTTGATATTGATATATAAATATATCTGGATATAATGTAAATTAATGTAAATATAATCTCACATATAGAATAATCTATGGATCATAATATAATATATCATATGGATTATTATTTATCATAATATATAGATTCTAGATTATTGATCATATACATAGATTCTGAGTTAAGTGTGAATTGATTGAATCATTCTTTAGGGTGAAAAATATTACTTAATTTTGTTTGCATGTTAAATGAAATGGAATCTAATATATGGTATAGACATCATGAGTGTGAACCATATATATATATAACCAAGTTTGAGTGAAGATAAAACAATCTTTCGAGGTATAAATAATATTAATTATATAAAACTTGACAATTATAACATATACATAAATATTTCCATGTTTAAATAATATTAGATATATAAAACTTGGAAATTATAACATGATAATTTATACAATATGCAATTAGGTTTTAGTGATATTGAGTATGCACTTGTAATTGAATTTCATCATGGTTATAACACAATTATTATGCTAAAATAACTTCATGAAATATGTAGCGTGATGAAATCATGAAATATGTAGCTTGATGAAATTGGATCTATTGATTCTCGATATATATATATATATATATATATATATATATATATATATATATATATATATATATATATATATATATATATATATATATATATATATATATATTTGATGAAAATTGTGCATGATAGATTCAGAGGGCCACATGTTCCACTATTTATTTTGGTGTTGACATAGAAAATAATGTATCTATCCACATATGATGTATATTATGCATGATAGATCCACAATTATCTCTAATGCAACTCAATGCCACTAAAGAAAATCATTTAAACTCATAGGAGATATTTACATTGCAACTCACCTAAAAAAATTTGCAAGTCTATCCCATATCTTAGAGAGCACAACTAAGACACAAAGATTGTTCACATATCATATTGTTTTTAATTAAACCTAACAATATATATATTTTTTGTTTTTAAACTTTTACGTTAAAGCCGACATTGTTTACACACACACACACACGTCAACTCTAGGTTGAGCACATAAAGAATTGCGCATCTCCTTCTCTTTCCTTTTAAACTTTTACATAAAGATGACATCGTTTTTTTTTAATTAGTCATATTATATATATATTTTAAATGGACACATGTCAACTCTAGGTTGAGGACAAAAAGAATTACATATCTCCCCTATATTGATTGTAGAATGGATCTCCCGTCACAAAAATGGTCACTTAAACTTGTTTATGTAGAGAATAATTTCTTTGATTTGATTGTATTATAGTTTACAATAATTAATTTCAATATTTGAGTGGGTTAAATGTATTTTGTATTTTGAAATAGTTTCTATGACATTAAAATCTCCTTTCTCTTTTTATAACAATTCAAAATTAAAAACACATTGTTCTCCTCCCTTGTAATTTTTTTGCTCCATAAGGAAATAAAGTCTTCTATTTCTTCATTTTTTTTTCTAGCTTAGAAAGTTTCTTTACCTATAGGCATGACAATCGAGGTTGAATTCTAGGTAAGTGAAGACAACGCCCGATAAATGAATGCCACATTAATCGAGGTGACCAATTTCATCTCTAAATAGAACTTTACCTTGCATATATGCCGTGTCATCAACAAGCTAGAATTCAAAGTATTAACATATCCTTTGATCCAACAATCTTGCTTTCTAAAGGATGTTTGAATTTTTTTATTTTAAGTAAAACTCAACGCGTTTAAATCCCCATTGGGATCATCATCAAGAGCTTAGATAAAGTGAAACAATGCTTGTTGGATAACAATTACCTTTGCCTACAATATATATATAATTTAATTATACCACACCCAACTTAAAGGATAAGTCGACCATTCTTTAAAATTAATTTTTTTATTAGACAATTATTGTTTTTAAGCACATGAATTAGTGGTTTCCACTTTTCATTGAGTTTCAAGCCTTCATCCCTATTGAGTTTGTCTGGTTTTAGTACAATCTCAAGAGATTCCATTACTTCCCTCTTCTTAGTGGTTGACCTTTGCAATGATCTTCACATCTTCCAAACAAACTTGGTGGCTAGTTTTTGAATAATGTTCTACCAAGGCAAAGCTTTGAGTTTTTCTTCATTTCAATTCTGAGCCATGTTCTTTGAATACGATATTCATCAATATAAACGTCTTTCCAATTAGAATTTTATGCATGGGATGGTATCAAGTATACCCCTTTGTACATGCCATGATTGATTATATCTTTGGTCGAGTACACCATTCTTATTATGGTGTTTGGAGGGGATAATGCCACACCATCGTCCCATCTCTTCAATATTGTAGCCAATTTATCTTATACGTCCTTCATATGAGGACGATATATTTTCTTTAATTGAGTGTCATTCCTTGGTGTACCACTATCCCTTCTTGATTTAGCCATGGTCCTATTAAATTGGTTTTCTTTATAGCCATTCTTCCTAGATGTATCAACCAAATGATTTTTCTTGTTGTTTTACATGCTCTTTGTAAAAAATTCTTATTGCCATGTTACCAAGGTGTTGAGCACTCTTAATTTTCTGAAAGGGGAACAATGCGAGTCAGCATGCACACATCTATTGATGTGTGGGTTTCATACAAACTTAGTGTGCCATTGATCTAGGTGGATATTGGTGGCCACCCACCTCTTCCACAGACTCAACACGTTTCTCCATATTGGTAGTTTTATTAGAATTTTCTAGGATTTTCTAGGTCTAAACTTGCAGGGTTGTTTTTAGGCCCTAAACGATGTTTTCTAGGAAATTTCAAGGCTTGGATTTCTCTTCGACACACCAAGGCCATGTTGCAATATTCTAGTCCTTAATTAGATATTTCCAAGGAGCTACTATGCATGCCAAACGAAGATTGTATGTGAAAGTTGTGCCCCTGAGAAGTTGATGTACAAACTAACCATTTCATGGCCCATGAAACACCTTTTGGCGCTACATCTCTTAGGGTTAGGGTTTTGTACATTTAGGGTTCTTTATTTAAGTTAAAAGGTCATTCTCTTTTCCTCTTGTAATCATATTTTTGTGAGTGAGCATAGCCAACATCTCCCTCCCTTCAGAGATAAGAAACCACCATGCTAGCTAGTTTTTGTTCTACAATACTCTGCTATTTTATCCATTAAGAGAAGTTCGATTTCCATTGTATTATTGTGTTCTTTGTTATATTGTTGTGTGTGTTTCATTTCGTTCCCTATACAATCCATACTAGTGGTATCAAATAAATATTCTCCTTGTTTTTTTTTCTCAGTGTATGTCCTTGACAAGGTAAGGGTATAGAAAGTTGGGTCTCGAGCTAGTTTCACTAGAAGACGATCGCTCTCTCCAGCCCAAGAAGCCTCCCATGGGGGGGGGGGGAAGACATATGATGGAGAAGGAGATCCTATCAATATGTTTCTTGAGGAATCCCTCTTGCAATAGAGGAAAGTAATGATGGAAAATTTTTGTCAGATCCCTTAATGACTATTGACAGTGGGTGAGGCACCTTCAACAAGAAGCCATTTCATAGGTGCGACACCCTTCAAGGTACACGTTAATTTTGATATCCCTTTATTTGAAGGCCAGGTAGATTTAGATATTTTATAGAAATGGTTAAATATGTTAGAGGGTTATTACTCTATTCAAAAAATTTCTGACACCGAAAAGATCACCTTTGCACTCTTTAAAGCCCCTCCCCATGTCAAATATTAATGAGAAAGTTACTAGGAAATACATAACAAAGATGAGTCTATAACATTCAAGGCAGGATCCACTTAGGCATCCTTTGTTGATGACCTCAAGGAGGAATTATACCTTGTTGGAAGCTATGATGATCGGTACATGAGATGGATGACTCTGCATAAGGAGAGAGACTAGATGTTGTTGGAGTACACCAACATATTCCATACCTTGTTCTCAAAGATGGGTATCAAAGAATCTGAGCAACACCTAGCTTTAAAGTACCACAATTGCCTACATAGGTACATCCAAGAATACATGTATTTCTTGGACATCTCCTCACCGAGAGTCTCTTATCGATATGTTTTCAAAATCGAGCAAAAAATTAAGCATCAAAATAAGTGGGAGTTTGGGTATAAAAATATGCCACAACATAAGTATGGTAAAGGTGGCCCCAACTCACAGAACAAGGGATAGAGAAGGGAGAGATAACCTCTAGACAACCATTCCAAGCTGTATGAAAATAAGGGTAATGAGAAGTTGAAGGACATTGGAAAGTGATATGATTTCCAAAAATCCCCTGGCACAACATTGATGAATGTCATTCGAAAAAATCATTGTCGGTCGAGCTTAAAGAAATAGATTCAGACCCTAAATCAGACTTTGATTCAAAACATGATAAGGGAAATTGAATCATTGATGCAAAACCCAATGCAACGATTGCAATCACAAATATCCAACCATATCAGTCATAGGAACTTGAGGAGGGGGAGTGCCTCTTCCATTCATAGATGTGGATGAAGGAGAGCTCAATACATATCATTATTGAGAGAGGGAGCTAGAAAAATCTGATATTATACAAGGTCATCAAGAGATCAAAGTTATCGACAACACCATACACCATCATTTGGTTGAGCTAGGGACAAGACCTTCATGTCATCCAATGATGCCACATGTCTTATGGAATCAATCCCTTCAAATATGAGGTACTATGTGATGTTTCCACACTCAAAGTTTGTGATGTCTTTTTAGGAAAAACCTATATGTGGAAACATCATGTTGTTTATGAGCCCCAATCCCGCAGTTTCATTATTACTTTGGGAGGTCAGTTCTAGAAGGTACCAAATGTAGTTCTAACTACTACAATTTCATTGATCTCAGAAAAATAGTTTTGAAAGGTAATCTCTCAGATTGTAAAGTGCGTCCTCTTTATGGTTCAGTAAAAATATTAACATAAGGTCACCATGACCACCACAAATTTAGCACATGATCTCTCTACATAGCAGAAGCATGAGGACAAGGTTGTAGATGAATATATAGACATATTTGCTTCATAGATAGGGGTGCCTCTACATTGTGAGGTCAAACATCCCATTGAATTGATACTTGATGCTCCCTTACCCAATGGTCCAATATACAGATGCTCCCTTTTGGAGAACGAAGAAATAAAGCATCAAATTCATGAGCTTGCCTCCAAGGGATACATTCAACCGATCTCCTCGCCTTGTGGGAGCCCAATCATGTTGGTGTAGAAGAAGGATGGCATGTGGTGACTTTGTATTTATTATAGAGCCCTAAACAAAATAACATTCAAGAAATGACACCCTATCCCATGGATTGACGATCTTCTTGGCCAACTTAAGGGTGCCAAATTATTTAGTAATATTGATATGAAGTGAGGCTACCACTGGGTTCTGATAGAAAAAACTGATGTATGGAAGACAACCTTCAAATATAAAGAAGGCCTTTTTGAGTGGTTGGTCATGCCTTTTGGCTTAACTAATGCTCCAATGAGATTCATGAGGATGATAGATGATATCTTGTGGTTGTTCACAAAAACTTTTGCGGTCGTATATTTGGATGCCATCCTCATCTTCAATTAG
Source organism: Picea engelmannii (assembly GCA_009831015.1). Classification (NCBI taxonomy): domain Eukaryota; kingdom Viridiplantae; phylum Streptophyta; class Pinopsida; order Pinales; family Pinaceae; genus Picea; species Picea engelmannii. Next base: position 954,490 of record ML777182.1, read on the forward strand.
ACCTAAGAAACACAAGTTATATTCCAATCTAGAGAAATTATCATTTGGCATGTAGAGAATTCAACAGTTAGGATACATCATGGATGAACATGGGGTGCATGTGGACCCAACCAAGATCTAAGTCATTTAAAATTGGCTAGCCTTGATAACTCTAATATAGCTCCATCGATTCTTTGTCCTTTCCAACTTCTATCGTAGGTTCATTTTGGGGTTCTCTCATATCGTTTGGCCCCTAAGACAAGTCACCAAAGGTGGAGCTAAAGACAAATTTTCCTGGTTTGAATCATAGCAGAAAGAATTCCAGGATATGAAACATTGCCTCTTCTTTGCACCATGCCTCAATTGCTAGACCTGCAACAACCATTTAATATTAAGAAAAATGCCTTTGATTATGTTATTGGTGCAATCCTCACTCAGTAGGGACATCCATTGGCCTATCACAATGAAATGTTATATGATTTTGTTCGGAAGTATTCCACTTATGACAAGTAGATGTACTCCATTGTGCAGACATTTAGACAATGGAAGAATTATATTATGGGAAAGGAAATGATCATCTGCATTGATCACAATCCTCTACAATTCAATGCAGACACAAGGAAAGTTGCAGAATTACTGCCATTAGAAGTGGTCCACATACTTGCAATGATTCCAATTAAACATAAAGTACAAGAAGGGAAATAACAACCCTGTTGTAGTTGACTTAGTCACGCCCCAATTATGGTATTGTTACCCTCTCAGGTTTCCTTGTGTTGGATATGTGTTATATTCTTTACATATGTGTGGGGGTGCATCAGATTTGACAATTGTGTTTGACGATCCCTATTTTAGCATTTTTCGTTATTTTTAGAGGTTTTATAAATTAATCTTGGATTAAGCGATTATGGTTTTGGTAGCTGTGGAATACATAAAATATGGTGTATATATTGTATTGTGAATAGTGAAATTAATACAATGAAGAGTTGAGAGGTGTGGCACCAAGGAATGATGGTTTTCCCTTGGTTAAGGGTTTCCAACGTAAATCTCTATGTACTATGTGTATGAGCCATTGATTAATTTATGTTTTTCTTAGAATTTATATGGATTTATTTACTTCACAAGTTTAAAACTTACACCTTGGAGCTTGAACAATTCTTGCAAAAAAATGTTGGTGAAATTTGGATCACGATCAAAGACAATAGGGTGAGACATTCCATGGAGTTTGAAGATATTATCCACAAAAAAATATCCATTGTGGACATGGTGAACGGGTGTTGGAGAGTGCAGAAATGATCATATTTGGAAATGTGATCTACTACAACCATGTTTATTGACTTGTTGCATGATTTGGGTAAGACAACAATGAATTCCATAGAAATATCCGTCCATATAGCATGTGGAATAGAGAGTGGTTGGAGTGTGCTTGGATTTTTTACCGTTTCGACCTTATTTTTGTTGAAAAGTATCACATTTGACCACAAAGGTGTAGATGTCATGTTTCATTCCTTCCCATAAAAAAAAATGTTTGACCCGTTCATAGGTTTTGTGAAAGACTGAATTACCAGTTGTGGGAGAAGCATAAAGTTCAGAGAGCACAAGGTGAGATTTTTTTCTTAAATACATGAGACCTTTATAGAAAAGCTCTTCATTGTGCCAAAAGTATCTCAGAGAAACCTAAGGATCTTGTTGTAATTGTTGGATCAAGCAAGAAATTTTTGGATCTTGCAACCACTCCCAGCGAACGACTTGTATCCAATATGCTACTATGAAAGAGAGGGAAAAGAGGGACACTTGTTCTTCATATTTCCTTGAAAGATAATCAACATCCACATTTTCTTTCCCCTTCTTGTAAATGATCTCATAATCATAATCGGACATCTTGGTCACCCATTTATGTTGCTTGGGGGGATGAAATTCTTTGTTCCAAAAAATACTTGAGGCAACTGAAGGAATTTTCAATTACTTCCTAATTAAGTTAGTAAGTGACTGAAGAGTTGTACATTTAATTATCAATTTGAGGTTGTATCTTTCTTATGAACTATCGTACACTGTATATGCAAGAGTAGTGTTGTAAATTTCCAAAGAGTTGTAGTAATTTTAACATCACAAATCAAGATTTCAATACACTTAATTAAGTCACCAATTTACACTACTCCTTGAATTTATACTTTGCAGGAAAATAAATGTCACACTTGCAAGGAAAGTGAATCATGCTTGTGGAAATTAAATCACTCTTGTGGAAAATAAATCATGCTTGCAGAAAGTAAATCATACTTGAGGAAAGTAAGTCACACTTTGCGAAAGGTAAATCATGCTTGTATAAAGTAAATCACACTTTGTGAAAGGTAAAATACACTTGTAGAAAGTAAATCACACTACCAAAAATGAATCACTCTTGTGGAAAAGGAAATCACACTTTGTAGAAAGTAAATCACACCAGTACCTAATGGTGACTTGCTCAAGTATGATAATAACCTTGACTTGTTGTATCAATTATGTAATTGTTCGTACAATGAGATGTATTAAAATCACATTATCATTTGATGCATAAGAGAGTGACAACTCGTAAAATCAACAGAATATCAATCCCAAACTGTGAGAGAAAAAAAGTCACAAATATGAAAGAACATAAAGTAAAGTAAAAGTTGCAAGTGGAGTTGCAACAACAGAGCTGCATCAACGTGAGTTTCAACAATGGGAGTTGCAACAATGTCCGTGGTCCACAAATTGTTATAAATCTGCATAAAATTGATCACACTTGAGTCACAACATAATTCAAAACATAAAGGAACTAAATACTAATTGTTCCTGAATTACAATTAAATGTGTATGAAATATGGAATTGTAGCAAAACAAAACAACTTTGAAAGTAAAGAAACACCAAATAGACACTAATCCTATGTTATTTTATAGGTAGTGCCTGACTAAGAAGGGAGCCCTTCCCCCTTAGACAAGGCACTGGATTACAAAATCTAAATAGCCTGAACACTCAACACACCATCATGTGAACAAGATGAGAAAGGAAATTATATTGCATAAGTTTTGAGTTGTACAATACAACTGAATATTATTTCCAGAATCATTCCCCGAGATCAAGGAAATATGGGGTTTTTAAACAATACATTCAATGTCTAAATAAAAAAATGAGATGAATGGACACCCATCAGAATCAGGTTGTTCATCCCTTTACATTGATATCGTTAATTTTTAGAAAAGAGTTGGCATGAGTTGACTCGGATCAACTGGCTGACAGTTGGTAGGAGAATTGTTTCTTCTTTTGGTTGTCCACTTGTCTTTCGTCACCTTTCCATGTGAGGAGTGATCTATGACCGACGGTTGTAACATTGACTGATGTGTTGGAAAACTTTGTCTCGGATTTGCAGCAACATGAGTGCGTTTGGAACTGTAGCAGTTGTATCGTGCTCGGAGTTTCAACACTTATAGAGGAGTTGCAGCTCCTATGAGGAGTTGCAACCACTATATTTTCTCTTGTATAACAATGTTAGTGCAAGGAGGTAACAATTTACTTAAGAAATATGTAAGAATGACATAAAAGTAGCATATGGGGGAAGATTCATACCTTGGTGAAAAATGAGACAAACTATATGAGGAAGGTATCAAGAGATGATGAATAATGGAAAAATGGTAAGGAAAAAGGTACTAAATGGGTGCTGGAAATATGCCAATTTAGGCACCCATCATCTCCCCTAGCCCAAAATTTTTGCATGTCCCTATGCAACCAAAAATAAGTCAGGGTTAGAGGAATCAAGATGTCCATGGAGGTTGTTGATACTGCAATCCACCTCCCCTTCTTCCTCTAGATGACTACATTCTTCCTTTTCATTGGTGCTAGGACTTGTTGTAATTTCTTTCTCCTTTATTGGTCCTTGCTTTGTTTCAGTTTTAATAGCTTCATCAATCATAAAATATGTGGTTTGTACATTCACTTCTCTTGTTTCCTTGGTTCAAGTTGTCTCTTCTAGCTTAATGGAGGGTTCCCTTGTAGCAAGATAACTTGCTACAGGGTAACCTAATTTCTTATGTGTATTTTCTTCATCAAGTTCATCCTTCAACATTTTGAGGTTGAGTTGTAGTTTCCATTTTTTCATCCTCAATATTCTACTATGTTTTACAACATATTTGTATACATGCAAGGAATGTGGAATGCTTAGGCAATTTTTAGCAATGACCTTTTCTTCAGGACCAACAACCTCATGTTCTAGTTCATGTTTCTCTGCTTCTTGTGCATTTGCAGATCTTTCCCCAAAAGTGCTTCCCACTAGTTCTTGGGAATCATTAACATCTGGTTCAGGTTCCTTTTGTTGTGATTCTTGTGGATTAGTAATTCCTCCCCCATAAGTTCTTCTTGTTGGTTCTTGTGGATAAAAAAGAGCCTTTGGTTCTAGTTCCTCTTTGTCTAATTCTTGTGAGTTGGCAAACCTTCCCCCGAAAGTGCTCTCTATTGGTTATTGCGGATCAACATAAGTCTTTTCTTCTAGTTATTCTTTCTCTAATTCATGTAGTTTGGAATACTGTTCCTCAGAATTTCTCTCTACTGGTTCTTGTGGATCAACATGAGCCTCTGCTTTTGGCTCCTCTTCTTTTATATATATTTGAAGGATGGAAACAATCCCTTATCCAATAGTTCCTCTTATTGGTTCTTTTGGGTCAACAAGAGCCTCTGTATCTATTTATTCATCGGTCTCCAAGTTATTCCCTTTCACTGGTTCTTGTGTGTCAATGGGGGGATTTGTTTCCATTGCTTCATCAACTTCCAAGTCACCCATTTCTGCTAGTTCTTTTGGATTAGCAGGTTTTTGTTGAGTTGCATCCTTGGAGGTATACCTCATTATTATTTTATTTGGAACATGGGGTTGCCTCTTCTTGTACCCTCTTACTCTCTTTATGTAGGGTTTGGTGTTGGCGACCTCGACATCATTGTCATGGATTTATTTTCTCAGGGTTACAATACTTAAGCCCATTTCTGTAGCTTCCCTCTTGGGTCTCTTTTGCTAAGGAGTGTTAGCATTTGGGTTTATTGTAGTTGTGGCATTGTTTCTCGGAGATGGAGTTGTAGTCGTTGCTTCTTCTGGTGTCAGAAGTGCACCCACTGCTATCTCTGGTGTCTAAAGTGCGGCAATTGCTTCCTCTGCAACTATAGTTGGTGCTTGGACAATGAAATTCCATGTTCAACCCTCCTTGTGCAGGGCATGTTCCACTAGAAACTTAATAATCCCATGGTGTGAAATAGTGTCCCCTAGATTCTTCGATCTCTACGCAAGTGTCGTCCTGGTCTGCAAGGTTTTGGAAATAAAATATGGCATGTTGATTGGTCGACCATGTCTAAGGTGGTCCAGGAGTCAAATATGTTGAAGGTAAATGACCCTATAGCGACCCTTGCATGTAAAATAACGTTGCATGAATATGGCCACTTCTTTCCAAGGGTGTGGCAGAGACTTCCTTTCGAACCATGTGCCCTTCTTTACCAATGCTTTGCTAGGCTCAAAGAATTGTCACAGGATTTCGGGCTTGGAGGTTCTTATGGAACACCACCTTTCTCCTTTCTATGGAAAGCTTGTAACTTCCACCAATGCCTCTTATGTTACTTCCACTAGGGTACCTGCTACCTTAGATTGTTCCATCCCAAAATATAGAGTGAATTTTAAGGCAACTTCGCCATCATACCACTGCAAATGTTGTACATACTCCATCCATCTAGACTGGTGGATAATCTTCCCAATATGGTCACATGCTTCGAGTAGCAACGATTTTATGGGTTCTATGTGTATCAGGGAGCCTCCCATGGTTTATGTTTTTCCTAACTTTGATTACAGAGGGAAATGGATGTAAGTGTTGGATTATTTTTAGCCATATAATGCAAGTGTTATATCAATGTAGAATTATCATCCAATATTTGCAGAGTAAATAAACAATGAACAAATGAAAAATCATACACATACATAGTACACCAGTGTTTTTACGTGGAAACCCAAAGCGGGAGAAAACCACAAAATGCTTTTTCTTATATGTCTTGAAGAATTACATTCATTGGAAGCACCAACTTCCTTTGTTTTCTAGTTGCAACTAGAAGGAGGCTCCAACCCCCTAGTTTCTTAGGCTACAACCCAAGGGAAGCTCCAACTCCCCAATTCTTTGGATACAACCAGAAGGAGGCTACAACCCCCTATGTTCTCCGGCTACAACCGAAAGGTGGCTATAACCACATGTTCTTGCCCCATCCAACCACCATGATGTATAAGTATAATGATGGAATCACACTATCATTGTGAGATATATTGTTGTAAATCTGTACCAAAAAACCTATACCAATAACTTGAACCATGTATCGACCATGCATCAACTTGTACCTCAACCTGTAATCAACCTGTACCATAAACAAGTGCATCAACCATGCACCAACCTATAATAAACTTATACCATAAAAAAGTGCATCAACCATGCACCAACATGTACCTCAACCTTCAAACCTTCCTTAACTTTAACAACAAGAGACTAATATTTTCATCAATCTTTACTTTAGTCTCACATGACTAGTTTTGGATTAATCAACAACCATAACTTGAAATAATCATAACTATGTACATGTAATGAATAAAGATCTAAAAATAGTACACAATGTTCTTCAGTGTGTTTTATGCAATTCCTCCATGTGTCACTGCTTGGAACCTCTTAGAAAAGGAGTTATAGAAAAAATGGCATACCTTGTTGAATTCTGGCTTATTCTAGAGAGCGAACTTGTAGAGCGTGCCCCGCACGGAATATTTTTTTTATGGATCTGAAAATTTTACACAGAATACTAAAGAATGTGCTCTAACAAACACATTTGGTCTTACATAATTTGGATCTGTTATGAATAAGTTATGACATTTTTACCCGAAACACATGTTTTCGACTAGTTTCAGGACTAGCCACAAACCCTATTTTCCACGGAGTGTAACTCTAAAAATACAACGACCCACAAGCTGAAATTCATACCAAAGCTACTTGGATATGTTTCCTCAATGGCCTCCCAATTTCACAGTCTGAATCATTCTAGAAAAAACATTATTGCAAAAATGGTGAGATGACCTGTAAATAACATACCTTAGAAAACATCATCAAAAGAATTTATCCTCCCTTGAATTTCGGCCTTCTTTACTTCACCTTCCCTTTGAAATTCGGATTAGATATAATTTGGTTACCTCAGTCTCTTATAGATATTAAACATGCTCAAGTGTGATTAAAATGAGAGAACCTTGCCTCTTATTTATACTTTCATGTAGCTTCCTCAAGGGGTTACCTTTTAACCATCTTAACCCACTTTCCTTATTTTAGGGTTAACCCACTTCTAATTTCTCCATTAAATTTATTATTTAAATAATTTATTTTGTATTCACTTTGAATTATAGTACACTCATCACTTCACTTTATTATTTACCTTCTAAAATCTCTTAAACCACTTTGACTACTTTGATGTTTTGGGGCTTCTAGATGACTCATGAGGGTTCTCCAACTTCACATGGCCATAACTCTCTAACCGTGAGGAGTTATGTGAAATTCCATATACCACTGGAAATGGAATGACATTTACTATCCATATAGAATAGTATTTCCTGCAAATATATCGAAACTCATACCATTATCCATCAAACAAACTTGGGTCCATTACCCAAACGTGGGTTCTCCAACTTCACATGGCCATAACTCTCTAACCGAGAGGAGTTATGTGACGTTCCACATACCACCGGAAATGGAATGACATGTACTATCCATATAGAATAGTATTACCTTCAAATATATTAAAACTGATACCATTATACATGAAACAACCTTGGGTCCATTACCCAAACCTTTGTGCTACCAGAATTCGCTACCGAACTTTCTACAAGGGTTGAAATAAATTTACAATATCACTCTCCAATGGTTGAAATAAATTTACAATATCACTCTCCAATGGTTGAAATCAATGACAACAAACAATCCATACCAACTGTTCATGAACCTAATCCAATTGTCTGGAAGTTAGACATGTGGGGAATTTCTAATTATGGCGATAACGATGGTGATTATGACAATCATGGCATAGGGTGGCGATTATGGTGGTAGTGGTAATAATATAAACATATTCAACTTAAAGCCTATTCATTACACATTCTTATCGAAAAACACACCTATCCTTTCTGACCTTAAGTGGCTTTCCTTCGTACGAGTTCTATGTTGGTGGCTTAGTCCCTCGATTGATCGACCTTTTGTCTCTAGAGGAGTTGCGACAACGTTTGCGAAGTATCATTTGGACATAGGTTCAAGGTCATGGTCCACCAGAGGTTCAGTAGCAGTGATGCAGATGAGAGTAAAGTAAAATATGAAAGAGGAGTTGCGACAACAGAGTGGCAACACTGATATTTGAAACCATGTGAGTTGTGGAAACATAGATGCAACACTGAGAGTTGCAGCCAGGAGAGTTGCAGAAATGGAGTTGCAACACCCAGAGTTGAAACAAAGGTAGTTTTCCACCAGAGTTTCAGTAGCGGCGATGCATATGAGAGTAAAGTAAAATATGCAAGAGTTGCGACAACAAAGTTGCAACCATGGGAGTTGTGGCAACAGAGATGCAACATCGAGAGTTGCATCCAGGAGAGTTGCATAAATGGAGTTGCAACACGGAGAGTTGAAACATCGATGGTGAAAACGAGAGTTGCAACATCAATTTGCAGATGAGAGTTGTAGAATTGGTGGTGCGGTCGATGAGAATTGTAGGATGTTGGTTGTGGAGCCTGATTATCTTCCTGACTCAGAGATCTTTTACTTTCAACCGTGTTTATACCCCATGAAGTATTTACACCCCAGAAGTATGTACACTCTTCCACATGGGGGAGTGCAGAGGGCGGGTATATTGTAATTTCATTGTAAATCTAGACCGTTCATTATAAGGTCATAGATCTAACAGTAGAAATTATGTTAGGGTTTTTTCCCTAGAATGCAACCCTCTTTTATGAGAGAAATGTATTGCGGCTATGGTTGATGGTGAATATTGTATTCTGAGAGAGGAGACTGTGAGAGAAAGAAGAGGAAGTTATAGGGGGTTTTGTTGTAGGTTGTATCCCTTCATTTGCTGGATAATAATAAAGAAAGGACCTGGCAATTTCTCTAGTGGACGTAGCCCACACTGGGTGAACCACATAAATCTGTGTCTCTCTTGTATTGTGTATCTTCTGTGTTTTGTTTCCGCATTTGTTTTATTTTATTGCTCCGCAGTCCTGTTTTTCTAACACAGAATGGGGAGTTGCAACAATAGGTGTTACAACAACAGGTGTTGCTACAACAGAAGAATTGCAACAACATCAGAGTCATAGAAGATGACAGAGATATAGTAGTATGTATGCTAGAATTTCAACTTGTCAATGTATCTTGTTGGTAGTCATCCTTGTTCTGATCATATGTTGATGTCTTAGTAGTGGAATTGTGGTAATGATATGAATATTTGTGACAAAAGGAGTTGTAGCAGCAAGATTTGAAGTTGTGGAAGTCACAACAACGAGAACAAAAAGAGTTGAACGAGTAAGAGTTGCAACAATGGGAGTTGTAGCACACTAGAATTGCAACAACGGGAGTTGCAACAAAGAGAGTTGCAACAATGAGAGTTATAGCAACGGGAGTTGCATCAACGAGATTTGTAACAACACGTTCTTCTTACGTGCATATCCTAAAAAAACTTTATTATCACAACCAAAATTTTATAAATTATTACAAGCTTGATTAGAAGGATCTTGACATAACCATTACGAAAATTTGAAGTTCCCTTCTTTATTTCATTTTTTTTAAAACGCCTTACGCTAGCATAAGATAATTTTCACAAAGAATGCCCCCAGGCATGCCCCTAAGGGTTTTCATTCACGGGTGTAGTATTTTAATTATTATCATTTTTTTTTTGAGGAAATGAATCACTCAGTAGGGGTTACCCCCTTGTTTACAACCTCCAAGTCATTTTCGATCCATCCACTAGTGGTCCTATTCAAAAAGGCTTCCTTGGATAGGGGTTTATGATATAATCGAAGCCTATGTCCATTTTCCATTATTGGAGTTCTCTCATTATCGATGATGCGAAGTTTGATGGCTCCATTGTGATATACAATATCAATCTCATAAGGCCCCAACCATCGGGTACATAACTTCCCTCTTAAATCCATGAACTTGAAGTCAAATAATAATCCCTAGTCTCCAAGTTTGAATTTCTTATTCTTAATGACCTTGTCATGCCATTGAGCTATTTGATGTTGTATTATTGTTGTGCGGTGTAGGGCATCTTGACGAAGTTCATCTAGTTCATTGATCTAGAGGAGTCTTTGTTTCTGAGCTTCGGTTAGATCCATTCCAAGTTGTATGGCTATTTCTAAGTTTTTGGATCTTTGTTTCAATTGACAACAATACTCTCTTTCCATACACCAATTCATTCCGGGTGCAACCGGTGGTAGTTCTCTGTAAAAAATTTAATACACTTAATGTATTTTCTGTGATTCTCCTGATCTAACAATTACGCCACTGTTAAATACATAATTGCTTCTACTATTATTCTTGTGGAAAATTAAACCACGATCACAACCACAATCACAAAGTGAAATATCAAGAACACATAACAAAGAAGATTTTCCGGGAAAGCGTAAAGCTAAAAACCCCACTATCATATATTATGTATATCATGAATCATGAAACAATCTCATACAAAACTCTAATCCAAGAGCTCTCAGTACAATACAATTGTCTCACACTGTCATACACAAATCAACAAATACATGTGCCAATTTCCATGTCCAGACAGTTTGCCTCCTCTGCACAATCTCTACAATTCGAATTCTCACAATCGATCATTCACAAATTGCCTAGTTTGCACATGCTCATAAGCATATTCACTGCATGTGTGATCAAATCACAATTGATAGCCAAACTGTCCCTTTCACTTGTTATCTCAACTGGGTCTCCACTGGATCTGACATGCATGTAGTTAACTGTGGCAAATCTTCAGTTGCATGTGAGTTCACTGATTAACTGAACTCTCACTAGTGCATGTTTAGTTACAACTAGTACAACTTATCTTAACTCACTTAACTACACTTATGATTCTGTTACAAATTCAACTCACTTAGCGATGAATGAAATAATAGATTAATATTTATTGTCTAATTTATTTAAGGGAAAAGTAAATTAGACACATGTTTCTTGTTGACTTTTCAACACTCCCTCTCAACAAGAAAGGGATTATCCTTCACCCCAATATTGTCTCTATGATATTCAAATTTTCTCCTGGTGAGCGCCTTCGTCAGACTGTCTGCATCCCGATCTTCCGTAGGGATGTATTGAAGCAACATGATCTTCCGCTGCACACAATCTCTGAGATGATGATACCGGATATCTATATGCTTAGATCTGTCATGAAACACAGAATTAATCGAGACTTTACTGCAACTCTGATTATCATAATAAATCATTGTCGGATCTAAATGAGAACCAAAAAAACCAACCAAGATCTTTCTCATCCAGATAGCCTCACATGCAGCTTGGTTGGCTGCCATGTATTCCACTTCCGCTGAACTAAGTGCCACAGATCTTTGTTTCCTGTTGTACCAAGAAACAACTGTAGATTCGATACTAAAGATCCCTCTTGATGTGCTCTTTCTGTCCGTTGGTCTGCCCTCCAATCTGCATCCGTGAAGCCATGCAACTTCACCTCATCCATCTGTCTGTACCATAATCCATACTCAGATGTGCCCTTCAGATATCTCAGGACATGCTTACCCGCCTTCCAAAAGAGTTTGGTAGGCTTAACCATCGCTTTACTTAGTTGGTTAACCGCATAGCAAATGTTTGGTCTTGTATTCACTAAATACATTAGCGAACCCACTAACTGTCGATAGACAGTAGCATCCACTACCTCTCTAGAAGTAGCATCCTCTTTCCTCCAATTTCCTGGAAGAGGAGTATCCATGGGTTTGCATCCCTCCATGTGAAACTTACCCAGTATCTCCCTTGTATACTTTCCTTGAGACACAAAAAGTTCACCATCTCGCTACCATATTTCCAATCCAAGGAAATAATGAAGAAGGCCCAAATCCTTCATCTCAAACTCCTTTGCAAGGCCATCCTTGCATGAGTGTATCAGCTTCTCATCACCAGTCAGTATTAAATCATCAACATAAAGCAAAATGATTAAAATCTTACCCTCCACCACAATTTGGTATAGGTTTGCATCTGCTTCACTTTTGGTGAAGCCCAATCCAGTGAAATAGTTGTTTATCCGAGTGTACCAAGCACAGGGTGCTTGCTTCAGCCCATACAATGCTCTCTTGAGTCTGCACACATGCGACTCTCTGTCAAAGGTCTCAAAACCTTCTGGTTGTTCAATGTACACTTCTTCCTCAATGATCCCGTTGAGAAACGCAGTTTTTACATCCATCTGATGAATGCGCTAGCCCATCTGTGCTGAGAGTGCAAGGATGGATCTTATGGAAGAGTACCTTGTGACAGGTGCAAAGGTCTCATCATAATCTATCCCATCGATCTGTGAGAAGCCTCGGGCCACAAACCTGGCCTTGTATTTCTCCACACTCCCATTAGTAGCTTGCTTTACCTTGTAGATCCATCTCGAACCTACCACTGATTTATCAATCAGTCTTGGGACAATTTCCCATGCACTATTTTTGACAATGGAGTCATACTCCTCTACCATAGCATCAACCCAAGTGAGGTCCTGCACTGCTTCCTGAAAGGAAGATGGTTCAGTCACAATACATTTTCTCATGAGAGCCATGTATCCAACAAATCGATCAGGAGATTGTCTCTTTCTGCGTTGTGATGTAGGGGCTCCTACATTCTATGTAGCATCTAGTCTCAATCTATCATAGATAGGCTTTACCACTTCTAAAAACAACATCATAGCCTCTGTCCTCCAACATTGCGACTGAGACCAAGTTTTTCTTCAGACTTGGAACATGCATAACATTTTTCAATTGAAATGGTTTACCTGACTCCCTCTGAAAGGTAATGGTACCAATACCAGTTGCACTGTATCGTCCGTCATCACCCATCTCTATATGCATTCTGAGATCTTTCTCCTCCAAGTCAATGAAAGACTCTCTATCTCCCGCCATGTGGAATGAAACACCATTATCCAAATACCACATCGATCCTGATGCACTTGAAGCCATGCATGCGATCAAAGTGAAGTCAAGTTCAAATTGTGAGACAAGAGCCTCACCAGTTGTAGCTCTAGCAACTGTCTTTTTCTTCTTCTTCTATGGACAGTTAGTAGCGAGATGCCCATGTTCGTGACAGTGAAAACACTTCACTTTGGACAAATCCATCTTCTTGACTTTAGACTCGGATTTTGATTGGAATTTCTTCCCTTTCCCTTTCCTTTCCTTGGAAGTCAAAGAACAATCCTCTTCATCATCACGCTTTGATGAAGATCTATCTCTGGTGTTCCGCCTGAACTCCTCTTGTGCTAAATCTGACAATAGTCGTTCCCAATCTGGCAATTTTTCCCTTCCATTGACATAGTCTTGATAACTGTGCCAACTCTTAGGAAGCCTTAGGAGCGCCAAGCTCACCAAATCATTCACAATGACTGTTATTCCCACACTTCCAAGCTCATCCTGACATTGGACAAACTTCGTGAGATATTTTGGAATGGTGTCACCCTTCTCCATCTTGATCTTCCTGAGTTTATATTTGAGCGCAAATTTCCTATGGTCACTACTGTTTTGGAACAGATCTGTCAAAACCTTCCACATTGCTTATGGTGTGGTTTTCCCATGGAGACTTGAGACAATGCGGTCTCATACTCCCTCCAACAGAATCCTCCTCACCTTCGCCACTTTCTTTTGCCATACATCAAGATTTGTAGTGTCTGTCGCATCCGACTTAGGAACATCATTGTCAATGTAACCCTTCAAGCCATTGTCTTCGAGCACTGCCTCCATCCTGTCCTTCAAAGAAATGTAGTTAGAGTTGCCCTTGAGTGCATACTCCAACCTCAAGCCATTGAAAGACATTTTGATCTTGAATCAGTTGTCGCACCAAGAAAATATTGCAAATTTGAATGTTATCCAACCACCAAAACTCAACTGCTGCAATCCCTCTTCCCTGGGAGGTTCGCACCCCTCCTGAGAGTAGCCTGAGGGAAGTTCGCACCCTGCCTGTGTGTAGCTTGCGAACTTGCCTGGGAAGTTCGCACCCTACTTCACTATAGCCTACGAGAATTCCAATGAAGTTCACACTCTACTTCATTGTGAGGGTGAGGGAAGTTCGCACCCTGCTTCACTATAGCCTACGAGAATGCCAATGAAGTTCACACCCTACCTTTGTCTAGGGTGCGAGAATTATTGTTCCTAAAAATGATGGTAGTTTTCAGTACTAGGGTTCACACCCTGCTAGAGACGGGATCTGGGAGAATGAAATAATGTTTGCACCTCACTTCCATGACTCTGTGGCCTCCGTGGCTCTGATACCATGTAAAAATTTCAATACACTTAATGTATTTCCTGCGATTCTCCTGATCTAACAATTATGCCACTGTTAAATATAGAATCGCTTCTACTATTATTCTTGCGGAAAATTAAACCATGATCACAACCACAATCACAAAGTGAAATATCAAGAACACATAACACAAAAGATTTTCCGGGAAAGCGTAAAGCTAAAAACCCCACTATCATATATTATGTATATCATGAATCATAAAACAATATCATACAAAACTCTAATCCAAGAGCTCTCAGTACAATACAATCGTCTCACACTGTCATACACAAATCAACAAATACATGTGCCAATTTCCATGGCCAAACAACTTGCCTCCTCTGCACAATCTCTGCAATTCGAATTCTCACAATCGATCATTCACAAATTGCCTAGTTTTCACATGCTCATAAGCATATTCACTACATGTGTGATCAAATCACAACTGATAGCCAAACTGTCCCTTTCACCTGTTATCTCAACTAGGTCTCCACTGGATCTGACATGCATGTAGTTAACCGTGGTGAATCTTCAGTTGCAAGTGAGTTCACTGATTAACTGAACTCTCAATAGTGCATGTTTAGTTACAACTAGTACAACTGATCTTAACTCACTTAAATACACTTATGATTCTGTTACAAATCCAACTCACTTAGTGATGAATGAAATAATAGATTAATATTTATCTCCATGTTGTCCTATAGTCCCATATAGCTTCAGGTAGTCTGTCGGGATAGTCCTTGATGTGTAGTCTGACAACGTTGGTGATGATAGCCTTAAGGATTGTGTTTTCCCCTTATACTTGTCTATTGGCCTGCAGGTGATATGGTGTAGTAACCCTTTGTTTGATATTTTTTTTTCCATCAAGTCTCTGATGAGTCTTGAAGTGAATTTTTTCCTCCATTAGTAACAATCTCTTGAGGTATCCTGAATCTGGTGAGTATTTCTTCATGAATAAATCCCACTACTGCTTGTTTTTTCACATTCGGGAGTGCCTTGGATTCCATCCATTTGGTGACATAATTTGTGCATACTAGGATGTAGGAATAATGATGGGATGAAGGATTAATCGACCCTATCAAAGGGTTCCAATACCAACTATGGTTGTAATGACATCTCATTTGATTGCACCGGTCTTCCCATGCATTGGCAGCGATCACACCTTTTTACATATTCTTTGGAATATTTGAAGATAGTGGGCCAATAGTACTCTTGGTGAAGTACCTTGTACCCAGTCCTCTTCTCTGCAAAGTGTCCTCCACATGGATTGTCATGGCAGGATTTTAAGATCTCATGGATCTCATCTTCTCGCACTCATCTTCTGACGATGAGATCCAATCCTATGTGGAAGAGGCAGTCGTCAATCCATGAGAATATCCAACTTTGTTTGACGATATTTTGTCACTCTTTTGGAGATAAATGATTTGTTAGCCTACATTCAACCAAGTAATTAACGATATCTGCAAACCAAGGAGAGTTAGTAGAAACTTCAAACAGGTAACCATTAGGAAAATAATCTTTTACGGGTGGCTCATTTTTTTTATATGCGAGTCTTGAAAGAAAATCATCTACTACATTCTATTTTCCTATTTTATTCAAGATGGTTATATCATATTCATGTAATAGAAATAACCACCTAGTTACCCTACCATTGGTGAAAGGTTTATTCATTAAATATTTTATGGTAGCATGGTTAGTATGCAATATTTGTGTGTTGCTTTGTTGAGTTCTTTATAGTTGACACAAATTATCGATTTATATTTTTTCTTTGGTACCATGATGAGAGGCTAGACCCATTGAATGTTAGAAATTGGATCGATAAAGTTGGTTGTGAGCAATTTCTATAGCTCCTCCTTGACTATGTCCTTCAATGTCAGATTCATTTGATGTTGGGGATAGCAGATGGGTCTGGATCCTAATTTGATGCATATATGATGTGTGCATAAGTCATGATGGATTCCCTTCCTATCAGAGTAATCCTAGGTGAAGGCATCACTGTGTTTTTGTAACACTTTAACCAGTCTCTCTTTTTGTTGTTCAGTTAGTCCTTGGTTGATTTTCAAGGTTTTCCTGGGGATGCTTTCTATGGTTTATGTAGGGGACCCTTGGTCTTTTTCTGGTGGGGATTCATGTTCCATGGGTGAGATGCTTGTTGAGGCCAAAGAAGCATTTTTTTTAGGTTGCATAACATGCTCAAGAACATGTGAGTTTTTTGAGGAAGAAGAAGCTATGAAATCATTGATTTCATCATTCTTTGTTTTATGTCTAATGGATAAGTATTGATTGATAGAGAGGACTTGATGAGATTCTCCTTCTTCATCACTATCTTCTTCCTTTGCCCATAGTGGTGTCTCAAGATCTATGTTGGGTTTGGCGGGAGGATAGATGGTCAATTGTTTTTTGAGGTCATGTGGGAGATGGTCATGTTTCCCTACCTACAACCAATGTAGGCATCAACAATGACCATCCAAGGGATTCCCAATATTAAAGGACACCCTCCTAGAGAGGTTTTGGGTTGTAAGACTATAAATTCAACGAGATATTCCCATGAATCTACAAAAATTACTACATCTTATAAGATGCCCTTTGGCTTGAGTGTTGATCTGTCATCGAATTGGAGTACGTTTGGGGTTTCCTTAAGGCCCATAAGTCCTAAGGATTGCATGGTAAAGCATGTCATGACGTTGATGGTAGCGCCAAGTTCAATTAATGTGTTGATAATGAGTGTATTATTGATATTCACATTAAATACTGGACTGACGGGGGTCTAAGTATTTGGCTGCAAGAACTCCCCCCATCATTAAATCTGACAGTTTACCCATAACATGGAAAATTTGAGGATCCTTTCGTTTTCTACCAGGTTTCCTTAAGAAAATTTCTTGTATCTCTTTAAAATAAATAGGAACATCCTTGATGCCTTGGAATAGCAATATTTTAACACACACATTCTTAAGTTCCCCCAAGAAGTCAAACTTAGGTTGAGTAAGAGGTTTCTCTAGGTTTAATATTTCTGGATAGGGTGGGTTTTGGAGTTTAGGGTGGGAATTATCAACTTTCAAAGGTTCTTGATATTTTTTTGGTTTCTGATTCTTCATTATGGACATCCTCATTTAAATATTCAATATGAATGCGAGGTTGGTCCTTGGTTAATGTCTTCCTAGATCGAAGGTGAATATCATTGCAGTCCAGGGAAGATATGGAATAGGTAGGGTAGGAAGCAAGTCCAACACCTTGTGCTAGTTGACCTAGACTTCCATTATTAGGGTTAGGGATGGGTTGTGGAGGTAGTTTTGGTCAAGGATGGGCTAATGTGGTTTCCTGCATTTGGAGAGGGGGGAGAAGTTGCATGGTTGGTTGTGTCATGGGATATTGAGGGCCTCCTAAAGTGGGATTTCTCCACCCCTATTTCCATAGCTAGTTTAGAGGAGGAGGAGCCACCCATTGTCGTGTTGGCATACCCCATGGTTGAGAAGAATATTGCATTGAAGGGTTAGTCCAATATGAATTGAAATGTTGATATCGGTCTTGAATCATACCTTGAGGCTTGGGTTGCCAAGGTCACTTATAAGAGAAAAAGAGTAAATGCTTTGGTTCATCATCTTTTTGATATATAGCCTTATGTCCTAGTAAGGATGGGTAGTTGCAAGTAGCATGGTCCACACTACATATTACGAAAACCTCGAATTGATCCAACGTGCATTCTTTCCATGGGTGATTCTTTCTACACTTGGGGAAAAAGATGGACAAATCTTGTTTTGTCTCTTATTTCTTCTTCTTCATTTGTAGTGTATCCAACTGGGAGCTCATGGAACTAAGTATATCAGTCTTGAAGTGCTATAGAATTTTCCTGATCTCTGCTATTGTAACTCCACCTCCAACAATATTATCAGTTCTTACTAGTATATCTCTTGGTCCTCTACATGTTTTTGAAGTTCCTCTGGAATATTTGCAACAAAGTTCCAAGATAGTATCATATTCTAATTGAGAGACATCTCCTCCATCCAACAAGTTGAGAAGTTCAATACAATCATCTAAAACTCCTCTCATAAATAAGGCATGCCATGTCTTGGAATCCAAATCTCCCATTCTTTCCCTCTGCAATTTACAATTGAACCTTTCAATGTAATCCTCAAGGCTCTCATCTTCACGTTGTATCATCCTGAAGACTTCCTCCCTCCTTTATCCTTATAGTAGTCTTGATATTTTTCTATAAATTTCATTGTCATCTAATCCCATGTGCGGATGTTGTCCCTACCAAGACCCATGAACCAATGTAGTGCAACATATTTGAGTGTGGTAGGAAAAAGATTTAATTTCTAGGCATCTGACACATAATCATAGCTTCTACAAAGTACATTGAACTCGAAAAGGAAGGTGTCGGGATCTTCTTTAGATAAACTATGGAAATTCAACAAGGTTGAATGAGGGATGTTCTTCATTTTAGTCTCTTCATTTGATCCTCTAATCGTGAATTTGAAAGGAGAGGCTTATTCCTTGACAACTTTTTGTGCCATTTCTTTTCATGGGTTGTCTTTCATATCTAAGGATACTTCAAGAAAAATGAATTCCTTGGAGTGGTATGGTTCACCAACCAACCCTTTTAAATGTGGAACATTTATGTGCATAGATCCTTGTACAATCTCAGATTCTTGGCGGAGGTCTCAGGTCTCCTTTTGGCAATGGAACTTGTTGTAGGTGATAGATAATTCAACTGAATGTGCTCCTTTCCCTCTTGAGATTGACCTGTATTGTTAGTTTTTTTGGAGTTTTTGGATGAACTAATAAATCTACCTTGTTTATATCTAACTCCGTGCATAGAAAGCATTAGAAAAACATTCTACAAATTGTTGAAAGGAAATCACATCATTCAATATACTGAAATGAAAAATCCACACAATAGCAAAACAACAACTACTCTTTTGATAGATCTCCAACAACAGTGCCAAAAATTACGGACTTTTCAATTACTTCCTAATTAATTTAGTAATAAACTGAAGAGTTGTACATTTACTTATCAATTCAAGGTTGTATCTTGCTTACTAATTGTTGTGCACTGTATATGCAAGTTTAGTGTTGTAAATTGCCAAATATTTGTAGTACTTTTAACGTCACAAATCAAGATTTCAAGACACTTAATTAAGTCACCAATTTACACTACTTCTTGAATATACTTTGCAGGAAAATAAATGTCACACTTGCAAGGAAAGTAAATCACTCTTGCGGAAAGTAAATCACGCTTGCAGAAAGTAAATCACTTTGTGAAAGGTAAATGACACTTGCAAAAATTAAATCACACTCTCTGAAAGGTAAAATACACTTGTGGAAAGTAAATCACACTACCGAAAATGAATCATTCTTGTGGAAAAGGAAATGACACTTTGCATAAAGTAAATCACACTAGTACCTAACAGTGGCATGCTCAAGTATGATGATAATCTTGAATTGTTGTATCAGTTATGTAAATGTTCATACAATGGTATGTATTAAAAGCACATTATCATCTGATGCATAAGAGAGTGACAACTCGGAAAATCATCAAAATACCAATCCCAAATTGTTAGAGAATAAAACTATCACAAATCTAAAAGAAAGAAGAGTAAAGTAAAATTTGCAAGCAGAGATGCAGCAATGCGAGTTGCAACAACGACTGCAATCCACAAACTGTTATAAATCTGTAGAAATTTGATCACACTCAAGTCGTATTAGAATTCACAACATAAATGAACTAAATACTAATTGTTCCTTAATTACAATTAAATGTGTGAAATCTGGAATTTCAACAAAACAAAATAACTATGAAAGTAAAGAAACAACAAAGAAACGACAATCCTATGTTAATTTATAGGAAATACATGACTAAGGAGGGGGGCCTTCCCTCTTAAACAAGGAACTATATTACATAATAAAAATAGCATGAACACTCAACACACCATCACATCAACAAGAAGATAAATGAAATTATATTGCATAAGTCTGAGTTGTACAATACAATGGAATATCATAGCCAAAATCATTCCCCGAACTTAAGGAAAGCTAGGGTTTTTTCTAAATAAAACAAGGAGACATATGGGCAACCATGAGAATCAGGATGTTCATCCATTTACATTGATATCATTAATTTTTAGAAAAGAGAGGGCATGAGTTGACTCAGATTAGTCAGGTGATGATTGGTAGGTGAATTGTTTCTTCTTTTGGTTGTCCACTTTCCTTTTGTCACATTTCCATGTGAGGAGCGATCTCTTGCCGATGGTTGTAACACTGACTGATGTGTCGGAAAAAATTGTCTTGGAGTTGCAACAACAAGTCTGTGTTTGGAATTGCATCAATTTTATCATGGTTGGAGTTGCAACAGATGTAGAGGAGTTGAAACTCGTATGAGGAGTTGCAACCACTATATTTTCTCCTGTATAGAAATGTTAGTGCAAATAAGTAACGATTTCCTTAATAAATATGCAAGAATGGAATAAAAGTAGCATATGGGGGAAGATTCATACATCGGTGAAAAATGAGACAAACTAGATGAGGAAGGCATCAAGAGAGAATGAACAATAGAAAAATGGTAAGGAAAAAGGTACTAAATCGGTGCTAAGAATATGTCAATTCAAGCACCCATTAGCTACGATGATCGATTTTAATTTGGAAGCATTTCCCCAATAGATAAGGACACAAGAGATCCACTGCATGCATAATAGCCAATATTTCCTTTTCATAGGTGGATTTTCCCAAATGTCGCTTTGAAAGTTTCCTACTAGTGAAATCCAAAGGTCTGACATCTTGCATGAGGACTTCCCATTCTAGGACAAAAGCCTTGGTTAATTCGATCAATGCTAGAACATGAGTCATTCACTTAGCCTCTTTCAAATCTTGGAAGGATTGATCAACTACGAGAGTTAAACTGAAATAAATTTTTTTAAGGAGTGCAGTGAGAGGATCTGCAATATTACCATAATTTTGAACAAACTGTGATAATAGTCATTAAACCTAGGAAGCCACACAAACTTTTAAGAGTTTTAGGGTGCAGTCAATCCTTCATAGCTTCAATTTTCTTAGAATCCACACATACACCATCCTTGCCAAAAATATGACCTAGGTACTTTACTTCAGAGGATCTAAAAACACATTTAGATTGTTTGAGAAAAAGTTTGTTCATAGAAAATAAGTGTAGGAATTAATCCGCTTGGGCGAGATGGGATTGCCAAGTTTTAATATATATGAGAATATCATCAAAGAAAACTAAGACAAAATGAAGTAGGAAAGGAGAGAAGACATGATTCATGAGACTTTGAAAAGTGGAAGGTGCATTACACAAGCCAAAAGGCATGACCAAGAATTCATAGTTACCCTCATGAGTTCGAAAGGAAGTTTTGGGAATATCTTCCTCTTTCATACATATTTGGTGGTAGCCAAAATTAAGATCAATTTTGGTAAAGTATTGAGCACCACTGAATTCAGCCAAAAGGTCATAAATGACAAGAATGGGAAATTTTTCTTTGATTGTGATTTTGTCGAGGGTGTGAAAATCAGGACACATGCACCAGGTGCCTTCTCTATTGAGTACCATGATGAAAATATAAGAATAAGGGTTGGTACTAGGATGGATAACACTCACCTCTAGTAATTCCTGAACAATTTTCTCAATTTGATTTTTCTGCGAAAAAGGGATGATGATAAGGGAAAACATTGTGAAGAACATTGCCAGGGACCAAGGTTCTGAATGGGATGATCATGTGTGTCACGCGAAGGGGGAAGTCCTCGGGGATTGTTAAAAATAGATTGGTGTTGCAATATAAAAGATTGGAGGTCGAGATGCACAATAGGTGAGGAGGTTTAAACTACTTAAATGGAATGGAGTTTTGAAATAATTCCAAAATGACCTTTTTTGAGTAGCTTTTCCATTAAGTGGGAACTGATGATCTGAGGGGAGCCTGTTGTGATTCCTTAGAAATATAATGATGACTAAAATTATGTGTGTTTCTGATGTCAACTAGTATAATAAATTTCCTATGCTTAATGTAGCCAATTAACTTGAGGGTTTGGGGAGTAGAAAAACCAGTGAGGGTATTCAACGAGATAAGTGGTTCAACATTTAGTGGATTAGAAGGCAGGGTATGGTCATATGCTTGGGGTATCTCTTCAACATGAGAAACATCGACATCCTTGTCAAAAAAATCATCAAAAATGGCCATAGAAATATTTTGTTACTTACACTTGTGCCTTGGAAAATATTTGTCATCGCAATTATAGAAAAGACCCTTAAGTTGGCGTTCAACCATTTTTGCCTTTGTTAATTTATGAATATTGAGAGGAGTAGCATGAGGGGATGGATTGGGGGTCAAGAGTGAGGAATAAAGGAGGGTTTTTTGTTTTTGGAAGAGACTACCTGTTGTGATTTCTTAGCACATTGAGTAGCTTCCAACCAAGTCTGGGGGTGAGCCATTAGGACATGGGATCAGATCTCATCCTTTAGGCCACTAATAAAGAATTCCCAAAAGAAGGTGTTGGACATGCCATTTGTTCTTAAATCCAATTGCTCAAAGGTTGTGATATAGTATTCCACTATGCCAGGTTGTTTCATCTTGGTCAAATGACCCAAATGATGTGTGTCAATGTCAAAGAATTCATAAAGATATGCAACAAATTGTGTCCAAGCAACATACCCTATGTGTGAATTTTTACACCATTTACAACATTCATGATCCAAATAAAGGACATCGATATGATTTTTTTCCAAATCATCAGTAATGTCATAAAAGGAGAAGTAATGTTCCATTTGAGTGACCTAGCTCATGGGATCTGATCCATCAATTTTTTCCACCTCAACTTTGAGAAGAAACAATTCATGATGAAGGTGGTTGGAATGAAAGACCATGGAATGGGACGAGTCATCGTCGTCTTGGTAGGAAGGTTGTTCAGAGGAGGTAGGGCCCCATAATTGACTCATGATTTTTTGCATATCTGTAGAAAGGATGTGTATGGAATGTTTCACTTCTTTCATATTTGTAGAGAGGTCGTCAA
Organism: Picea engelmannii; assembly: GCA_009831015.1. Classification (NCBI taxonomy): domain Eukaryota; kingdom Viridiplantae; phylum Streptophyta; class Pinopsida; order Pinales; family Pinaceae; genus Picea; species Picea engelmannii. The sequence goes on from ML777182.1 coordinate 977,995, forward strand.
TAGTGGAGTTGAGGGTAGTAGTAATATTGGAATTAATGTTTTGGATGTCAATCTTGTTTTGGCCAATGTCAATTTTCAATGCCTTGATGTTGGTGTCAAAGGCTTGGTTGCAGGTGTGGGCCATTTGGGAATTAGGTAGACAAGAAGTGGGTGGGTAGGTGGGACCAAAAAAAAAAAGGCTTATAAGTGATATATACTATTGCGGTCAGGGCGAAGAGAGGAATCTAGTGGAATAGATCCCAAATAAGGGTGTTGAGAGGGTTGGGTGAGACCATGGAATGTTTTTTTATAAGTGATAGGTGTCACTACGATAAGGGAAAAGAGAGGAATCCAAAGAGATAAGTATCAAATAAGGGTACCACCGAGACCATTATACTCTCCATTTTTTTTTACTCCTGCAAAGTTATACTCTGGCCTGGAGAATACTGCAGTGATCAAATGCCCAAATCTTTAACAAGGAAAATTGTGTAGGAATTTGGCAACCTCGATGTAGGAGGCAGGGTTGCGTTGCAAAAGTTACCCTATGTTTCTATTTTGTGTTGTTCTAAAAACAAGGGTTATGGTTTTGAGGGTTCCTACGTATAAGGGTTTTCCTTGTGCTATAGCTCTCTAATATATGTGCAGGGTCGAACAGTAGTAATCGACCCAATATCTCAGGGCACCAACTAAGCAGGCTCAATCATACCCTTAGTCATACTACCCTATTACCCAAGTACGCGAGAGTAGTCTTCCCAAGTGTTTTTCTCGATGCCATTATAGTAGTCAAGCATCGATAGGTTGATCTATAGTTGGCTTCAAGAAACCTATGGGACTCTCTATATACCCTAGGGTATGTGGGAGTGAATGGCCATGTACATGTCCTATCTAATGCATTTTTACTCAAAGGGGTACCATAAAGGGTTACATAGGTTTCCAACAAGGTGAAATGTTTGTTTCAAGTAACCCATGAAACCAATTGTATTTCATGCAGACAGTCTTCCCAATCGTAGGTTTACCCGTTGAACGAAAAATCACTATGCTTTAAAGATGGCGATGATACACATCTCTATCCTGGAATTGTTTTGTCTAAAATTCTACAAAGGAAAGTGCTTTGATACCACTTGTAAGGTACCAAATGTATTATGCAAATAAGAAACAAAATTATTATGATGAATACCGACAAAAACAACAAAATATAGAGAATAATAACACCACAAATGATACCTTTATTGATAGAAAGCCAAGTTCACTAGCCTCTTTGAGGGGGAAACCTCCAATAGAGCAGATCTCAATTACAAAATAATTCTCAAGAATTTTTTTTATCATGCCTTCTACTTTTATTTATACTAATTCTATCTTCTAAAGAACATTCTAGAGGAAGATATTTCTAGAAGCATAAAATTTTGTTAAGTCTTCTTACAATAGACTTGTTCACATTATTATATGGGGCTTATTTACTAATGTTAGCCTTTATTACACAGAAAACATATTATTCTACCTATGTGAGGAGTTAGGGAGGTTAAGTCCCTAACACTACCTGCATGAGATGGCATGCACATGTTCATAAGATCTAGACATATTGCTTCTTTTTTCTCCTTTGAATACATGCTTGTGCTAGCTCAGTTCATTCCTGCTCCTCGGATGACAAACACAATATGATGTGGTATGGTATGGTCCAATTTGCCTCATTTTTACATTCCATGTATTAATATCCATTTGGACATGATGATATAACCTTTTGTCTTGTCATGAAGCTGTAAACACCTAATGGTTATCGATTATCATTTCCTAACGTTACACAATTTTATTACTTGCCTCATAGTACTTTGGGGAACATGTTTTTTGTTAGAAGTGTCATCTCTTGGGTTAACTTGTGCCACTAGGTGTTTAGACTAGATAGGTTTTTTTGTATCCTAACCATGTTAATCACTTTCCACCTCCCTAGTATCATTCATTCCATCTGCATAAAAAATAATTGCATCATGTCCTATATGATTTCTCAAAGTTCAAAAGGAAAGGTCAAAGATAAAGCCTAAATTAAATGAAGCCACTAAGGCTAATAATTGAAGAGAAAAAAGTTTAAAAAATCCAAAAAATAAAACTTGAGCAATTCCCCTCACTATAAGGCCAATGCCCCTAGTCCCTAGTTGTCTAAAGAATAGGGACTTGTTTGATAAAGTGGACATCTAAATAAAAAGGTTAAAAGGGGTAGTAAAAAAAAGGTTGAGGATGGTAACTCAATGATAATCTCCCTCTACAAGGCTATTACAAAAAATGCCTGCAAAAATGAAGCTAGATGAATGAAACAAATATGAACTGTGCATGTCTAATACTTTGAGGTCATCATACATAATCATCCCACTTCCATTTCATCACTATTACACATTAATTACATATCTTCACCTAAACACTTAGCAAATATGAGTTTTTCTTAGGATTTGATTCTTATATAATGGTTAATAATGTTTCCCCTAACTAAGACTTAGGCAAGTATTAAAATTAACCCCTTTTGTTATGTTTTGCTAAGAGTTTGTCACCAAGTGCCACCAATAATGACTCGCTAGTAGTCTAGACCCATCATTTTTAGTGGGTATTGCACATTGGAATACATGTACCATGCATTGGGATCTGTGGCATTACCTTGGGATCCATGATGTTGCATGGTGATCCTTGTACTCATATATGGCCACATCTACATACAATGGGAACCGAGACATTTGCCTTCAGATCCATGTACCGCATCAAGATATGTGTCACCATATTAAGTTCTATGATAATGCATTAGAGCATGATAGGGTGCCATATCATCATACATGCCACTTGGACCATTTATATGCATCCTCCTTTCTCAGTTGGACATTTTGTGGCATTTTCATGCATTATTTACTATGTTTTGTACCGCATGTGGGGTATTTATTGCATTGGAGAGGGTGTTTACACATTATGAGGATGATCACATATCCCACTTGGACTACTTGATGATGTGGCATCCAAATTTGACTTTTGTTGGAGGATAATTTACCCAATGGAGTCCACACATGCCTTCTTGAGAGAATTCCATGCTAGTACAACCCTCATGTGGGGTATGACATCATTTTTCTCTAGCACATTTGGGACATTTTCTTGATTGGGGAGGCATCTATGTTGATGTTGGAGTTATCTTGACCATTTGACTTGACCATTGACATCATTTTGGGAGTGGGGTGCACCTCTTTGAGCTACATTATATTTTATTTTGACCCTTTCTAAAGGGATGTTGTACTTCATGAGAAAATACTCATATATTTTATTATTATTTTATCTTGCTCGTGATTTTATTAAATAAAGAAAATGGTTTTGAACTCATGGTTAGAGCTAGAACTTGATATTGTAAAGTGTTTTGAGTAACCTCTTCTATTATAAAAGGGGTTTCTCTCTTCATTTTCATTCATTGGAGAATAAAGAAAGGAGTTCTTGTTATTTGTCTATCATCTATTTTTTAATTGGTATTCTATATTTTCATTGAGGAGATCGATTGGGCTATCATTTTGATGTAGAAAACGTTTCTTTTAGGGGAAGACAAGGTGACGAGGTAAGAGCTCTATTTTCTTTCTTTTCTAAAATTTTTAAGCACGTCATGAATGTAATTAGGAAGAAGATTATTTGTTCTTATTACTTCACTATTTCTTAGAAAACCCTTGCGCAAATTGGTTGTTTGTTGTTTTTCCAATTCAACCTCCTTCAAGTTGTAAACCTATCCTTCTCTAGTTTGGTGCTTTTCTTTCAACCTTAGGTGAGGAAAAACACCCAAAAACAAATTCCCAGAGAATATCACCAAGAAACAGAAAGACCTTGTGGCCCAATCTTAGACAATCTTCCTTCTAGTCTTCAATCAAACTAAAAAAAAAAAAAACTTATTTTTGAGCCTAATTGCTAGATATATCTCCAATTTTTTCTTCGCTGGTCGAATCTACAATGTTATCCATGCCCAAAAATTCAAGGGTTTGAGTGCTTCTCTAGTCATTATTTGTCAAACCCAATATATGTTTCTATTATTAGCAGGTCTAATTCGTCACATATATGCAACCCTAAGTTGATCTGCACACAAGGTTGAATCTATAGGGTTCCAACGAGTCTGATATGCGATTACCCACTCTTTTGAAAATATATTACAGGTCATATTTATCCTAATACTTTATAGTTATCAAGTTGTCTTCATATCTACCCTAACGTCCCAGGACTGGCCTATATCATTACAAGTCTATTATCACTCCTTTGGGTCGATCTGATTGTTATGCCAAAGTCTCTGTGTAGACAACGGTTTCAAATGGAAAAAATATGTACTCTTTTACCACCGTTTTTAGTGTACCTCACTTCTTGGTAGTTTGATCATCAAAACAATTCATAAAAAGGCTCAAAGTTGCTTCAAGTCTACTTATCTCTCCAATGTCAAATATGTAGAGGGTATAGTGAGTACATGTAATTTATTGGCTAGTTTATAGGCTACATTCATAGGGTTCATTATTCCTTGGAGGGATCTTTCATATTCCCATTGCAAACCACCTCCAATGATTTACTTCTTATATATATCACTCCCTATCCAACCTCTTGGTTAAAAATCTCACCTAGATTGTCATAAGGTTGTAGGGTATCCAACAAGGGGTAAGTGGTTTGTGTGATTGTGCATGGGAAAGTATCCGATTGGCTTATAGTTTTGTTCGACCCCAAAATGTGTGATTATACCTCAAGCATGTCAATGACCTTACATAGAAGCATACCATTCTTCATACCAATGATTTTTTAGGTTTGATTTATGTGTTTTCTTACAATCAAAGTTTTCAGGCTATAATACTTGATGCAGAGTTGGATGGTAATTTGAATATTATTGGTTTTGGTTACAACTCTATGATGCATGTTGGTCTGAGTATATTTGACATATGTTTGCTAATATGAGCATTTCACTTCATCTTTGTGGTGAGCAAACAAGTGTGTTGACAACATAACTATTAAATTTGGTGAAAGATACAACTATTAGTCATACTTTGCAATTTGAACTACGAACATACTCATGCAAATTGTAACTTTGTTAACACATTTTTTTACCACGACATTGGTATATCATCGTGTTCACTACTTATTGCTTATTTATAACATTGGTTGGTAATCTAATGGTATATTTTATGGTTCCTTTTTCACATGACACTTAACATTTGAATCTACCCAAGAATTGTTAATGTTCATATCATATACTACACTATCCATACTCATATCATACGCTACACCATCCATGCTAAAGATTTCACAACAAATAAGGAAACATATCATTATGATTATAAGATTTTATGCATTCAATGAGTAAAAAAAAGAAAAATATACCACTTAAGTAGTTATTAGTCCCTGCTGAAGGAAAACAAGGAATCTAGCATTCAATACGACTTTGACTATCGATTAGTTTGCATTTGACTTTAAATATTTTTTTGTTTCCCAAACTTCTACATAGGTAACAAAAATAGTTATTTATTTATATTATTTAAATTGATTTTGTTTAACATGCTATTGGCTAACAAGATCGAAGTCTTATTGCCTAGTTCATCTTAGATAGCCTAAGTTTCTGTCTATTATAAGTCTTAGCCTAAGTTTTACATACAATGATAGATATTTTTTTGTTGTTCCCAATGTTTTATTTTTGGCTTCTTACATAACCTATACTTTATGCACCTCTAACTCTAACTTTTATGATTGTAAATGATCTCTTCTAATTGCAAAGTATCATTTTGTCAGATTGTTGTATGACAGGGCTGCGTTAATCTTCATTAAAACAAGTACGTGAAGGATTTAAATAACTATGCAACATCGCTCACCACCTCTACACTGCCTTGATAGAACCCAATGGTGTCTAAATCAAATCTTGATAGCACCCGGTGGTGTCTAAATCAAAATTTTCAGCATGACCTTCCTTTCCAAAATCAAAATTCCAGATTTGAATTACTTTGCTGGAGAAACAAATCCAATTTTCAGATTCATATTACTTAGTTGGAGGAGCCATATTAAAGAGAGGATCCATACTGAAGAAAATGGCAAGACACTTATTGTTGAAACCATACTAGTGTTATGCAATTGTACAACTGTAAGTCATTCAATCAAAATTGTAAGTCATTCAATCAAAGCTTTATCTGAATTTTCAGAATTTAGCTTATCAATCAAAGTTAATTTGATGTTGTTGCTTCTGCTTTAGTAGCTATGAATTATATCAATAAAAATCATCTCATCTTAAGATTTTACAACTGAAATACATCATATCTAATAGTTGTAGTTTTCCCTCCATAAATTTGAAGATAATTGATGGAATAATCCCACGCATGCCTCCTCCATCAATACTTAGAATTTCCTCTGCTTCCTCATCCATTATTTATTTTGGCTCTTCTTCATCGCCATCAAGGTGAATTTTCTCTTCATCATGCTTATCATGCAAATTTTCAACAGATCCTTTGGTATCCTCTTTGTTGCATAAATGCCACCTACAAAGCATGAGCTTTAGTACTTGCCTTGGCTATGCCCACCATCTCGGATGAGGGGCATAATAAGTTTGAACTTTGCTCACATTTAGTATTCATAAAAATAAGGTATTTACCAAAAATTTTGGCAGATCACACTGAGAATGGAACCTCAATTGCTTAACATTCTATTGACCTCACTAGTGAACCCTCCTTCTCAATAGGTACGGGTCGTATCTTCTTTCCCCCATTTCTCGTAAGGTAACGCCTTTCTTTCTACCATTCAATTACCCACTTTGAAAATTGGATCGTCCTAGCTTCTTTGCTAGAAGAATCCCTACCTATTAGTGAGCGAGTTACATACCCATGTAGCTATCCAATTGGTTCAATATGTACGTAGTAAGTGTCTCTCACGAGTTTAAATTAAAGATTCTAGCCATAGAAGGTGGCTACCCTGTTGAGACGAGAAACCCTAGCCTTTCATTCAAGCAGATAATCCATGCTCTCTCGTCCCCACATATCTAAATCCTGGAGGGTCACTATTTTTTATCCTCTTGTCTCTGTTCCATGAAGAAAGGAGCATTTGCAGAAAGAGGGATAGAAATATACAAGAGAGAGAACAAGTGAAATTACACCAATTGTTACAGAGTGAGAATTTCAATAGAAATATAAGGGACATGAGAAATGCTTTGAGATATACTAGTGAATAAAATTCAAAAGGGAGGATAGAAGAGAGTAAATTTGACAAAGTTAACGTTGAATTTAAGAAGTATGAATCAAGAAGATTCCCCAAATGTCCACATACAACACATACATTTCTCATAGTTAAGATAACAAAACATAAAAAAACAAAAGTGGGTTGTCTAAAGAGAAATAAACAACAACTATCAACCAAAACCTCTATTTCATCAAGAATTGAAAATTTTATGAAAGGAAAAATACACAATTGGAAAAATAGACTTGAGACAACTATTCTGGACAATAAATGAAGGCCTAACAAATTCAAAAGCAATGTCTAAAATCGATGAAACACAACACATAATACAACCACTAATGTTTCTAAAATTATTACAAATAAGTGATAGCTCAGTTGTTGGTAGAGAAGAGGACTGGAATTCCTCGTGCCACCAGTTCAAGGGGATTCTTCCCTCGTGAGTACGAATCCATCCATAAGGAAAGAGAGATGGAGCTTAAAACCTTTTCTTAAAGGCACTGAACTTGTACCGACAGTGCATGTGACAGTCAGATATGTCGATTTTGTAGCAAATTAACTAAAGTCGGATATGCCGATATGTTTTTTCTGAAGCAATGTGACAATCAGATACATCCTTAGGCAGACTAGAGTGAAATTAACTAAAGCGAGGTGTGAAATTATTGACTGTACTATGGTATAGATACTATTTTGAGGGAAATGACTTCATTGAGCCATCACTTTCTTCCTTTCCACAATAGCAACTAGGTGGGACACTAAAAAAATGGTAACATGATGGCATTTCTTTCCCTCTGTGTATGGATCTTGTGGGATCGATAGTAAGTTGGACCGTGAACTCAACGATTTTAAGAACTTGTTCGATGATAAGCTTTTTCCATGGCTATCCCACGAATGTGATAAGAATGACAACACTGAGTAATGTCTATAGCTTCCCTTTCCATCTTGTTTATCACTTAACTAAATGTTTAAGGCATTGTCTAATTGTTTTATGAAATGGCTTTTTCGCTGGAATCCGACGATATAAATTTGCACTAAATCACTATTTTTTGTTGTTCAAAATCCATTTATGATTGCAGAAATGGATTCGACATGCTGAAAAACCCATGGGGAACTCGGATTATACTGAAATAATCACTCAAATCTGTAGATCTAACAATTTCTCGTCAGATTTCGGGAAAATATCCCCCCAAAAAATTGCCATTTCGTAGAACATTTAGACTACGACAATGTTTAATATCAATATACATTCACAGCAGGGACATCACTACTACAGTATCCCTTGTTGTCCTTTGCTTTCAATTCTAGCCATGGAGGTTCTTCCTTAGCCTTGTTTTCCAATTCCACATTGAAGTCCTATATTATATCGCATTCTGATCTAAAAATGAAGAAGACTTGAAATCTTGAAAATATTTGCAAATAAAGTTTATGTGTTAAAATCAAATGGATCAACTTTGCAACACATCATTAATAGGATTTACTCATATAAGATGCATATAAATAGAAGCATAATCAATGAACATAAACACATTACACAGCAAATGATAAAGGAGTTCACCCCTCTCTTGGGCTACATCTCCTGGTCCAGCTTCCAATGGATCATTATTATTATTTTCTCAAAGTGCTCAAAAACGTGCTTTACAATGCTGAAAATGACCAACAGACTGCTCCAATGGCTTCAGAGCATCCAAAAACCCCTAGCTGGGCTTTTTCGGCACCTCGTTTGGCCAAAAAACGAAGAAGTTAGGCTTCCTGGAAGTCCCCCCTTCAAGCTTGTTGTCTCTGCATCTACAAATTGCACCCTTGTTCATTCAACCTAGTACACACGCTATTTAAAGCGTAAAAACCCGGCATCGAACGCAACTGTGCCAATGGTGAGAACTGTAGGATGGTTATGGGCGCGCCAGCCCTTAACCGCCAAGCTCATGGGTACATGGGTCCATGTGACCCCGCACAAATATAAAAAGGGCTAAGTTTAAATCATAACTTCCTCGCGTGCTCCGTGGCAAGGTCATATGCCATAGGTCATGTGACCGGAGGCTTAAACGTAAACCCCGCGCATTTGAACTGTGGTTATGTGTTAACCCCGGGGCTAGTCTCTGTTTATAATACAACTCCCACGCATATGTTATGGTTATGGTCACATGTTAACACAACAGAACCACGGATCGGGGCTAAGCCCCGACCCGACCCCCCGCCATAACAAACATTACTTTAATTCAAATACATTCAAACGCATATAGTTAACAAGGAACAATGCGTAGCCCGTTGGCAGGGCGGACTTTACAAAGGCTTTGACCGGTGGGGAAGGTCCGAGGTTCGAATCCCACGGACTCCATATAATTTTGAACCAATATAATGATGCCACGTGGCGACCCATGATTGGGCCACGTGGCATCCAACCACAAACCAAAAACTGCCACGTGTCGAAACATGATTCGCCCAACTGTCAGCCAATAAAAAACTGCCACATAACCTCTACCACGTCAGCGTACGGACTCTGCCACGTCAGCCTGTACGGACTGCACAGTCAGCGTCCCTTTTTTACATGTTTGATGATTCGAACAGATCACAATATATCTCGCTCCCGACGTCCGTTTGAACCCGAACGAGTTGCGTTGGGTTCGTAACGACGAGGCCTACGCTCTCGTTTGATTTGAAGCAATTCTGAGCACTTTGAATTTTTGAGCAAAATTTGATCCCCTGATCACACCTCCCCATTGGGAAGCTTTTGGACCTCCAAAAGACTATATTCAGTCTATGTGAATATGAGGGTATAGTTCCCTCACCTTTCCAACCTCAATCCACTTGGCTTTTCTTGGATTGGTACCTTTAAGACCAACTCGAAGATACTCCACATTTCCTCGTTTTGAAGTTCGCATTCTCCTATCAAGGATGGTGTCTTCATGCAGTTCTGTAAGATATTCTGGGGAAAAATCATCTATAGAAGGAATATGAACATGCTCTCCATGATCATCAATCAATGGAGGCTCATACAATTTCAAATTCTCAACATTAACAACTGCATACATTTGCATATAAGGAGGCAAATCTAAACGAAAGGCATTGTTACCAATCCTGTCGATAATCTTGAAAGGACCATATCGAATCGGTTTCAATTTTTTACCTTCTCCTTTAAGCCTCTCCTTACTGATGTAAAGCCAAACTTCATCTCCAACTTGGAAACTGTGATCAACACGATGCTTTTCATGTCTCGTCTTGTACCTGGCTTGACTCTTTTCCAACTGCTCTTGCACCACTTGATGTATCGACTGAATCTGTTCAATGAACTTTTCTGCCCTATCAATGTCGCATTGACCATCGATAGCAATATCCTTCCCAAAGATAAAATCTAAAGGAGATTTGGGCAAATAGCCAAAACATGCTTCAAATGGCGACGTTTGAGTCAAAGAGTGCTTAGCACAATTGTAAGCATGCTGAATGTAGTGTAAATGC
>ML777182.1:992529-1003233 GCA_009831015.1 Picea engelmannii
TCCAAAAACCCCTAGCTGGGCTTTTTCGGCACCTCGTTTGGCCAAAAAACGAAGAAGTTAGGCTTCCTGGAAGTCCCCCCTTCAAGCTTGTTGTCTCTGCATCTACAAATTGCACCCTTGTTCATTCAACCTAGCACACATGCTATTTAAAGCGTAAAAGTCTGGCACCGAACGCAACCGTGCCAACGGTGCGAACTGTAGGACGGTTATGGGTGCACCAGCCCCTAACCGCCAAGCTCGTGGGCACATGGGTCCATGTGACCCCGCACAAATATAAAAAGGGCTAAGTTTAAATCATAACTTCTCCGCGCGCTCCGTGGCAAGGTCACATGCCATAGGTCATGTGACCGGACGCTTAAACGTAAACCCCGCACGTTTGAACTATGGTTATGTGTTAACCCCAGAGCTGGGCTCCGTTTATAATACAACTCCCGCCATATGTTATGGTTATGGTCACATGTTAACACAACAGAACCACGGGTCGGGGCTAAGCCCCGACCCGACCCCCCGCCATAACAAACATTACTTTAATTCAAATAATTCAAACGCATATAGTTAACAAGGAACAATGCGTAGCCCGTTGGCAGGGCGGACTTTACAAAGGCTTTGACTAATGGGGAAGGTCCGGGGTTCGAATCCCACAGACTCCATATAATTTTGAACCAATATAATGATGCCACGTGGCGGCCCATGATTGGGCCACGTGGCATCCAACCACAAACCAAAAACTGCCACGTGTCGAAACATGATTTGCCCAACTGTCAGCCAATCAAAAACTGCCACATAACCTCTGCCACGTCAGCATACGGACTCTGCCACGTCAGCCTGTACGGACTATACAGACTGCACAGTCAGCATCCCTTTTTTTGCATGTTTGACGATTCAAACAGATCGCAATATCTCTCGCTCCCAAAGTCCGTTTGAACCCGAAAGAGTTGTGTTGGGTTCGTAACGACGAGGCCTACACTCTCGTTTGATTTGAAGCGATTCCGAGCACTTTGAATTTTTGAGCAAAATTTGATCCCCTGATCACATTCATTCCTGTAGGTGTATCCATGAAGATGGCTTGAAATGTTGGATCACTTTTGTGATTAGGCACTTCATTAGTCTTGTGGTAATGTTGGTATTAATCATCAACGATTAAGTCAAAGAGAAAATTTGCATTTGAAATGTCACTCTTCCTTTCAAACTCATACGCTGAATCATCCTTGTAGGTTCTCTTTATTGAAAGGTAAACCAATAAATCCACATTTAGATTATCAAGATGTTTTTCTTTCTTCTGAAAAAGGTTCAACCTCCACAATTGCTTTGGTTTACATCCTCTGGGCAGTCATAAATAACTCGTCGACTGCCACTTGGGGGTCGTACCGTTCAGCGGATCCAGGGTCGTCCTGCAACGATCGAGACCAGACACCTTGTTGAAAAACCCCCAGCTAGCGTGTTTGAACCAATCAACCAAACATTTGGACTTAAACCTGAGACCTCTCGGAGTCCAAAGGACCGAAGGAGGGTGGATTTGTCAATCCACCTACAAGCCTAAGTCCATATTATCAAGATGTTATAGAAGAGTGTAGTTGTGATGGTTGTTTGTGTAAAGAGATGCATTTTACAACATAATCTGGTGGATATTGTCACACATGATTATGTGTAATGTCGATGTCATTATAAATCATTATATGTAAATTAATATAATAGTTATTAAAAAATAGAATATAATATTTTTATCTACATACACGAAATATATTATTGGATCATTTATTATTAAAAATAATAACAATAAAAAATCTATGTGAACTTAATAAATTATATATAAGTGTGTGTAGAAATACACACAGAGATACATACACATAAAAAGTCTAGAGAAAACACAACAGTCTAGTGACAAGGTGGTTATGCCAAATCATGAAAAATCATGAAAAACAAAGAAAGTGAAGAGGGTAACCTCACAATGCTAATGAGGGAACAATGAATCAAGGGAGTCAAAGCTCAAAAAGGATGTTGAGGAGCCCACCTTCCCAGACTTAAACAAAGTGCCATTATCCACTACATTTAATTGGTGGTGGGGATGAGGGAAGGCAACAAATAAAGGCACCTTCCCATTATGCGTGGGAGATCAAGGTGGTGGTAGGTGACTGACGGATGAGAGTAATAGCCCCCCCTTCATAAACTTCTTAATGTTAGGGTGGTAGGTGGAACCTACCCCCTCCTTAAGTGCTTGGGAATCATGTAGAACCTTCCCAAGGCACCCTAACAAGTGGATCCATAGTATGTAGGTTGTGAGCATGGGCGATATTCTTGAATGTGGACCTCATCGCTCTTGTTGATATTTAGATGACCCTAATTCAATTTTGCCCCTTTATTTTCCATTATGTCTTCTATTAGGTTATTAAGGTGAAGCACATGAACCGGGGCTTCTTGTTCCAAACTTTGGAGAAGAGTCTTAGGCTGGCTAATGGTTCTTGTGATTGTCGGAAAGGAGATACCTTCTTTGGATTGAAGAGTGTTTATGATCATGGACAAATTCCCAACTATTGTGATGTTGCTAGATGTGCTTTGGATAGAAACATGAGTCTTTAGAACATTTTTATGCTTTCGACTTCGTTATTCATTGCCACACCAAGTACCCATGCAAATCTTAATGCTTGATGTCTACCAAAGGTCTATGATGACCCCACCCCCTTGCACTCCTTGAAGATTTAACTATTAATCATAGGTTTTAATAAGTGATTATTATTAATCATAGGTGAGGTAATTATGTGATGTATACGTCTTGACTAAGCTATTAATTTTTTTTTCTTGCAATACATATTCTATCAATGTGTTGTTGGGGAACAAACTATTGTAGAGATCCAACAAATCTTAAACAAGAAAGTTGATTCCCCGGATTTAGAATATTAGAATTGTATGGTTGAATCGTTGAAGCAAATGCACTATCTTCAAGTTCAAGTGGGTCTTGTATTTGATATACTCAACAACGAGAATGGAGACCATACAAGGAAAGATTGCTAAAAGGCATATGGGGAAAATTGCCTCAATTCATCCCTTAGAGGTGATTCAACAATGGAGTTTTTAAGTTTTTAGAGGTTAGTTAAGTGTTTAGTTTATTAAAAATAATTAATATTCTCTTTTCAAATTTAATTTCCATATATACTATTTATCAATTATATTATCTACATTACCCGGATGGGGTGACAAGTGGCGAGAGAGGGGAGACAGGTGGCAGGAGCAGCTGGCGGGGAGAGTTATTACCCCAAGCCGCCACCCCTGATGATATTAATTTTGCATGGAATACACCATAGGGGTTATTAATTCAGTGCGCCTGCAGAAGCCCATGGAGGAGCGCTCCAACTAGGCCACTGGTACTAGAGGCTTATACCAGTCCCGTCAGCCTTCAATGGCGATAGGAGGGACTTCAATGGTGCTCATCGGCTTAAAAACTGACCAATGCGCCTTTTATCTCCAGAAGTTTGCTAACTTTCACCTCTGCTTTGTGCTTCTTGGCCCTTCTGGCCTCTTCGCTCACCTCTTGGGCGACCTGCGCACTTCCCCAAACCAGTATTTCTCTCATTCCCTGGTTCCCACCATGCCCCGAGATAGGGGCAAGCCAAGGCATTCCACCAGGAACAAAAATGCCTTCACTCGGGATAATCGACTCACAGCTTCTCAGAGAGCTTTGATAGCTCATTTAAGCCAACCTCGCAGACCCTCCAACAAAGCTCAATCTTCCCTGTGTATTCCAAAAGAGGAAAACCTACCCACCTCTACCCAAACTCAAGCTCTACTTCCTCTACGCATTCCCAAATCTGAAACCTCGTCCCCGACTAAGCTTTCTCCTCAGCCATCCCAGCTCGCTTCGGCTCTACCCAACAAAGTCAAGGAGGAAGCACCTTTGTCACCTCAGCATTCGGGCACGAAGGTGGAAGAAGTCGAGCTACCTTCTCAGCCTGGCCCGAGCCTTGTCCATTTGGATAAGTCCCTCGCGAATCTCATTTCCTCCACCTCCCGAGACTTTTAGCCACGCTGGTGGGAAGGGGGTTGCATTGTGGAGGAGGAGATCCCCCCAAGTTGGCAATTATCAAAAGATGGGGAAGATACATGCGAGGCTGGTGTTGATGGAGGCAATGACGGTGCTGACAAAGGCAATGACAATGTTGAAGACACAGGCAAGATTGATGTTAAAGAAGGCAATGACGGTAGTGTCGACACCTCACACCACAAGTTTCATCTCGAAGTGGAGCACTTGGAGCTTCTCTTTGACATCCGGCAGCGGCAGGATGAGCAAGAGCACGGCCAAAGAACCATCCATCAGCGTTTAGATCTGTTGTTTGAAGCACTCTCAGACGCCCCCTCTCAAGCTCAGTGCCCTACTTGCAAGCAGAAGTACGTCCCGACCTACACCATCTATGGATGTCCAGGTTCCCCAAAAGCTTGATGCGGCCCACCCCTGTCTATTCTCATTTTCAACATGAATTGTGATTTTATTTTCACTCTTTTTTACAGTTTTGTAATCATCATAGAAATGGCGACTCTAGAAGAAATCTGCCCTAGGCTAGTTACGGGGAAAGAATCTCCTGCTAAAGCTCTCAGTTTTTGCTCCAATTTTTGTAAATTGAAAATCTGCAACTATGGTCACACCATCATTTGGAGCTACCTGTTCTGGTTTTCCTTATGTGGCGGAACAGGTGGCTGCCAAACAGTATACAGATGTACACTCATGATGCTATAATACAAGGATCTCTTTTTTTATTTACATTCTATTTACAACATAGCTTTGCACTTTTATAGGTAATTATTAATGATAAAATTGGGGAAAAACAAAATATAAATAGATAATAGACTAAAATGAAAAACAAATTAAAAAATCAAATATATAAAAATAAAATAAATTAAAGAAAACAAATTTACAGATTTTATTTTTGTTTTGTCTAACTTATCAATTGACATTTTTTACCAGCAATATAAATTTGCACAAAATCACTATTTTTTGTTGTTTCAAATCTATCGTTTCTCATTAAAAAAAAAAATACATGAAACAAATCTGCACAAAATCACTATTTTTTGTTGTTTCAAATCTATCATTTCTCGTTACGAAAAAAAAACAAGAAACCAAAAGGGCTAACAAGAACACTCCCCGTGGGGCTCAAACCCACGACCACAAGTTAAGATCCTTCGCTCTACCAACTGAGCTAGACGGGCTTAGCTATACATTTGAGCTTTCTATCTTCTCTGTCATAGTTAACAATATTTACATGGTTTTTGAGACCATATATTGATACACAATGCATAGAAGTAAATGCTAAGATGAATAGTTTAACAGACGGACCTGCGGGGATTCGAACACGGTACATAGCCACTTACAATCGAAGTGAGCACTGGAAACTGAGAAAAAGCAAACGTGTTCAAGCGCTAAAACGAAGCTACCCAAGCATATCCGACCTGCCGGATTCGAACCAGCGACCTAAGGATTACATCAGGATTTAACAGGCCACTACAGTCCTCCGCTCTATCAACTGAGCTAAGATCGGCCGTTGAATTTTAACTTAAACTTTTTCTATACAGGTTTGTTTTCATCTTAAAACAACAATACACATTTAAAAAACCTCCAACCTCTCATCTCTCATCTTCTTTAGGAACCATATTTTTTTACCAAAGCTTGTTGAAAAATCACGTTCTGACTTGAAAAATAAAATTTTCAGGTGTAATGAACATGGATAAGTGAATTCTTTATGTATTTTTGAAAATAATTTTTTTTTTAATATTATTTTAGTACTTGAACAATCAAATTTTCAGGTGTAAATTTATTGATCAAAGAACATGGATAGGTGAATTCTTATTTTTTAAATAATATTTTTTACTTAATTCATTCGTTATTGGAGAGAAGATCAAATTTTGCAAATGAACTTAACTATTTATCCAATCAATGATTATTATATTTGATTCTCCCCTAATTTGAAAATTTATATATGTATTATCATCAACATTCATTTAAAAAAACAATCAACTCTATTCAATTATTGGTCTTTTCTTTAAAACAATTTGTATTTTCTCATAAAACAGCTCAGCAGTAAAATTTGTAATCTGTTTTCTAGCGCAGCGAAAATAATAAATGTATGTAAGTTGAAGCAAAAGAAAGCTATCCGACTTGCCGGATTCGAACCAGCGACCTAAGGATTACATCAAGATTTGACATCCCACTACAGTCCTCCGCTCTACCAACTGAGCTAAAGTCGGATGTTGAAATGGAACTATCAATCTACTTTTTACAGTTATATACTACTGCGAAATCTGTACTCTCATTTGGAATTGGCTGCACATGTTTTCTTCATATTAGTTTTGCTTTTAATCTAAAATTTTGTTACGTAGTATTTGTTTGCTGTCTTCCCCACATACTGAGTGGGTCTAATGGTTAATAACATGTGTTTCCTCCTAAGAGGTCACAAGTTCAAATCCAGAGGGGGGTAGGGTATGTATACCTCCGTAGACTTTACTAGTAAAATCGTTGGGTGGAGAAGGTCTCATACACCAATTTGATGTCTGGCTTGGTCGTGACCTTAAAAATAGATTATTATAAACAACTTGAGTGGGCCTAATGGTTAAGAACATGTTCAAATCTAGAGAGGGGTAGGGTATATATACCTTCGTAGACTTTACCAGTAAAATCGTTGGGCGGAGAGGGTCTCATACACCAATTTGGTGTCTGGCTTGGTCGTGACCTTAAAAATATATTATTATTATTATATTTATTGAATGAATGATTATACAAATTGTTCTTGCTCATGGAATAATTCTCTACGTTTATAGAATAATAATAATAATATTATTCTAATTTTGAAGTCACGGTTAGGTTAGACACTAAATTGGTCTATGAAACCCCCTTGTTTGTGGGACAAAAGACTCTCTCCGCACAATAATTTGATTGCTAAAGTATACGGAGGTATACATACCCTACCCCCTTTGGATTTAAACTTGTGATCTCTTAGGAGGAAACAATACATGTTCTTAACTATTAGGCCCACTCAGGCTGTGTATTTTTTTGGGAAGGTGATAAAATCTATCAAAAATCAGATGTAAATCCGTAGTGAGGACAACCATGACTGGCTACTATCCATGAATGTGCGTTGATTGATCACTATTATTCAAGGAAAACCATGCCAACTAAAATAATCCATTGGTGCTCCGTAAGAGGGAGGCCTTCACTCCGACTAGATGTCTATGGGTCCTACGCCATTAACGTATATCATTACGTTCAAGGAGGGTGAGCTCTTGGCTAATCATAGGCAGTGTTAGGTATTGCTCTAGGACCAAAATAATGGTTTCAACTTAGATAGTATCTACGAGAAAGCCAATTTCTCGTATTGTCATTGCTAACGCTATAACAATAGGGTCATGTGCTTGCAAGTAACATCTAGCCTAAATCCCATACACGAGACCAAATACTACCCTCAATTGTAGTTTGTAGGCATAAATGTAAGTGATAATAAAAAATTCAAATATATTTAAAAAAACACAAATGTAGTTTAAAGAGCCTCACTTAAATAAAGGTTGAAGAGATTAACGACATTTATCTGAAAATCAAAGAACGAAGTAAAACTTTGCTTTTCTCCAAAACTACATTCTTCATTTTAAAACTTTCCACCTCTCATCTTCCTTAGAAACGACACTTTTTGAGAACTCCTTATTGAATAATCACCTTCCCACTTGATTGTAAGTGAGTTTAAATAAGCAATATTCAAGCACACATCGAGAGAGCAGATAAAGCTTCTCACACACATCTATTAGATTCAAATTGATACAAAATATAATTTTTTTTGATTTGTTATGAGATCCAACTTATTTTAAATCTAGGTGAAGAAGTTGAGCAAATATCTCAAACCCAACAAAATCTAACTACATTAATGGAAGCATTATCTTTAACACTTTATGCATGCATTTACAGATGATTATTATCCATTAAAATATGTTAATACTTTCTTTACTTAATATTCAACACTTTATTTTACTAAATTTGAATGAGGTGGTAAAATCAAAATGAGAGGAACTTGCTTCAGAATTAAAGTTTAAAATAATTCTACTTAATTTTGATTGATTAATTTCGATGTTAAAATGTTATGTTCATTTTGAACATTTTTATCCATTTTAAATATTTTTATGGGTGGTTATTGAAAAAAAATCATTAACAAAGACCTGGAGAGAATTGTCCCACCTATAAACTTTTAGTTAATCAACCAGCATCCATCCTTTTCTCTTTATAAATGTGCTACTTTTATGTTTTTTTTTCCCTTCTTATATTGCAACTCTTATATATATATATATATAACTCAACTTTGAAAAGTATACATTTTGTTTCATTCAAAATTTACATGGTAAGAGTAAAGTGTTTTTAGTTTATGGATGTACATTGTGTGTAAAAGATTAAATGTTACATGTTAAAATTTAGAAACAAAATAATCACAATTTTTATATGAATTTATTCCCTTATAATCATTCAAGGGACACCCCACGACTCACCATTCACTCTCTATATGAATCTTGGGCACACCCTTCTCCAAAGTTCACCTCTACCACCATTGGTTAGTCTTTAAAACATGATAGTGGTGATAGTTATATCGTAATTTAGTGGTGATAAGTAACAAATTTGTTAATGTGGGTTTGCAAATGGTTTAATGGGTTGTAAAGGGGTTTTTTGGTTTAACATGCTAATTATGTTTAATAATAATAATTAAATAATAATAGTAGTATTACAAATTTTGTAACTTCGTTCCATTTTTTAACATCTAACATTGTGGGGAATTGTTAAAATATTTTAATTCATTTCATTTTTTATATTTATTATTTAAAAATTATACATAAGAAAATAATTGTTGGGTTTTATTTTTCAACATCTAATATGGTGTGGCAATTGTTAAAATATTTTAATTCATTTCATTTTTTACATTTATCATTTAAAAATTATATGCATAAGAAAAAAAACTTGTTGGGTTTTAGAGACGAGGCAGGGTTTTAGACACCAAGATCACTTAGACTTGTTTTAGAAGTAAAAAATGGTCACTCAAACTTATTTCCGTATAGAACAATTTCTTTGACATGGTTGCATTATGGTCTATAAAAGTTAAGTTCAATGCTTGAGTGAGTTAATTATATAGGATACACTATGTTTTGTATTTTGGAATAGTTTCTACAACATTAAAATCTCCTTTCTCCTCTTGAATATATACCAATTCATAATTGAAGATATGTTGTTTCTCTCTCTTGTAAATCTTTTTTCTCCATAAAGGAATATAGGTTTCTATTTCCTTATATTTCCCATCTTAGAAGGTTTTTTAAATTATAGGCATGACAATCAAGGTTGACTTCTAGATAAGTCCAAACAACCCTAAAGAAATGAAAGCCACATTAATCGAGGTGACTAATTTTCATCTCTAACTACAACTTTATATTGTATACTTGGTGTGCCATTAACAAGCTAGAATTTAAAGTATTAGCATATTCTTTGATCCAACTATCTTGTTTACCAGGGGATCTCTGTGATTTTTATTTTGAGTAACACTCAACGCATTTGAATCCTTGTGGGGATCATCATCAAGAGTTCATATTGAGTGAAACAATGCTTGTTGGATAGTAATTACCTTAGCCTCCAATATATACAATTTGATTATACCACACCCAACTTAAAGGATAGGTCGACCATTCTTTAAAATTAGTTGTTCCACGGTTGTATTGGATGATTGTTGTTTTTAAGCACATGAATTAGTATTTTCCACTTTTCACTGAGTTTCAAGACTTCATCCCCATTGAGGTTATTTGGATTTAATACAATCTCAAGGGATTCCATTACTTTCGTTTTCCTGTAGAGTCGACCTTTGCAATGATCTTGGCTTCCAAACAAACATGATGGCTAATTTTAGAATAATGTTCTACCAGGGAAGATCTCTGGATTTTGCTCCATTTCAAATTTGTGCCATGTTCTTCGCATATGATATTAATCGATATACCTATCTTACCAATGTAGACTGCTTATGCATGAGCATGGTATGGAGTATACCCCTTTGTACATGCCACAATGGATTATATATTTGGTTGAGATCATCATTCTCCTTATGGTGTTTGGAGGGGAGAACGCCACACCAATGTCTCCTCTCTTCAAGATTCTAGCCAATTTCTTTGATACACCCTTGATATGAGGAAGATAGATTTTCTTTTAGTTGAGTATCATTCCTTGGTCTACCACTACCCCTTCTTTCCTTAGCCATGATCTTGTTAAATTGGTTTTCCTTATAGCTATTATTCCTATATGTATCAACCAAATGATTTAATTCTTGTTCCACATGCTCTTTGTTAGAAATTATTAATGCCCACATTACCAAGGTATGGAGCACTCCTTGTTCCTTTTGGAAGGGTGAGTGACGCGAGTCAACATGAACATACCTATCGGTGTGTGTGGGTTTCCTACAAACTTGGTGCGCCATGGTGCCATCATCTTTCTTGGTGAAAAAGACATCAAGGATGGTATGTTGTTGTTCTCTTTTGTCTCCATCATGAATCTTATGTTTTAATATTTTTGTTTTTAAGTCACTCAAGAAGACATCTAAACTTCTTCTCCCATGAGGAGAAACAAATTTGGTATCATCCATATGTTTTCCATTCCTTGGTTTAAGTGGGAATTAATCTGTTATCACCCCATAAGTTATGGGAATCAACTGGTGA
>ML777183.1:0-66723 GCA_009831015.1 Picea engelmannii
TCTATTTCATATGTCTTTTTGATAGGTGGCATGGTTTCCATCTAGGTAGGCTAGCATAATTTTCAGTGTCCCTAAATTCTGGTCTCATGGGTTCTTGTTGTGTCCCTAATTGCTCAACGATTGGTTTCTTTTTCCTCTGTCCACTGCTTTTTGGAGCCATAGGTTACCTCATTTCTTGCATTTAAAACAAAACACACATTTCTCAATTTAATTAGAATGATATTGAAACGAGTTCATTAGGTGTTTGGAGGGGTTCCTTGTTGACATTGATTTCAGTTTTGAACTAAAGGCAAACTTGGGGAAGGAAAAGAAAAATAATCTCTTTGAAGGTCACTCTCCCTCTCTCTAAGTGCCCACCTCTTTTTTATACATATTGCAAGGATATGGCAATGGCAATGATAGCTTTGCTCTCTAGAAGGCAAAGATCTCTGTTTGATGCAAATCAATGCAGTCCTTGAAACGTACTCCTTACGTAGTGCCAACATTATTCCCTCGACAATCTAGCTGCAGGCTGAACCCTCGATATTGTTATCTATCGCCATCATAATGACTCTAGAATTTAGTACTGATGAATGGATTGTAGTCGACCATCCAGTCTCATTCATTGAATAGTTTGAACGAACCGACAACTACCAGCAGAATTCTCATTCATTCAATAATTTTGGCGGGTTTGGAGGTCAAAACGGCCCCGGTTTCAACCTTGTTGCCGCTAATTCCGATACAGGCACTGCAAAGAGTTCGACTATTCTCTCATGCAGAGTCAAGGGTTTGGTGAAAGCGTGAAGGTTAACTTGTAGACAGAGAGAGGAAGAAAAACCAGAGGCCTAGGGTTTGGTGGGATGCTGTGCTTCCTCCGTTGGATGGAAATCAACCATAGACGATCTGGTCAAGATTCCTATCATGAGATCATTCCAAATTTTAATATCGGTCAACAAAAACAAAATGTGTCTTCTCTTTATTTTTGCACTTCCTAAACAATGCATTGTACCAAGCCAGTCTTCTAGAAATCTTCCTGGATAGCCATTAAGAGGGTGGATGCATCAAACAACAACCAATAAAAATTCTTAGAAATTTTGCTCAAAGTCAAACTAATTGAACAATTAATACTCATTGAATGTCATGCATTCATGTTAATGTCTTTGAGAATTACTAGCATACCCTAGGGAAAAGAAAATGCTGAATTGTTTTGGTGATTATGATGAAGGTATTTCTTTTTGACAAAGATAGATGAATAATCAATAGAGGAACTATTCAAAAACTCTTTTTCTTTCTTATTCATTTGTAAGCAAACTCATGGTGGGAGGAGGAATATTGGATTAAAAGGGAATTGAGGGCGATTGTTATGTTTGGGACATTTTTGTGGGCAAATGGTAAGAGTGTGAAAAAAATTAGGTGAGATAGGATCAATAGGCTAGAGTGCATAAAAATCAAAGAAGATGTTGTTCGCTCACATTTGTGCTATAATTGATGCTCATTTGAGTTGTTAGATCTGGAATGATGAAGTAACCCCTCCACAAGATTTTAACACATTCATGTTACTTGTAAACATTTAATGACAATGCTTTGATGCCTCAAGTCTGAATTGACATTAAATTCCCCTCAAACTAAGATTTATCTAATACCCATGAGATTGTTAGATGATTCTCCTTCAATTAATCTAATTTAATACCATTAACTCTTCCATTGAAGATATAATCCAAGCAACTTTGACTAATCCTAATGCAAAAAAGAAAATCATTTTAAATAAATCAACTTCTAGTATGTGGAATCTTGATAACATGGTTGGTAGGGAAAATAAGAAACTTGTTCTACCTACATCCATGTATCTCTATTCAAGTTATCAAAAAATATTGTCATTTAAGAAATGTACAATTTAGATTAATATTTAGCTTCCTTTTGTTAAGCCACATTCTCATGGTTCAATCTCATTCTATTTTTACAAGGTTGCATTTGTGGAATATACATGTACCAAATAGATATTTCCACATAGTTTAGATTGTTGAAGAGACTCCACACACACAAGATGAATTGATTGAAAATGATTTATAAATTTTCGAGTTATGTTTAATATCACCCACATTTAACATATGATGTTTGATATAGTAAATCTTTAAAAAACATGTGAAAGAAAATATATATATATATATATATAGGGAAAGTCTCAAAGAGATTGGGTTAATCATTGATATAAGCACAGGTGCATAATCAACATTTAATGTTGTAAACACGCGTTTTCATTAACGTTGTTGGAGAAATTCAATGACTCACATGTCATCTAGTTAGTTGCTCAAAGTTACAATGTGAACAAAGACATCTAACCTATCGAAACAAGAAGAGATTGCATGTTATGTTATAGTCTATTTAATGCGGTGGCCTTGGGGCCCATAACCATTAATGTTGATAATTATTTATAAGAATAGAGAAATTGTCATACATATCATTGCAATGACTTTAACAACATTCTTATTTTACATATATACTTTAAATGGTAATGTTGTGGATAACGATACATGTATGAGATGTTTGATTAATGGTCAAGAATTGAACATTGGTTATGCTTAACATTACTTATTATATTAATGTTTTATAATCTCTCAAGAATGGAGTTCCCTCCACATTGCAACAAGTCGGTGGAAAAAGGCAAGGAAGTCTTTGCATGGAGAGGAACTCATGGGTAGAGATAGGAGGATAGGTGGATAAGTACAAGTGGCAGGGGATTTCCAAACATTGATGGTAAATGTCGATTGGTCTCAAGTGACAAAAGATAAGGGTGATTTATCCCTTAAAAGACACATTCAACATAACTAATTGAACACCAAATCCATAATTTGACACTAAAATTTGAAGTATATAGGACAAAGAGATGTAAGCAATGAAAAAATTAATATCCCTTGATAAGATAAAATATTTGGTCCACAATTTATTATTGGACTAAAATTCTCCATTTACTAACAATAGAAATCAAAATCTACCCCGATAATATTACTTTGGAAGACGATTAAAACTGAGATAATCTTAGTATTCTATTATTAATTTCCTTTGTAACCACAAAGATCACCCTTAATTTGTTCCCCCAACTCCATATTAATCTTTCCCTTCTCAATTTATCGACTTTGTTAATCCTCTAACTCTCACTGGATTCCCTATATATCTTCTAATATCTATCAATGCCCTCAAAAATAATTTCCTCTCCTTTCTTCTCTGTCAAGATAATAACTTTAAACTTTATACATAAATAGCTTTAGACTTTACCTATGAACACGTGGCATTCCTCTCATGTGCGAGCTATCGCTAGAATTCGATTGTGTGGGGATTTTGGTCAACCTGCATAACCATGGCCTGGGATTTACGCAGCTCAGCCTCAATGTGCAATGTTGCCCTCCATCGTTGATTCCGCTCTTATTCTTATTCGTTTATTTTCTAAATAATTGAATTTGTTTCCTCTTGATGTAAATGACTCCAAGGACATGGTTGAAAGCATGAGGATTGCATTATTTAGATTGAAAGTGAGTAACCAAGATTTATTTTTCTCTTTTTCTTTTCTCTAGTTTAAATTGAATAAAAAACCAATTTAGTTATTATATTCATGAAGACTTCAAGAAAAGAAGCTGTGAGTTTCTCTAATGATGTAAACCAAGTTGTGACCTACAATTATAAGGACATGAGTAAATATCTTAATAACGCTAAGAATGAGCTAGTAGCCATTGAGGAGATTTTGGAGAAATGTAGTATAAACAACTAATATTTTGGCTTTTTTTAGTATCCCTTTGCATCCCATTTTGTTTTTTCAATTGTTATAATGCTAAAGGTGCTTGAGTTTTTTAGGTTTATGAATCCACGAAAGTGTAGTTATTCCACAAATAAAGGCAATATCTCATTTTTGAAAGCAAGTTTAAGATGAATACTAACATACCTTCTAAATTAGGTTTGCAACATTATGCCAGCAACACCAACGTAGAAGATATATAAATTGGAGACCAATATCTTTTTAGCAATGAATTAATAATTATTGTAACTACACAGACATCATTTTTGAGTTTCTTTACAATAAAAAATTGATCCATATAATTGCAATATTGTTCATCATCCCAAAGTGATTACATATGGATGACCCTCCATGAAGCAATCCATTTTAAAAGACTTGGTGATTTCTATATCTTTTTATCTTGGATTTTTTTAGTTGATTATCAAAATAATTACTTTATCAAATAAAATATATATATAAATTATTTTATTAATAAAATTATTTGAATTTTCCTATTTTTTTTTTTAATTTTAATATATAATTTACTTTTATTATAATATTTCAAAATTATTTTAATATCTTATAAATTATTATTTTAATTTTATTTTTTTTTAAATTATTTTGATATCTTAAAATTTATAATAATGAATGAAGTGTAAGGAATCACAATAAGTATGATAAACGGTTTCCTCCCTTTTATTGTCATGAGAATTATAAAAAGGGGATTTCTATAAAATTCTATGTCTGATCCAAAGAGGTTGGATAATAAGATTCAAACCATTTATAACATAAAAGAAACAAGGAATTTTTTTTTAAATAAAAATATTATAAAACAAAATAAGTCATCTAAACACTTGTAATTATATTAATATAACTACTCCCATTTTGATATGATATTTTAAGATTTTGAAAACATAAGTAATATTGATGATGATGATTAAGTTTACTAGTAATTATATTAATATAACCACTCTTATTTTGATATGACACTTTAAGATTTTGAAAACACAAATAATAATATTAATATAACCACACTCGTTTTGATATAACATTTTAATGATGATGATGATGATTAACGTCCACTAATAATTATATTAATATAACCATTCCTATTTTAATATGACATTTTAAAATTTTGAAAACACAAATAATAATATTAATATAACCACTTTCGTTTTGATATAACATTTTA
This sequence comes from Picea engelmannii, assembly GCA_009831015.1. NCBI lineage: Eukaryota > Viridiplantae > Streptophyta > Pinopsida > Pinales > Pinaceae > Picea > Picea engelmannii. The sequence goes on from ML777183.1 coordinate 4,938, forward strand.
AGATTTTAAATGTTAAAGTCATTTATGAATATTGGTTTGTCATGGTAAAATAATCTCAATTTAAAATATTCATTTATTAAATTAAAAAAATTATTTGGGTCCGGGTTGCCTTTCCATTTTAATTTATTTGGTTTTTGTTGCTATCATTGCCATTACCAACGAAGCGAGGTGAGTACTTAGCAGTTAGATGTCATTATCATCCTCGTTCATTAGAAATAAAAATATAGGATTTTCTTATAATGAGTAGTCAACGATATTAGCAGCTTCTCTAAAGCAAGCGTCCATTGAGTTCAAATAGTTAGAGATAGAAATGATTGTGTAGTGCACCGTAAGAATTTTATCTAGCTAAGTTTCTCAGCCCAACCTCTCATGTCTTCATTTCACTTTTGCAAACTTATTTCCCCTCAAACTTGGAAATCCAAAGGGATATGCATCTAAAATTAAATATACGTCTTAAGTTCTAAACTTTAGCATCACCACTCATTTAAGGAATTCCCATGCAAATATTTCTTACATGTTAATCCCTTTCTCATTCCTTTGATTCTCCCTATAGATGTTTGCTCAATTTCATCTTAAATAAATGGATTTGCATCTCCCATGATTCTAATATGTTTGGAATGGTGAAGACCTCACCACAAAAGAAAAACAACCTTTCTATCACAGATTAAAAAATTTCCAAGTTTATTATGATAGCTATTCAATGTCAATGAAGCCTTGGTTCTGATGAGGTTGCTAGATCTGAAAAACTTGACAATTCAAAGAAATATGCATCTAAACTTAAATATACATCTCAAGTTCTAAAATTTAGTATCACCACTCACTTAAGGAATTCCCATGCAAAGATTTTTTACATGTTAATCCCTTTCTCATTCCTTTGATTTCCCCCTTGAGATGTTTGCACATTTTCATTTCAAAGAACTGGATTTGTATCTCCCATGCCCTTAATGTGTTTGGATGGTTATCACCCCACTACAAAAAAAACCCTACTTTGTGTTAGATTAAAAGATTTCCAAATTTACCCTGACAAAAGCTAGGCAATGTTAATGAGGCAGGTTCCTAGAGTATTAATATTGTCCACCAAAGTTCATTTCTCCTTGTTGTCTTCCATCCCTTAGCTTATGAGTCTATGTTGTCCCTATCAACAAGATTCAAACCCCTGATACTAATTCAAATTTTCGTATCCCCAACAATCCTTTAGATATTGCTCAACTCAATAGTTTGTGTCCAAATTCTCGACATTTTTTGTGCAATTTTCAAAAATGCTATCAATAACAAGGAATCTAATATAAAAATGTTTGAAATGTAGAGCACACAACTATTTTTGGAGTATAGATGTATAATTGTTTCTTTGTTGACATTTTGGTTTTCTTGAGGTGTTCTTTCCCATCACTGATTTGAAATTGTCCCTTCAAGCATCCTCAACTCAACATTTTGTGAACAAATTTTGTACATTTTGCACTTAGTTGTGAATAATCCTATCAAAAACCAAAAATATGGCATAAAATGTTTAAAATGAAGAGCATACAATTGATTTTTGGAGTATAGATGTATAATTATTTCTTTGATGTTGTGGTATGGTTATTGAGCTACTTTTTCCCATCATTAATTTAAAACCCCTTCATACATATGATCCGTTTTGGATTATTATATTATTTTGCATCTGTCTTAATGCTTTACGGGTAAAAAAATTGGAGGAATCAACTTGCAGATCCATTTTAGCAGTTGGTCCCAATTTGGAAATTTGGGTCCAAAAAACCTTCTGAAATATTCTAGATCCATTTTAAGGCAACAAATGCCACATTTTTATGGTCCAAACCTTACTATGGACCAAATAGTTATATTCTAAACACAAAGACCTTTCCAACGGTGCAAGAATTGCTCAAGTTAGAGTTCATATGTGAAAGTTATGCCTCCCGCAAGTTAACCTAATGTATTGATCACCATGGTGCGAGTGGATGCCATGTCATCCCCCATTGCTTAAATGTGTGGGGATAGCCACATATTTGATTTTCTAGAACATTCTAGAAGATCCAAACCTAATCACTAATTGAGGGTTGATGAAGTCAAAACCCTAACCCTAGACGAATATCGACCTATGTTAAATACCAGGCCACTAGGAGGAGAAGGGGTTCCAATCTTTTACATTGTATCTTGTTCCATAGCTGAGAAAAAAATTGAGAGTTGTATTATGTGAGAATAAAAGAGGAGGAGAGATTATGTAGTAGCCATACAGGCCATAGTGTTAAAGGAAACTCCACGGAGAGTGTCTCTTTCTGTGTACTTGCATTTGAAGAAAATAGAGCAAAGTGGCCTCACCTTCTAGTTGGGTTTTATCCAGTATTGGGTTTCCCAAGTCATATCTTGTGTTTATTTGTGGATGGTGTGTGAGTATTTATTTATGTTCCCTATTTTTCTCATTTAATATATTTCATAAAATTTAAGTAGAAAACCAATAAATAAAGAATCTGAGATCTAAAGGAAATTAACCTTCACAGTAAAGATTTCAATATTTTATTAGATCTGTTGTGATGAACTGTCGAGTGGAATATCCATGACAGTTTATAGATCGTATTGGTATTAGAACAAGTTTTCTTGGGGTATTTGTGGAAATTTGCAAGAATCCAAGAATCAGTTTAAAAAGAAAGTCGCGGAACTCTATCCATGGTCAATGAGTTTGTTCATAACAACCCTCGAGATCCAACAGAGGAGAGATTTATGAGGTTGGAAGAGTAAGTCACTGACATATGTCACAATATGTCCCTCCTCATGGTGGAACTAGTAAGAAATATCAGACCATTCGAAGAAGTTGGAGGCTCAAACTCATATATTGGATCATATGGGAAATCGGGAGATAACAAAGACCTGGATAAGGAGTCAAAGAAAGAACCCAAGAAAGAGAAGTCAAGTTTCAATTCCATAAACCCTCCATATTGTTTATTCAATATGGAAGTTAAAGTGGACATAAAGCCATACGAAGGTAAGATCGATGCATTAAAATTGAATCATTGGTTGCAAAAACTAGAAGTTTATTTCAACATTCACCATATAGATGAAGAACAAAATATATGTTTTGTTAGATTGAAGTTAGAGGACCATGATTTAACTTGGTGGGAAATTCATACATAAACACTTAGGTTGGAGGGTGAATTTCCAATAACTAAGTGGGGGGATTTTAAAACACTCATTAAGTCCTAGTTATATCTTATTGGGTATGTATAGGACCAATGGATCTATTGGCATGATTACTTCAAGAAAAGGTAAGGGAAGAGTGTACAGGAGTACACCACTAAGTTTAGAAAGAAGGTCATCATGTTGGGTATCTCTCCCAAGAATCTAGATGTACTCCTCAAGTATCTGGGGGGTCTACATAGTCATTTTTGAAAGAAAATGATTCTTTTCAAGACAAGGATAGTGGACAAGGCATGTGTATATGCACAATATATATAAAACATAGGCCATAAGAAGGGGAAGGAAAGTAGTTCCAAGCAAAAAGAGCACCAGGAAGCTTCCAAGGAGGGGAATAAGAAGTGGAAAGGGGGAAAGGATAAGAATATGACAACCATTACATATCATTGCAAAGATCCCAACAACCATTGCAACCATTGCAATATTTATGGTCACACTGAGGAAAAGTGTTTAAAATACATCCATAATTGAACCCAAAAAACTGCAATAAGGAAACAAAGAAAAATAATCTTCTAGCCATGGATTTGAGAAATCAAGTTGAAAGAAGCTCTGATGTGGATGAGAATATTGTCTACACATCAATGTAGAAGAAGGTGAATTTGAGTATACTTCATCACTAGGAAGAGAAGGAGATGACCAAACTCTTCCACATTAATATCCTTGAGGTCAAGAAGACCAAGATAAATGCTTTGTTCGAATCTAGTTCATAGGATAATATCATAGCAATGAATCTGGATAGCAAGCTTGGATTGGAGGTTCAAAATCATCCTAGCCCATATCCATTGGGAACGGTAAAAAAGATGAAATATCAAGGTAATGAAGCAGTGTAATATTAAATTTGCAATGAGTGTTGATTTTATTGATGAAGTGGAATTGGACATAGTACCCCTTGACGTATGTGGAGTAGTGTTTAGAAACCCCTACATGTATATGAGGGATGCAATCATCATGCGGAGAGCCAACTAGTACCAACTGATCAAGGATGGGAAGTCCTACATCATCAATGTGCATAAAGGAAAGTCAAAGATCTCATTGGTAAGTGCCAATCAAGCCAATAAATTGATTAGTTCCAGTAAGACATATGTTAGTTTAGTGGAGGGGAGCTCAAGATATATCACGCAAAGATGGAGGCCATCATGAAATGGTTAGTTCCTACAATTGTCACTGAAGTTAGGATTTTTTTGGGGGAACCATAGTACTTGTGGAAGTTCATAGCTTCATTTTTAGCAGTATTTCACAACTCCACACCATAACAATGAGTGGCAAGAATTTCCATTGGGAGAAGGATTGACAGGAGGATTTTGATGATCTGAAAAGAAATATTAGTCAAGCACCAATGATTGCATTACCAAACTTGGAAAAGCCTTTCTAAGTGGAGATAGATGCAAGTGGGTATGCCATCGGAGCAATTTTGATGCAAGGAGGAAGGCATGTATGCTATCATTTTGAAATATTTCACGGGGAAGTTATCAACTACCCTACCTATGACAAGGAACCCTATTCCCTAGTTCAAGTTATCAAGAAGTGGAAGCACTATCTTATGGGAAAGGAGACCATCATCCATACATATCACTAGTCGCTACAATATTTGTAGGCCCATAGTAAGTTACAACAAACTAGACATTACAAGTGGATGGGGGTTTACAAAAATTTCATCTAGTCATCAAGTATAAGAAGGGAAACAAAAACAAGTTGGAATACATGCTTTCAAGGCCACCCACAACCAATATTATAGCTTTGAGAACTTTGATGCACATGAAGCCTTTTACCCATGATGCATATAGAGAGGCATACATAGAAGATGAGGACCTCAATGAGGTGTTTCAACATCTATAGGGACAAACTCATATAGAATAAGGTGATGAAAAGGATGAATATCATTTCCAGAATGGGTTACTCTAAAATCTTGACAAGATCTATGTCCCTAAAGGTGAATAGATGCATCTTATCAGAGAGGCTCACACCTCCAAGGTTGCAAAACATTTTTGTGTTGGGAAGAGAGTTGCCAACTTACATAGATATTTGTACTAGCCCAGATTGAAATAAGATGTAGCATGGTATATTAGAGGATGTATACTTTGTTTTACTATCAATCCTAGTAACATGAAGCAAGGTCTATACCATCCCTTACATATACCCACTAGACCTTAGGAAAGCATTTCCATAGATTTTGTGGGAGGTTTACCAACAACTAGGAAGGGACATGAATATCTATTTGGGGTATTTGATAGGTTCAACAAGATGTTCATTCTCATGCCCTATAAAAATACCATCAAAGGACAAGAATAAACAAGCATGTTCTTTGAACGGGTCTAGGTGCACTTTGGGATACCAAGGAGAATCATCTGAGATAGGGATACCAAATTTCTCAGTACATTTTGGACTACACTATGAGAGAAAAAGGACACTAAGTTGAAGAGATCTATAACATTCCATCCATAGATAGAAGGGAAAATAGAATTCATCAACAGGACTTTGGTGCAACTTGTGAAGGGGTTATAATCATAAGCATATGAAGTGTTGGAATGAAAATACAACGTACATACAATACTCTTATAACAAAGTGGTCCACAGTTATAATGGTAAGTCCCTTTTGAAACTTGTTTTGAGTATTTGTAGCCTTCGCCCTTGGATGTTGTTTATGGAAAAAAAGGAGTGATGAAGACACCATGGGGGAAGCATTAAAAGTAGAGAAGTTTGTCAAAATATTAGGGAGATCCATTTGTAAGTACATGAGACATTGAAGAGGTTACATGAAAGGTACAAGGCATGACATGATGAACACAAAACAACAAAATCATTCAAGGTGGGAGATAGAGTTTAGTTACAACTAAACAAGGAAAGACTACAAGATATTGGTAAGAATATCAAGGCTCTGTAGTATGGAATTTTCAAGATATTCGAGAAGGTGGGAGATCATTCCTATAAACTCAGTATACCCCCATACATGCACATTTACTCATTATTGAATGTGGATAATCTCAAACTCTACGAGCCTTTGATGTTGGATTAGGAGGAGGAGAATGTCTTACCTTCCATGGAGTACTTAGTAACAGATGCTCAGGAAAATTCCGTAGATGACACAATTTTTCAAAATTGGTTCAGAACTATAAGGCATGGGTAACATGACCTTTGACATATTGGGTTGAAAGGACAACTTCTAGGAAAAGCAAAGTGGTACTCAAGGGAGAAGGTAGAGGAAACATTTACTCGCCTCATTTAGTAAAGACTTTGGGGATCAAAGGCCTCACTAAATGGGGAGGTATGATCCATATGGGATAATTATATTATTTTTCATTTATCTCGATGCTTTATGGGTGAAAAATTTGGAGGAAATAACTTGCAGAGCCATTTTAGCGTTTGGTCCCAATTTCGAAATTTGGGTCCAAAAAATCATTTGAAATCTCCCTAGGCCATTTTTAGGCATCAAACGACACTTTTTATGGTCCAAACCTTACTACAGACTAAGCGGATATATTCTACACACCAAGACCTTTCCAACAGTGCAAGGATCTCCTTAATCAAAGTTCGTATGGGAAAGTTATGCCTCCCTCAAGTTGACCTATTGTATTGGTCACCATTGTGCGAGTGGATACCACATCATCCCCCTTTACTTAAACATGTGGGGCTAGCCACATAGTTTATTTTCTGGAAAATGATGGAAGATCCAAACTTGATCATTAATTGAGGGTTGAGGAAGTCAATGCCCTAACCCTAGAAGACTACCAGGATATGTTAAATATCCGACCACTAGGAGGAGAAGGGGTTCCATTATTTTTCATTGTGTCTTGTTCCATAGCTAAGAAACACATCTAAGAATGGTATTATATGAGCATAAAAGAGGAGGAGAGATTATGTAGCATCCATAGAAGCCACAATGTCAAAGGAAACTCCACAAAGATGTGTGACTCTTTCTTTGTACTTGCATTTGAAGAAAAGAGAGCAGAGTGGCCTCGCCCTCTAGCTGGGTTTTATCTCGTATTGGGTTTCCTAAGTCATATTTGGTGTTTATTCATGGATGGTTCGTGAGTATTCATTTATGTTCTTTGTTTTTATAATTTCAACTATTTCATAAATTTTAAGCAAAAAACCAGTAATTAAAGAATCTAATATCTAAAGGAAATTAACCTTCACAATAAATATTTCAATATTTTATTAGATCTATTGTGACGAATTGTCTTATGGAAAATCCATGACCATTTATAAATCAATTGCTGACTTTATGGTTGACACCTCTTTCGGGACTCATGACATGGCTTAACAACCTCCCGTGGATTCGTTAACTCTGGTGGTTGTATCAGAAACTAACACATTGACCTTTTGGTTTAATGACAAACATGTGCCAACAATTAGTATCAGAGTGAAAGGTCGTGGGTTCAGGTCATCTCTTTTGGTGTCGAGTACCTCAGTTGGTGATAAGGGGGAGACTGTTGAATTGGTGGTCAACACCTCCTTCATGGCTCGTGACATGGTTTGTCAACCTCCCGTGGATCTGTTAATTCTAGCAATTGTATCGAAACTAATAGGTCATACTTTTGGTTTAGTGACAAACATGGACCAACATCAACATCAATCAACTCAACATTTTTCCAAATTCTCAACATTATGCATTCACTTGTGCATAATCAAATTAAAACCCACAAATCTAGTATAACAATGTTTAAAGGGTATGTGTTTAATGTGGTTTGCTTGCAAGATTCACAATTTCAATTTCCATAATGATATTTATAACCCATATTCAACATATCTGTATTGATATCAAAGGTCGATAAGCCTAATCTTGATTTATGTCTCACATACAACATATAATCCTTGATATAGCCTTCATATCAAAATTTGGCATATACAAGATTGGCATTAAAAATAGAATGCAACATATGCATCTTATAAGCCTGGTATAGCCTTAATATCAAAGGGTGATATGTTTTTATCCTATTGAGTACCTTGGCTTGTACAAGATCGAATTTAAAAATATAATATGTATTCTAGTGGGAGTTGCATGTTTTTTATTCGATGGAGAAATTCCTTTCACTTTTAACATTGGTCTAATGCCAAGGGTGCATGATTGAGGCATAGCAATTATGCATAATCCATTTTAATCATAAATATCAATGTGTTTGAAATGGATAAGAAAAGTCCCCATCATGCTTTTTTTTAACAAGCATAAAAATGTGATATTTTAATTGAAATTGAAGTAACATATTTCATATATTTTTTATTTTAAAATATTGAGTATTATTTCAAGAGTGTGAAAGTCACTGCTATAAAAACAAGAAAACAAATAGGATATTATGATCTAAAAGAAACAACCATAACACCAATAGGAATATAATGCTCTAGATATGATCTCGTGGGAAAGTGATCCAAAGAGCCTATCATTGGGGCAATGAGAGAGGAGGCTTACTCATTATCATTCCTCTATTGACAATCATTGCTTAGAATCAAAGTCGCATATTTGAATTTTGAATGTTTCATCAAAATGTGCAATATTTGTCCTCTATTTTCTTAATATCTTCCTTATTTTGTACATTTCTTAGTAAGAACAGGGGATTCATTTAGTGAACCTATGAAATAACACACATTTTTGTGAAATATTAAAGAATACCCCTGATTTCACTAGATACTGGAAAATACCTCTCAAAACCATTTTGTTGAACCCCCCTCCCAATACATCTATCCAAATAAAAAAATACTTGTTTTTACTAGATATCATAGGTACCCATTTTTTTCGTGGCATTTTTAATACCCCTTTTTTATTTCTATCCCTAATACTTATACATGACAAAACTCTTATAAGCAATAAAATCACAAAAATAACCCAAAAATAATCAAACAAGTGCATTGACATCCCAACATAGGGATATGTCACTACAGTGAGATAGCCTTGGGTTCAAGGGATTAGTGTCATGCTACATTCACCCATCTCTTCAATATAATACATGATCATGCATTCACTAAGGAAGGGTTTTATGTATATGGATATCTATTTGTAGACCTAGAAAAGTGAGCCATCTCAATTCGTAAATCTGTATCCCTTAAATATCTAATCTTGTGGAAATGTTAATATGTGTGTGTGTGTGTGTATTGTCTTGTACTAATCTTTAGGCAAGTCATATACCCAATAACCCATTCTTTTTTTCTTATCACTCAGACTCGAAGGCACTCTCATTAGGAGAGATGCAAGATATTGTGATCCTAGGGCTCAATTTGACCTAGGGGATTTCTCATTGTCCTTTATGTAGAACTGAGTCCTTTCTTCCTTGTACTCTCCCATTGTATTATGGTTCTCCACATGTTAAGATTAATGTCAAACATATAACACCAAAGATATTATTTTCATTTGAGGGTTGCTAAGACCAAATTAGAGATGAAACCCTACATACATAAATATGTATAAAAGGGCTCAGGACAACTGATACATACAATGGTATGCAACACAAGGGATTTGGTTCTCAATCTCATTCTCCATATGAAGGATTCATGTGATCTTAGCAAGGGATGAAGGTATGAACTCACTATCGGTTTCTACTCCCGAAAGAGAGTTTCATCATTGGTTAATGTGCGTTGATTTCTTTCCCAATATACCATCACCTAATACCTATAAAAACTTTACAATACTTATAAAATATCTTGGTCTATGCCCCCTGAACCCCCAATACCTATAAACTTGCTTCAATTAAAAAATACCCCCTCCCCCCCAATATGAAATAATATATTGACTTGATTTTTCACAATTTTAAAACCCCTTTTATGAATGAACATGATATGATATTGGGCAATAAGTGAAGCCCATGTGTTAGTGAGATCGAATGATGTAACATTATTTGTCTATGAAATTCTTTACTTTTTTATATTGTTTCCACTTTATAAATATATATTTTGGTCAATGTTCTTGGAGCATCTATTTTAATCTTCACTATCTTATCTCACAAAATAAATTGAGCATTGAAAAATGGAATCAAGCAATTTTTTATCCCTGTTCCTTTTAAATCAAGACAACAATATCTTCCCAATCTATGCCAAAATTCCTTTTTAATCGTAGTGACGGAGCAACAATGCTTAGTAGTTAGTTCTACTTTTCACATAAATATGCAGGTTGATTTACAATTAGTGTTACTAAGCATTGTGGTTGCATCACTATTTCCATGGTTTTGTTGCTTTAAATATTTCTTGTAGGTCCTATTTTCCATCCCTTAAACATGGATAATATGTAAATATTCTTGTAATATCCCTTGTAATTGCATCTTGGAAAGGAAACGCTTTGGTGTATATTTTGACCCGACATAACTAGGCCTTGACATTGATCATGCAACTTTGTACGATGGACACTAAATTCAAAGTTTGCACAACTTCCCTATATTTGCATACAACTAGGCTATTAATGTTGAGAACTTAGAAAAATTTACTAGATGATAGGCTTGTCACATTTCTACCTCGGTGGTGGGATAGATACGTATGAAAACAAAAACCCAAATATGAAAATAGGATTAACAAATATGAAATGCTAGGAACAAATGTTTGATTTCCATTGTGAATTTAAACTTGATGTTGCTTTAGAGGCTCATGGCACATTCCATTTAGATAATTTTGCATAAGTTACTCAGGATTATCTTTTTTACTCTCTCCATGTTCTTTTATACTTTAGATACACATCAATAGAATTATCAGAGGGAACAATAGAATACTTTAGAGGTTGTTTGGAAGAACAAAACACTAAAGTAATATCATTGTATGCAAATGAGTTAAACACATAGTCATTGATAGAGATGCACAATGTGATTGAACAAGACATTTATTTGGACTACATGTCAAAATCGAATTCATTTGTTATGGAACCACAACAATGAGGGTTATGAGGATACATCTTCTACATATGTGGGCTAGCAATTTCATTGAAAATGCCAATAAGAGTTTGTTCAAAGACATATATGAGGAGTTATCTATGTTTCAATTCAAATTTAGGCAAACACACATATGACATATTGTTTCATGATGAGAATCCAAAACAAAAACCAATGATAGTGATGGCCATGGATAGCATGCAATGAATAAATTATACAAAAACATAGAATACCATTGGATGCAAGTGGAGAATAGGATGATATCAGAGTTCCCTAAATGAGTCCCTATCTTCAAAAGAATTTATGGTAAAAGTGATTTCACAACAATTTTACATTTGAAACAAAACTAATATGTTATAACTTGCTTGTGTCACATAGTGGCACAAACTTTTTGTAATGAAATCAAGCATGACAATCCTTTTGCATTTATGCGCATAGATGTATATATAAAAAATGATGTATTGTAGAACACATTGAACATATAAAATTGGCAAGCATATATTTTTTCTTTGGATTTCCATATGAACAAGGCCATATAAATGGTGGTCTATTTGTCTTTGGTTTGTTGTGCTACATTTTGATATAGGTGTATGTGTATGGTATGCTAACATGATGAAACGTTTAACTGAATTGCATTCAATGAATGGATCATTGTAGAAATTTGATATTATGCAATATTAATATGTTGTCCCACATTTCACTTCAAACCATTGTAAAGAATACAAACCGCATTAACATAAGTGCACTTGTTTCTTCACTAGACATATATAAGAGAAAATAGTATCTTGTGTCGAATCAAAGAAATGATTAGAAATAATCCTAGAGGAAGACACAATCATCACATTGGATTCAGATGATTTTATTGCCAACCACTACTTGTTTATTTCATCTTGTACATGTTGCCAAAATGGTGCAAAATAACTATTTTTCATTTCTGAAATCAAATGAATCTAGTGACAACTAATGTCTATTTTTTGAGGATTTTCCAATTGTATATAATCAAAATTTGTTATTATGCATTTCTCTCTCTTTCAACTAGGTATTATGTGTTGTAAATTTTATGCTCCAATAGTATTATATAGTTCCACTATAGAAAAAATGTTATTAATAAAAGATTTTGTTTTGTTTTTTATGTCTTCTCTAGGTATTTCTATTAGTCTCATGTGGTGGACAATTTCATTCTAGTAGTATGATATGAAGAAGGATAGCTCCACTAAATCCCCTGTAATAGACAAGATGCAAGTTATGAGTGAGAAAATGTATCATCTCAGATAGGTCCCTTGTCGTGACAAGGATGCAAGTACTCGTGCCTGGAGATAGTTGTAGACATAATTAAAATACCCTTTCTTAGGAGATAAGTGATTTGAACATGGAAGGCCCATTTCCACCATGTTGATCCATAAAAAACTGTCAAGGAAAATAGCAGTCAAAATCAAGCCTTGTCTTTGAAGTTTTCAAATACTCAAGGGTTTTTCAAACTTAGCCAAATTTCCTTGTCTTTTTTATCCCTTTGTGAATGTTTCAAATATTTCCCTTTCTCTTCCTTATTCAAACTTTGCTTCCTCCCAATTCCCAAGTCAATCCCTCATTAACTTTGCTTCCTCCCTAATTTCAAAATCAAGCCTAATCTCCCAATTGAGCAACTTCCTCCTTTTCCATCTAAACTCCACCTTTCACCTAGATTTTGAACCTTTTCCTTTGGACTCCTTCTTATCTCCAAATTTTGAGATTGGGCCTAATCCCCTGGTGAGGCCCTCATTCTATTCACTCATTCCCTTATTTCATGGCAGGGCTAAATTTTTCAATCTAGCCCATTTTTAGTACCCTAGTTTGAATGTGTTTGAATATGTTCTTTCCCCCGCCCCTTTTTTTTGAGTATTTTATATTTTGAAAGTATTTCCCTTGCTCGAACTTAGCCCCAATATACCAATAGGTCTCAATTTTGTAATCAAGGGCCCCTTTCAAGCCTTCTAAAAGGGGATGCAAAGTCATATATAAATGTTGGCACTTCAAAGAAACATGCAACCTTGTTTATTGTAAGAAATACCTAATGAAGAGAAGACACCTAGTAAGGTAATCAACCAACAATCAAGGAATCACCACCTAGGAAACAATAATTGTTTTTAGTTGGAAATCGCACATGTGCCCTAATTTTATGGTATTAAGAAATAGTGGCAACCAAAAAGTAGAAATGAATCCCTAAGTCAAAGAAATCAATTAGGAAGCGGCAAGAAAATGAAGGGCTCTCATTGGTTCCCCAAAAGATACCTTTCTAAACAAATTATGGGTACATTTTTCTTGAATAGTGTATAAGAGAGATGTTTTTCTCTCTTACAGAGGAGTTTTTTCTTATCAAAGATTAACTTTTAAACAGTTAAAGGAGGTGAAACAAAAGCAAGAAGCCAAAAAAACCCAAATATCTACCTAGGACATCACTATTTTTGTAGCAACAAGTGATATTATTCTACTTCTACTTCTCTTCTCATTCATTATCATTCTAATTGTAAGCATTATCTCAATAATAGACTTTGGAAAGGGAAGCATTAAGTCCCAAGATAGTGATTTTGTAATCTCAATACCTAGTGAATTTATTGTATAAATGAAATGGTCATTTTAGATATGAGACTTTATAGTCCCCAACATTGGAGCTACTATTTTATAAATGAACCGTTAGGTTTATTATGAAATTAGGACCGAGGTTTTTTCCACATGTAAATAATAAATTCAAGAAGGTTATGATAGTTTTCCCCTTAATTCTTTGTCTCATATGGTGTTGAATAAACCAATGGATCTATGCTTGTATTTCCCATTTGGTTTTATGTCTGATAAATATGTGTTACGAAAACAATTTTGCTTCCTCTACAACATATATTTGTTCTTTTTTTCTAATTTATTTTCTAACCATGGCTAAACTATGGTATTTGTGGATTAGAAGATCATTCCTATTGTTCAAACCTACTAAACCCCATTGTTGGTTGGATTTCTGATCACCTCCAAAATACAATTAAACATCCTTTGATTTTGCTTTAAATCAATGGTAGAGATTGAATCCCCACACCACTTTTCTTTTTTATAAATCTAGTTCAATCTCCATCTATTTAAATAGGTTTTTTTTAGGTGATAGGAAACAACTATTACCTTAGGAAATATTGAGGATAACCCCTCTTGGCCCAAGAGATGAATCAAAGGCATAAAGTGGCACATGAAGGTGTATCTTGCACATGATGCCATGGTATTTTTCCCCTCTGTGAGAGACGAGAGACAACCTAGAGAAAAACATAGGGACTAGAACCATTGTTGGGGAGAGGGTTATCCTTGGGATATAATGACAAATCTATTGGCGAATCCAGTGTTAATCTATTTATTGGGTTTTTAACTAAGTGGATAATGATACCCAATATCTTGTATTATCAAATTTTTGTAGCTTGTTGGAAATTTACTAGTGACTCCACTAGGGAATGAAGCTCTATTCCCATTATTAATTATCTATTACTTGTGGTGAGAATGTAGTGACTCTAAAGTAAAAATTATCTCACCCAAAGACTCCACATCCATGTGACAACATTGTATCAAGATCAAATAAATGTATATCCTTTCAACATCCATATGTTTATTGACACCATTTGTTCAATTTGACTTTCAAATCCTATCTTTCATATTTTGTTAAATATGATCCTTAAAATCCTTCTCGTGTCTTTGGTTAAAATCTTGGAAAATATCGTTATTATAGCTACATTTTCACTTAAATATAAACTCTGTTAATATTGCTTAAGATAGGATGTCATGTATAAGTTTTTTTGGCCCTATGCCCTTATGATTAAAGACCCCTAATTCTAAAAAACATGAATTATCCTTTGCATTAGTTTACATCATGTCCAACACTCAACCTATCCATTTCAATCCTTGGTTAGCTACAAGATATCATCCCCTAATATTGCCTATAACCCTTCAACTTTTACCTAATGGATATCTAAAAAACCTTCCAAAGTTCAATGGAAGTGACTCTACAAGTGACAATGAACATATCACGACATTAATATTTCACTAATAGCCTCCTTGTTGAGCATAAAGTTGTTTTCATATGTTTCTTTTTACATTCCTTGGAAAGGGATGATAGATCCTTGTCTAGGAACTTGACGACCAACTCCATATCCACGTAGGAGTAGCAACATGATTGTTTCATACATACATGAGAAAAGAGGAAGGATCATGTTATGTAAATATATATATTCATAATAAATTAGAAGTAATAAGCATAATAATATAATACATTTATAAATAATAAAGAGAGTAATAATAAACAACCATGAATTAAAGGTCATGACTATTCAAATTGGCACCAATCAAGTTTATATTTATATGTAGACCCAATCAATGTAAAAGGGTGTCAAGCATTATTCAAGTAAAATTGGTTGTATAAGGAGATGACCCTCTCAAAGTGGTCAAGGAGATTGCTCCCTTGAAGTGGCATAATTCTCTTATCAGTACAATTATTGCATTTAATCGATGTATATTCCTATTATTTTGGATATTTTATTCAATATTGGTTATCGGGATCATAACATTTAGTATCAGAGCTTTCAATTTTCGGTATCAGCTCCGCTAGAAAAAAAAATTGTTTTAAATTTACTAACCAAGTTTTACAATAAAAAGATTGACTACACTCCGCCAACCAATGAACCACAACCATTGTTTTTTGATATATCATGGATATGAGTTATGAAAAATTAAGGAATAAACTCATTAATACTCTTAATAGAGTATTTGGCAAGTACATATATAAGGAACATAATAAAAATGAACTTATTTTGGAAGAAGAACCACTAGATCCCAAGGCCTCAAACAATTGCCTTGAAAAGAGAGAAGAAGAAGAAAAACAGAGGATTAAGAGAGACATGTGAAATTTAATGGAAAAAAAAATTTCTTGGTCTCTTGGCCATCTCTTCAAGAAGACTAAAACTTAAAAAAAAAAAAGAGAGCCACACCCCCATATGTATACTTTCACAAAAGAAGCAGTGCATGAGAATAATTATGGACAAATGATGGTTGTTGATGCTAACAATTTCCATGATAAAGTAAGAGATAGAGGCAAAGGAAAATGACATCATAAAGGTAGAGATAGTGGAAAGCATAATGATAGTGGCATTGGCATCATGACGAAATCCACTAGGTAGAGGCGGGGGTAGAGGCATTGAAGGCATTAGTTCTTATTCTTCTTGGGATGATATTCATAATTGATATGGGTTGTATAATTATATTATTTTTCATATATCTCGATGCTTTTAGAGTGGAAAAAATCGGAGGAATCCACTTGTAAGGTCATTTTAGTGGCAGGTCCTAGTTTGGAAAATTGGGGTCCAGAACCTTCCGGAGCCATTTTGAGGTATTAAATGTAATTTTTGGGGGTGATGGTGTTTTAAACTTGTGCACACCCCCTTGACATTGTTATAAACTCTGATACCTTTCTAACAGTACATATCATGTGTCAATCGAAGTTTGTATGCAAAAGTTATGCCTCCCTCAAGTTGACATATCGTGTCAACCACCATGGTACGAGAGGATGCCACATCATCCCCAATTACTCATGCATATGGGTCTAGCCACGTATGTAATTTCAAGAAGATTCTAGAAGGTCCAAAACCCTATAACAATTGAGGGTTGAGGAAGCAAAAAAAATACCCTTAGATGGCTATCGAGCTATGTTAAATACCGAGCCACTAGGAGGAGAAGGAGTTCCATTATTTTGCATTGTATCTTGTTCCATAGCTCAAAAAAAAAATATGAGAGTGGTATTTTGTGAGCATAAAATAGGAGGAGATATTATACATTATCCATATAGGCCATAGTTCAAAGGGAAACTCTATTGAGAATGCCTCTTTCTTTGTACTTGCATCATTTTTATACCAGAGAAAATAGAGTAGAGCGACCTCACCTTCTAGTCGGGTTTTCTCCCATATTGGGTTTCCCAAGTCATATCTTATGTTTATTTTTGGATGGTTTTATTGTATTTTAGTGTTCTCTATTTTCCTTATTTCACCTATTTCATGCATAAGAAGAAAATTAGTAACTAAATATTCTGGAGATCTAAAGGGAAAATAACCTTAATAGTACAGATTTCAGTATTTTATTAGATCTATTGTGATGAACTATTCCAATGGAATATCCACAATGGTTTACAAATCAATAATCCAATGGAAAAAGAACCAATAGAGGTGGAGGTGGAGGAGGAGGTTATGATTGAGGAACCAATTTATAGTTGCAAGGTTAATGAGCTTTGTATAGGAACCATGGGCAACACTCTAACCATTAAAGTCCACAATTCCACTCATATTTCCACTCTCACTCTTCTTGTAGTTGAATTCCTTGTGGGTGATGATAGCATTGTTAGTATATTTACTACTAAATGCTCCCAAGTGCATCTATTGAAGCCAAGAATGATTTCGATTCAACAAAACACTGGGATTACACTATTTAGGGGTTCTATGTGAATTGTAGTGTGCAAGTGGCCACTTAGTACGGGAAGTACAAATGATGAAGAGTTGTATTAAAATTTGGATTACATTTCCTAGTCAAATCCCATTGCTTTTCCTTCCACCCACATTATAAATTTAGCTTGTATTCTCTATAACTTTATTGTAGGAAACTTTAATGAAGGCAATCCTCCTTTTCTTATCTGAATGCAACAAAGATTGGTGACTGGGCTTGTTAAGATTCTTATTTATATGTGGCCATTTTTAATAGTGATGATTGTTTGGGGATTATGGAGGATGCTTGTGAAGCTCTCCTCATGGCATTGTTTCTCCTCTATCATCTCTTCAATGGTCCCAAAGATTTTTAAGAAACATTATTTTGTTTTAGTATTCAAATGAATCTCTTGACATACATCCATGAAGTGATCAAAATGGGAGTTGAGAAATAGAGTTTGCATTGGATTCATCTCTTTGTAAATCGTTGGCCACTTGTCTTGGACATTTCATAAATATATTCTACAAAATAAGTATAATTAAGATTAGAGATATAATCTATCAAGAGAAATAATGAACAACTTTGTGTGTTTGTTCGATGATAAAAAAAAAACAAATTGAGAATATTTCATCATATCTACTTGATTGTAATGAACAAGGATTTTCCATCCTAATTTTTTCATTTATAGATGATAATAATTTCTATATGGTGTTGAGACAATGTATATGTATAATCAGGACACATTAAAAAACAACACACCATATCAAAATTCTACAAAATTGTAGCAAACACCAATTTATTTTTAATCTCTATTCATACAACACTAGCTCACTCAATTCATCTGCAACGTCTTTCAACAAAGTAGGATGAAAATGTTCACACTCATAGGTTCAATTTCGGCTGATCTTAGAGATTTATGAGATAATGATATGATCCTAGAAGATGAATAAAATGATAAGGCAAAGTAGGAAGTCGAGAATGTTGATGATGATATGGAATATGTAGAAACTCTTAACTATGATGAGTGGGACAATGTTTCAAAGCTACAAAATAACCAACTTTATCTAGATATAATGTAGAAGGTTGGAAAAGCCTTGCAAAGTGGGTTTGAGATTATTAGAAATGGGATAGTATTGGAGGATGATCTAGAGGATCTATTGATTGTAATTCCTTGTTAGTTGAAATTGAGAATGAAATTGTTATCAATGAAAAATTCATTTGTGACAAATATAGGTTGAAATTTCATGAGATAGAATCTCTTGTATACAATCCACTTGAGTATACTCGAGTTTTAAAGAAAATTGGAAATAATATTGATTTAACTTTGGTTGATCTTGAGGGTCTTTTACCTTCAACAATAATTATGGTTGTTTCTGTCACTGCATATACTACTAGTGGGAAGCCTCTATCAGAAGAAAACTTACAAAATACTTTAGATGTGTGTGATAGAGTGTTTTCTCTTGATGTAATAAATAAAGAAAAAGTCCAAAAATAAAAATATACCTAGTTTATTTTGATATTTAAAAATATTGACAACGCATTAACTCTAGAAGTATGAGAATACTGGACATCATGAAGGTTAGAAGTGGAAGAGTAGAATGTGATTTTTGCTACTTACAATATTCAACACAAAGGGATATATTAGATGTATTTGATATTTGCATGCCCAAATATGATACAGTAGATGGTGGAGGAAAATCAATAAAACTACCCTCCTCTCTATATATCAAGACCAAAAATAATAATAGAGTTACTAAATATCATGAGGGAAAAAGTGAAATCTAGGTCTTGGAGCTGGGTATTATCTTGTTGAAGAATTGGTTCAGTTGAAATATAACCTTCTAAGAGTGGTTAAGGAGGTTTTCCCCTTGAAGTGGAATAATTCTCTTATTAATACAATTATTACATTTGGTTGGTGTGATTCCTATTATTTGGGATATTTTAGTCGTTCTTAGCTATTAGGATCCTAACAAATCATTTCCAACTTTTAACAAGATTTAATTATTTAATGAAGGATGAGCTTAAAAGTGTAACAACATTTGATTTATGCTTTCATAAGTCTTATGTGAAATTACAAAGAGTCAAGGGCCTTCTAAGGTTGTTTCCATGTTATTTTACATTGTTTCTCATTATTCTCATTTCATTATTTCCTAGAGAAAGGCATTCTCCATATTTAGATGATATGTTTGAGGATACTTTAGAGATGGAAAATAATATGGTAGTTTCTAACAATGGGATTATTGCTTCTCACTCCCAATCTCTTTAGAAGAATGAAGGTGGCCAATGATACAATGCTACATTATGTATTTCTAATCATATGGGTTCTTGTTCATGAGAAATATTTCTAGCGTTGCCACAATTTAATGAGGATGAAAGAAAAACATTGAGATTTCCCTTAAAGATGAAAAATCAACTGATAAAGGAATATGTTACAAATATTAGACATATAGGTAAAAAGGTGTTAGTTTACCAGGCCATTATCTCTTGATGAAGCAAGGATTTCATGAATTCTAAGGGTCACCTTCAACCTAAAACTCTTCTTGAGCTAGCATTCCATGTAAATGTTGTTGAACAACCTTATGTGAAAATGAATAGTAGTCTTTTGGGTTTAATCAATTATAAAATAGAGATTTTCATATATATCTTTCTAAAGGAGGTGAAAGAGAATTATGATGAAGATTCCAAGCAACGCATGAAATCAAATTTTGGGACCCATTTTAGCAACAAGCTTGTGTTAGTTGAGTTTGTGAATGAGATAGTTTCTCATGAATTTCAAGGGAAACATGAGAAACAAAATGTCAAAATTGTTGATGATGGGTTAGCCTCATCTACTTGGGAAAGTACTTGGAAACAATATTATGAAAGCAAAGAGGATGGTGATTTGTAGCTCATAGTTCATGAAAATCATGACTTTTTAATCAATCTCTTTCCCTTCCAAAAGATATTTTTATTAATGAAAGAGAATTAGATTCTAGTGTTCATATAGAGGTTTCTAACCAACAAGGAAATGACTCCCAGTGCGACCAAAAATATGAACATGATGAAGACAATGATTAGTGATCCATGCTAAATGTGAATGTATATTTATTTTCTCTCAATCACAATGAGGAAAACTTTCTCAAAAATCTTCATCTTAATCATGAAGGAGGAAGGGACATTCAACATCATCAAGAAGATTTTCAAGGTATCCATAACAATGAGGATTTTTAAGGCAACCATAATAATGAAGAATAAAAAGACAACTATGATTAAAAAAAAAAGGGTATTTCCCAAAATATGAAATTGGATATGAATCACAAATTTCACAATGATTAGAACAACTAAGCTTGAAATTTGATGGTAGCCTTGATAATAATGGTGACATTAAGAATAGAGGGGATGAATTTACATTTGAGTAGCCAATGAAAAGTGCAGGTTTAACATTCAATGAAAAATCTAATTTGTTTCCTACACTTCCTTCAATGTCTAAAGGCCATGAAAAAATTATTCTTCATAAATTCCTAGTTGCAACATGGATATAATATACTTTTCATAAAATAGAGCAAAAAAGAAGACATTAAAAATGGGTAACTCATTCATTGTTTCCCTCTGTTTGCACTCATTTCCATTATGCTTTCAATGTTGACCATTGTTGCTTTGATATTGTTTGTGTTTGATGGAGTGCTTTTCCCTCTTAGAAACATCTTATGCTCATTGAAGATTTTTTTTCTTTCCCTTTTACTTCCCAAATCCCAATGACATCTACCATTCGATCATCCATATGCATGAACAGGTCTCATAGGCTTATCAAATGACATACATGGTTCTATTGATGATGTCATGTCACCTAATGGGCCCACTTTCCAGATAGGTTAAGTAGAGAAGTTTTTGTATTTCTTAATCAATTACCTAAATTTTACTTTCAACCTTTTAGTATTTAGTTTTTTTTTCCAACATTATTTCTAGAAATATCTTCCGTTATCCAAAAGTAGGGTTTGAGAAGAAGAAAAGTGTTGACAACATAACCCAATTTTTTACTTCATAACCCAATTTTTTATTCCATGGCCTAATGGATTAAGGAATTGTTCTAATCACCCTAGAGTCTGGTTCTTGGCACCTCACAGGGTTGATCCATTATATAGAAGAATCCCAAAAAGGTTTCATAGAAAATTGTAGTCGAAATAAATCCTTGTCTTTAAAGTTTTCAAATACTCAAGGGTTTTTCAAACTTAGCCAAAGTTCATTATCTTTTTGAACCCTTTATGAATGTATGAAATATTTGTCTTTCTCTTCCTTGTTTGAACTCTAATTCCTCTTGATTCTCAAATCAAACCTAATTTACAAATTGGGCCCTCCTTAAATTGCTTGAAATTCACCTTTGGAGTATTCCTAGATTGGGCCCAATCTCCAAGTTGGGCCCTCATTCACCTATTTGAAATTTGAATTTGTCTCAATACCTGTATTGGGATTTCTTCCCAGCTCAAGCCCTCATTAACTTTTCTTCCTCCCCAATTTTGAAATAAGACCCGATCTTAATCGAGCCCCTTCCTCCTTAGTCGTTAAACCTATACCTTTCATTACTTTCAACCTTTACCTTTGAAAGTCTTATGGGCACTTGACTTCAAGGTTGGGCCCAATCCTCTTATCAGGCCCTTGTTCTATTTTTTCGTTCCTTCATTTGATAATCAAGACAGATTACTCAATCAATCACATTATCACCCTAGTTTCAATGTGTTTGAATATGTTATTCCCCCCACCTCCCTTTTTTTGAATAGTTACCCATTTCAATTATATTTTCCTTATTCAAACTTGGCTCCACTATACCAATTAGTCCCTATTTTGTAATCTAGACCCCCTTTCAAACCTTTGAAAAGGGGATCTAAATGCATAGATAAATGTTGGCACTCCAAAGAAACATGTGTCACTATTTACCATAATAAATATTGAATAAAGAGAAGTCTACACCTAGCAAGATAATATATCAATAATCATGGAATCACCACCTAGGAAGCAATAACCATTTTTAGTTAGAACTTGCACATGTGGCCATGATTTAGTGGGAATAAGAGAGAGTGGTAACCCCATAGAAAAAATCAATCCCTAAACCAACGAAATCATTTAGTAGGTGGTGGGAAAATAAAGGACACTCACTGATTTCCTAAAGATGCCTTTCTAATTGAATTATGGGCTCATTTTTCCGAAACAATGTATAAGATAGATGTTTTTCTCTCTTATAAAGGAGGTTTTTCGATGAGCGATTCATTTTTTACCAACAAAAGGAGACAAAATAGCAACAAGAAGCCATAAAAAAATTGAAGATCTACATAGGATATTACTATTTTTGTAGTAGCAAGTGGCATTCTTCTTCTTCTTCTTCTACTACTCTTCTCTTTCATTCTCATTCTGATTGTAAGAATTATCTTAGTAATAGACTTTGGAAATGGAAGATATAAGCCCCAATATAGTGATTCAGTAATCCCCAACCCATGGTGCATTTATTGTATAAATGAAATGGTTGTTTCAAATTTGAGACCTTATAGTTCCCAACACTAGAGATAAATTGTTGGATTTATTGTGAAATCAAGACCAAGTTTGTTGGCACTAGTAAATAATACATTCAGATAGGTTATGCTAGTTTTCCCCTTGATTCTCTGTCTCATACAATGTTGAATAAATCAATGGATCTATTCTTACATTGTCGATTTGGTTTTATGTTTGATAAATATGTGTTTGGAAAGTAGCTCTACCTCGTCCTTAGCTCATATTTATTCATTTTTTTGAGTTATTTTCCAAACAAAGCTATATTATGGTACCCATGGTTCATAATATCATTCCTATGGTTGAAACCTATTAACCCTCATTTTTGGTTGGATTTATGATCACCTCTTGAGTACAAATCAACATCATTTTATTTTTCTTTAAATCAATGGTAGATATTGACTCCATGCACCACTTTTCTTTGTTATAAATCTAGTCTGAGCTCCATATGTTTAAACATGTTGTTCTTGGGTGATAGGAAAGAAATGTTTCCTTAGGAAATATTTAGATTACCGCCACTCTAGTCCAAAAACTAGCTCAAATACCAAGAGTGATGTAGGAAGGTGCATCCTCCATACTACGACCTGGAATTTGGCCCCTCTGTGAGAGATATGGGACAACCTGGGGGGACACCATAGAAATTGGCACCATTTCTAGGGAGAGAGTTATCCTTGGGATTTAATGAAAAATCTATCGGCGACTCCATTTTTCATCTATTTACTAAGTTTTTAACCTAGTGAATAATGATACCCAACATATTGTATTATCAAAGATTTGTAGCTTGTTAAAAATTTATTGGTGACTCCACTGGTGAATGAATATATTCCCATTACCCATTCTCCCTCTCTCCCCTCCCCTCCCTTAGGTTCCCTAGGCATCCTATCCAAAATATTAGTATACTTTGGGTTCCTAGGGGAGCAGAGGGTGGGTGCGTGGGGGGAGGATAAATTTTCAAGAATAACACCCCCCCCCCCCCCCCCCCAACCACCACCCAGTTCATTGTAATTTCTATTGAAAATGCAATGAAATGGGGGGGGGGGTTCTATTTGAATGTGGAGAAAGATTCCTATAATCATCCCTTCCACTTCATTAAATTTTAAAAAGAAAATGAAATGAACTATGGAGGGGGGTTCCCTAGAATCACTCCAAACCCAATTTCTATGAATTTTGAATATAAAATACAAAGAAATGTGTTGGGGGGTGGGGGGGAATGTGTTGCATGGTTTACACCCATTTCCTTGTGTTATATTTATATATATATATTGTGGGGTTGGGGGCATGTTATGCAGGGAAAATTTTAAGAACCCCCCATAAATTTATATGTATAATAAATGGGTGAATCCCAATGACACATGGGAAAGTGTGAAGGTTATTTTATCAATTACATAATATGCATATGTAATTTTTTGGTGAATATTTCACCAAATTATATAATCTTGTAAAATTTGGGTGAATCTTTCACAAAATTATAAAATCTTATGAAATTGTGGCGAATTTTCACATAATTATAAAACCTTTAAAAGTCTTGGCAAATATTTCACGGAATTATACATGGTAAAAAATTTCCATAAATGTGATCCATGATATATATGTAATTTCCATAATATCCTTCATCAAATTTCAGTTTTGATTCTAAGAAGAGGTCATATAGTCCAGATAGGTCTCTGTGTGTGTGTTGTGTTTATGCTTCCTTTGAGACTCACCTCTCCTTGGAATCAAAACTAAAATTTGATCAACTATATATATCTATATATATAATTAAAAAAAAAAAAAACTCCATTTAAGACTTTTTGCGAACTGAAAGGAGCTTATTTAAATTATGAGAAGCCAAAAAAGGTGAAAAAGCAAAGATCAGTTGTAGACCTAGGGATAGAAACATCAATTCCTTATGTATTTTTTATGGAGAATCCACAAAATGCCCTAATAAATGTGGAGAAGGAAGTATACATTACATCTCATATTCCCATCAAATAAAATTTGAGGGAGTTGAACCAACAACTTTGCAGACTCCAAAGATCAAAGCGGTCTCCATTTTCACGGCAATAGTTGTAGAAGGAGTTAAAGACATCAATATCTATGGGAACTCAATGCTACTTGTGGAATGGTTGGCAGGATCCATAGACATGCCATGTTCTATCTTGGGAGTATTCCAAGCAAATCTGGTACAAAATAGAGCACTTATATGCTCACCTACACAATGTAGTCAGCAAGATATTTTGGAGACTACAATATACGCCAAGCACTAAAAATATCTATCAAAATACTTCAGAGGTTCTCTTATCTTTCCTTATGCTTTCCCTCTATGCAATTGACAAGATCCACAATGTTATAGTCTTGTTTATAGAATTTAGTTGAGAAGCCATCAAGGCTTAGAGCATTGTCAGGATTCTTGTCCCACATAACTTTGTTAATCTACTCAAGTGAGACATTGTTGGGTGCTAAAATTGCCCCTATTTCCTTATCATTTCCATGACATTTTCATTTCATTCTCTTGTATTAATTCATCCCTATTGTTTACATTTCCTATGAGAACATCAATCCTGGAGCAGGTACAATTCATTATTCATTTTGTTATGTTTAAATTAATTCATAGTTTACTTGTAAACTAGGATGATGTTTCATAATTTGGGTAATTACACAGTCATACTTGTAAACCACAAAGACGTACATATATGTAGATATGTTGGTGTTGAAACACCTAGTTGAAACATGCATGAAGAAATCTATGCAAAATTAATAAGAATGAATGCAAATATGTTGGTGTTGAAACACCTGGTTGAAACACACACGAAGAAGTCTATGGCACCACCTGGAACTGATTGACTCTCTTCGTGGAATCTGGATCTAAAATATCCAGCTGGAAAATTTACTCCACCATTTTCATCTGTGGTCATTAATATGGTCATTAATATCTATTAATGAAAAGTATTGATAACACTTATTGGACAACTGAACGTGATCGCCACCTCATAGTTTTCTTACCGCTGGCAAGTTCCTGCATGTATGTGTCTGTGGTTTATAGGTATGACTATGTTTGACATGATACTACGAAATAATGATTGTTCCACACCCTTCCACGTCACCAACAGACAGAGAATACCATCAGTTGGGGGGTATCCCATCATCCCTGAATAAATTAACCAACCACTGCCATAAACGTTCAATCAACATGGTTGATTTTTCCCACGAATCACCACCATCTTTCCAAAAATACCAACAAATTTCCTTCCATTGTTCTTGTGCGCTCATGCATGCTGAAGCTCCTGGGTCTATGACATGTGTTGGGAATTTTGAACTTGAAACTCCTTTGCAATACTATAACAACTAATTACACAAAAGAGCATTCAGCATGGGAGGATCTACAATATGTCATGAACCAGTAACCATGACTCCCTGCATCGGTTCCTAGAAGTCTACAAAATATTTGAATATGTGGGGTGTGTATCATATTTTGAGTGGTTGGATAGGTTTGACAATGATATTTCCCTAGAATTCACCTGGAATTTAATAGGAACCCATTCACATGTTAGAGGTTTGGGAATTAGTGTAAAAAAGGCGGTTATATCCTCTATTACGAGGCTCCGAAGACTGGCAGAAAATGGTTTGGACAAAGGACAACCACTCCTAATGAAAAGACCAATTTCCTGGAGGAAGGAGGAAAGTGCATCCTAGAGGATGTGGCACAATAATAGATTCTTGAAGAAATATATTACATGTGAAGGTAGGTACAAGGTTGTTTACACGTGATTTTGTTCTATTGTCATACCTTCGTCATGGTTCATTGATAAATATGACTTATTATCTATTAGAATCTTTGCATAATATGGCACATTATGTAAGACAATATTGTTTTCCCCAAGGTTCTATCACACATCATTGTCTGATAAAATTAATAGTGTTGAGAGCCTTGGAAATACAAAACCAGACATGGGCTCAATTCATTGCCAGGGGAGAAGTAGAAGTTTATGAAACTGATGGAAATGAATTAGAAGAGGAGGAAGGAAGTAGTGACAGGAGTATTTCAGATAGGGAAAGTGATATGAAAAGATATTTTAAAGACTATGGTTTAGTTTTAAAACATGAGTTCATTAACCATTTAAGAAATTGATGAAAGATGAAGAATTAATGATATAACATGGCAGCCATAATAAGATATATAGATCTGAAAATAATCACAAAATTCAGCAAACCATAATAACAAAAGTTGTTAACATAGTTCGACAATATTGCCTATGTCTTCGGACCTTTGTCTCAGTGGGTGAGGCTTTCTTATTTTTCTTCAAAGCTTCAAATGTACATCAAAAAAGTGTCAAATGGATTACAAACTGATATGGCTATGTTCTTCTAGATCTCAATAACCCAACACAACTGATGACACTGAAAACGGATGAACGAAGCTCCCAGAAATGGCTCGCAAAGTTGCTCTCCTCAATGGATTCCCTGCATAAAAATGGCTTTGGATTTACAATTCTTCAACATTTCTCCTTCTCTGAACCTGTCCTGGGCTTCCAAGAACCTTTTGTTTATATAGTCTTGAATTTGGCAACAAAATCCCAACTTTTCCCCAAGATTTTGCCTCAAAAAGTGCTCCAGATCCTCTAATAATGGCCAAAATATCTCAAAACAGGCTGAAAAATCACTAAAAATCATATAATATAAGGTCTAAAACCCAAAATTGGGAAAAATCGGGTCAACCCCCAAATTCTGGGCCCCTAGTCATATGAAAGACTCCATTTTTCCAAGCTCTATGCACTGGCCCCTTAACCGTCACCCCCTGGTCATGTGGCTTGGCCATATGGCCACCAATTTAATCTCCACACACCTCTCTGATAGCTTGGCCCTTGGTCATATCCCCCTGGTCGCGCGCCTTGGTCGGCGGGCTAGCCTGACTGACTGAGTGTTATCCCCAAAAATCTGTGTACCAACTCCCACACCAAAGTTTTAAAACAAGGGTCATATGGTAATGGTTCTATGCATCTGCGCCAGGGGCTGGGGCCTACCCCTAACCCTATTCTTCACCGACGAGACCCACCTTACACCTTAAATATTATATTGTGACCATATAGGTTAAGAATCATCATGGGCAGGTTGGTAGCCCAGCCCTGCCAAATCACTCCTCCCAAACTGGAGGTCACGGGTGCGACTCCCATGGAATACATACAATTTTTTCCAATACTAACCAACGGAGGGGTGCCACCTGGTAGCCCATGACTGGGCCACATGGCACCATTACATTCGCCTACCAGAAAACACATGTCAAACGATGATTCGAACACATTTACCACACCTATCCATTCATCATGCCACTCCTCTTCCACATCACTGTATGGTCATATGGCCTATATGGTCAGCTGCCATGTCAGCACTATACAGACAGCAAAAAAATTGTTTTTTTGGAAAAATGAACAGAACGTGATATCTTTCTCATACAACGTCTGTTTGAGCCTGTTCAAGTTGCGTTGGGTTCGTAACGACGAGGCCTACACACACATCCGTTTTGAAGTGATTCCGAGCACTTTGATTTTTAGACCTTCCTGGACCCATTATGGTTCCTAGATCCATTTTGGATCACGCCTCCCCACTAAGACCTTTTGGTCCTCCAAAAGGATACTAACCAACCACCCCACTTGTTCTCTGTCTTTAAACTTTGTCCTGTGCACTTGTCTCATCAATATCAACTATAAAACAACCATGATAACTGACAACATATTCTTAGGCACTTGTACTCTGCGACCTGTCACATCTTACCGAAGCCACTATCACCCATGTTGACAAAATTACTAATGATAACATCAGAAACATGATTGCAAATGAGCTAATATGTTTGTAATACTTTCATGACATTATCTTATCTTGAAGCAAAGTATGATTGAACTTCCATTCGACAATCATCTCATGTTCTTGCTTAAGATCAATTTCTTGATTTAGGACAATTATAGGTGTGTTTCTTTCATGAGATGCCTTTATTAATTGTTCCATTGTTTGAAGAGCTTGATTTGTTTTTAAGTGATGAGCATGTACAACATATTTGTAACACCCTGTCTCCCCCAGTCTATAAATATAACTTTATTGGCCAAGAACTATGGCAGACTCAAAGTGTGAATGTTTGATTTGGTGGAACTTTGTATGAAGGTCGATGAATGTAACCATGTTATTTTAATAGATAATGGAAACATGTTGCATGACTGCTAATAAGGGGATGTTCTAAGTGATACCATGATCTCTAATGAAAATATGGTGGAGGGGACCGAAATGGTTTCGTTAACCTCCACCGAACCAGTACTATGTTGGTTTTAATTGTTCAAGAACAGAACAACCCTCTGACCCGAAATGAATTACTGTCATGCTGGTAGGTGGGAAGGCCTCCTCAACAATTAATGAGGGGATGGGGAATACCGCCCATCTGTAAGGCTTCTGGTCCTGACCATGGACTTGGATTTTGAGCCACATGCAATCTTGTTGAGGAAGGCAAGAAAGGAAGCATGGAGTGGGCAGGGAGAGGGCATGCGAAGAATGCAGAGACGAGACCAAAAACTCTTAGGTCTGAGGAAGGATTGAAAGAGAAAGTGAGTTATGATCACAAATAATAGAGATTGAGTCAGGAGAAGGAGAGTAACCTTCGTCCTCATCTATTCCTGTAAAGGGATAAGGAGAGTAACCTTCATCCCTAACTCTCGTTGAGCTAAAAGTGAGAGATTGAATCTCAAAGCATCGTGGCCTAAGCTTGGGGGTGTCCAGTGATAAATCCATTGGGATTTACTGAGCCTATGGTTGGGTGGAAACGAGAACCCCTCTCAACAGTCGCATCACGCCTTATTGTTCTGATAAGTGTTTTTATGCCTTGTGCTTTGAATTGGAAATAATGAATGCATGACTTGTATTTATATGCCTATAATGGTTTCTGTACTGAATGATTAAGTTAGAAGTATGCATTCGTTCCTTGAGAAATTTCATGTCTTCTTTATTTCCTTATGCTCTAGTTTAATCTCTCGGAACCACTTTCCCATATAATTTTTTCATCGTCCTAGAGTCGCGTGAGTGCTTCCCTGATTGCGGAGGTTGAACCTCGCAATCACTTCGAGGATGGATTCTAATAAGCTCAGGAGAGGTAGTGCAGGTATGCACCGAGTCTCTGCAAGGTGGGTAGAGACCGAGACCATATTAAGTCCTAGAGTTGAGGAATGAACGTAAGAAGTGCGTGGAAGAATGCTTCTAAGCATTACGTTCAAAAGAAAGAGCGCAAAACTCTTAATTCCTTCAGAGCCAACAAAGCTCAGGAATAATAGTGAGGTTCAAGTATCAAAATAGAATATCCTTTCGTTTAGAATATGAACAGATGATGTCCATTTGGGAGAACCCAGGGTCTATCGCGACTGTTAGATTTGAAGAAGGGGCGTAGGCGTTAAAGCCTCGACTCCTTCAGTCTTTGCAAATTCGCACATCGGGAGATTTGCACGTTGGCATGAATAAAATCCCAAAATCCGAAGTTGTGATGTGATCTGGACCATAGATATAGGATCTATCGGGACCCTCCTTGACCGTTGGATTGGCGATATCGGGTATTCTCACGTCGGGAGATTCGCATGTTGGCGAGACTAAACTCCCGAAACCTGAAGTTGTGATGTGATCTGGACCATAGATCTAAGGATCTATTGGGACCCTCCTTAACCATCGGATTGGCGAGATCGGGTATTTGCACATCAGGAGATTCACACATTGTCACGACTAAATTTCTGAAACTCGAAGTTGCGATGTGATGTGGACCATTGTATCAAGGAAGGTCATGGACCGTCGATCTGATGTGAGAATATTAATGCAAGAGTATGTGGGAATTCAAAATCCCCTAAGAACCAAGCTCATAAGAGATAAGTGTTTTTTAAGAGCGAAGATGAGGTCCAAGAGGCGAACTTGTTTCAATTTCGTAAGCTCCAGAAGGAAAGAAGAAGTAGAGACCCATATATTAGGGCTCACAGAAGGTATATCGAGGGTCGAGGCCTTCGGAACTGAAATATTCCAATTCAGGTAAGAAAGAGAAAGCTTAGGAGGATGAGCAACATTTATCATTGGATCGAGCACTATGAGAGATCTGGACCATGGGAATTCACATCTAGACAATTAGAAGAGCGCGCAGGAGGAGATCGGATCTAGGCCGTCAGATCTGATTGTGAGGACCAACAGTCGTTGTATCCAGGAAAGCTACACGAGGGTTAAACCCTTTGAAAGTATACAAGAGAATGGACTTTTCTAAGTTCCAAAGTTATGAAATCATCGGAACCGTCCATCGTCAGGGTAGACATATGGCAGCAGATCCGAAAGTTCGAGGATTCGAACTTCGGAAGATTCGCAAGGGAAAGAATGGAGTTGATCCTAGTCATTGGTGCTGGGAAGGACACATGGTGGAAGATCATCATTTCACTGACTTGCACATCGGAAAAGTCAAAGGAAAGAGTTGTGACAACTCATGAAACACGAACTCATGATTTTATCATAGCCATTGGATCACGAAGGATTGTGGACCGTTGATTTGATGCGGGTGAATTTCGGGAAATCAGGGATCAGGAAAGACCTGATTCATGAGAAAGGATCTAGACCATCGGATCACGGGAGATCGTGGACTATTTATCTAAAACCTTCAAGAGTTCAGGGATCGGAAGAGTCAAGGTTGACTTAGATCCAAATACCGGATACGTGAAGTCATGATTTGATCCTATCCGTCCATCGAGAAGGGATGCGCGACGCAAAGTTAGCATTTTGCTGATTCACAAATCATGAAGTCTGAGTTCATGAAAGGATCACACTCATTGATCGAAGGAGGGATCCAGACCATTCATATAGAAATCAAATATTGGGAAATCGAGAATCAGGGAAACAGAGTTAAGCCAACCTACAAAGTCACGAAATGCGAAATCCTGATTCATGAGAGAGGAGATCAAGACCATTGGATCACAGGAGAGTATGGTCACAACGTGAGGACATATGAAGGAAAGGGGCTAGCATGGAAAGCTAGCACATGTTTATCAAACCCTTTAAAAGGGGGCTCAGGAAAGAGTCGTGGATTGGAAGAACCTGCAACAGAAGAAAGGGGAAACTACAGAGAGTTAAGAAAAAGAGGAATTTATGTATGCCCCATTGTGGGTGTGTGACAATATTCTATGCCTTCTTTAATTAAGTGATATTGATTATGTTCCATGTAGAAGATTTCTTTGCGATCATATAAATAAGGACTACCTAAGACCATTCCATATTCATTGAGTGGCACCACGTCACATGTTACCTTATCCACAAACTTAGATGAAATTGCAAACTTTAAAGTGCATTGCTTTGTTATGTGCAATTTATGATTGTTGCTTATCCATTTAAGTGAGTAAGGTTTATGATGCATATGAGTGTTTAATCCCAATTTTTTAACCACTTCCTCTAAAATCAAGTTAGATTGAGATCCACTATTTATCAATGTGTCGACCTTAGTATGTTTCATTATGACCCTTATGTGAAACAATTTACTTCTAGAATCATAGCCATCACCAATTTTACCTGCCAAACCAACTGCTGTGATTTTAGATTCATCACCTAAATCCGATCCCAAGTCTGTTGGTCGTGATGCTGCTACAACTATTTGCCTCCCTTTCCTCTCTTTGAACCACTTCGGTCTCTTCTCGGAATGCAATTTCCAGCAATGGTTATCATCATGCCCTTCTTTCTTGCAATGCTTGCAAGAGAGCTTCTCTTCCTTTCTTGCGACTAAATTTTCCTTCTTTCCATTCCACTTCCTTTTGCCCTCTTTCTTTGAAGACGATTCCCCTGATACACCAACTCGTGTTTTACCTGCCTCAATGTATGTTGCTTGAACAAAAATCCCATCAATATTAGTAGTTCCAAACATAAATACATTGTTACGAATATGTGCAGGTAAGCCTCCTATATACTTCATAAGATTTTCTTAGGTATGTAATGGAATGTCTAACATTAATTCCATCTTATGAAATTCATCTGTGTATTATTGCATTGTTTGTCCCTTTCTTAGTTTAAGACCTTGCCATTCAATTAAATCCTTCCCTTTATAACCCAAAGGATAATTCTTTTTTCTAAGTGCAGAAACAAAAGCTTGCCATGATGGAAATACATTACCCACTTGTTGCATGCCATTTTCAACTTGCTTTGCCATAAGATGAGTTTTTTGCATGCAATTCAAAGCGATGCCAATTTGATTTGTGTGGCCTATCCTTGATTTGTTTCACATTGCAATAGAATTCCATCTATCTGACCCAGTTATCAAGCCTCTCTTCATTGACTTCACCATCATATATGGGTAATTCAAATTTCACATCAAGCTTAAGTAAAGGCATATCATTTTTATGTTTATGGGAATATTTTCTTACAGTGGACTTGGAACTTGTACTTGAAGAAGAAGAAGTTGATTGAGAAGAAGGAGGTGAAAGAGGAGTTATAGGAGGATCCTCTCCTTCTTCACTTTTGGCCTTTGAATATTCACCTAGAATCGGTCTCTTCTACTCCAAGTAATCAGCATATAGACCTTCATCATCTCTGACATGGAAAAGAAAGTCTTTCGAAACTTTATCTCATCATGAGAAAGTCCCTCTTCCAATGCCATCTTCTCACTTTGAGAAGTTCTCTTTCTTGATCCAATCTCAAGATTCTCTTAAATAAGATTGCCTTCACCACGATCCAACCTTTCCCTGGTAATCATGAAAACTCAAAACCCAACCATCAACTAGCTCTGATACCACTTGATCCAAAAATATATTTTAAAGACTATGGTTGAGTTTTAAAACATGAGTTCATTAACCATTTAAGAAATTGATGAAAGAGGAAGAATTAATGATGTAACATGGCAGAAATAATAAGATATGCAGATCTGGAAATAAGCACAAAAATAAGCAAAACCATAACAACAAAAGTTGTTATGGTAGTCTGTTAACAACAAAAGTTGTTAAAATACTTATTGTGGGTAGTCTGGTATCCCAACCCTTCCAAAGCGCTCCGCTCGGACCGGACATCATGGGTTCGACTCCCATTGATTCCATACAATTTTTTTCAATGCTAACCAACGGAGGGGTGCCATGTGACACCATTACATTCACCCACCAGAAGACAAGTGTCAAACAATGATTTGAACAAATATTCCACATCTGTCCAGTCAGCATGCCACTCCTATTACACGTCATTGTATGGTCGTACGACCTGTACGATCAACTTCCACGTCAACATTGTACGGACTGTATAGTCAGCAAAATTTTTGTCTATTTGGAAAAACAAACAGAATGAAATATCTTTCTCATACGATGTATGTTTGAGCCCATTCAAGTTGTGTTGGGTTTGTAACAACGAGGCTTATGCACACGTCTTTTTTGAAGTGATTTTGAGCACTTTATTTTTAGGCCTTCCTGGACCCATTTAGGTTACTGGATCCATTTTGGATCAGAAAGAGGAAAGAGAAGGAATTAATCAAGAGTTGGGACACAATAATGTTGTTGGAGAACTAGGGCAGGGAAGTGGTGATGTAGAAATGAGGGATAGCCTTCGATTTGTGATTGCAGAAGGTGTACATATGGAAGATCTTGGAGTGCATATGGAGGAATATCTGCACCAAAACCCTGAAAAATCACCTACCATTATCGCAGAGGAAAATGAGCAGTTGATAGAGGAGAATGAACCATTAGAACATGAAGGAGAGGATACATAAAAATAACTGAGTGTGGAAAAACCCATGGAAGAAATGAGGGAAGGATCGAATACAAATATGCCTTCTGGAGATACAGTGAAGGAATTAAGTGTGGAGAGGTCATTGTCACCTAAAAGGGAAGAAAATCCACCAGAACAAAGTCAGGAGGTTGAAACAATGATTCCAAGTGAGAATGTAATTGAGTTGCAGGAAGAATCATCTGCTTTCAATGATGATTATTCCCATGTTTCCCCTGATTATGAAGTTGAAATTGTCTCAAGGAAACCCCCCCAAACAGTGTCAAAGCTATTAAGGAGGAAGAGGCCATTGCCAAATTTTCCATCAACTTTCCCAAGTACAAGGAGAAGAACTGGGGTTGTTGTCACATCAGAAGAAGCTAAACTAAAAATGGCAGAAATTGAGATTCTTGTGGTGCATCCTCTTTCACCCACTATTACACAAGAATCTAATGTTGTAGCACAAGAACCAATTGACAACCTGAGCCCAAATCAAAGAGTTTTCGAAACACAAGAACATGTTGTTGAAAGAGGTAAAAGTCAAATTCATTCCATATTCTTTGAGAATGATCAATTGAAAAGAGAATTTCATAGGCTTATGGGGGAATTGGAAAATCTAAAAGCAGAAAAGGGAGCTCAAAGGCCTCCACATCATGATCTGGATTTATTAGTGCAAGCAACCCATCTATTAGGAGGACAGACTGTGCCATCAAAGGAGGCTGAAACATAGGAAACATTTAAGGAATGTTTTTGTCTTGAGTGTGGGGATATTTATAGATTGGATGGGTATGAGGTGACCCTTCTTGATCCCTCTTCTTTGGGACTAATCAGAATACAAGAAGAGTTGATTGAGGAAACACAAAGAAATAAAGCCACTACCACACAAGAACCAATGGCTAAGGAAGAAGAAAATCATATTGTTGAAACACCTGAGAATGCCATTGTAACACAAGAACCAGTGGTACCTGATTTAAATACACAATATAATAAGTATGTATAGGAAGTTGTCATTGTAACACAAGAACCATTGATGGATAAGACTGTTCAACCA
This sequence comes from Picea engelmannii, assembly GCA_009831015.1. Classification (NCBI taxonomy): domain Eukaryota; kingdom Viridiplantae; phylum Streptophyta; class Pinopsida; order Pinales; family Pinaceae; genus Picea; species Picea engelmannii. The sequence goes on from ML777183.1 coordinate 40,698, forward strand.
ACCCAACCTGAGAGTACCACTCCTACAAAAGAACCAGTGGTACCTAATTTAAATAAACAATTTGATGAGGCCACAGAAGAAGCCATTGTCACACAAGAACTAGTGGGTAAGGAAGAGGAATTACCACATCCAAATAAATTCATTGTTACACAAGAAACAATGATACAAGCTCAAATTCTTTTGGAAATCAGTGATGAGGATGAACGTGAAGTTGACCATCATGACACAGAAGATATTACTATCTTTTTGTTGGCAGATTTTGATAAATGGAAGCAACAAGTTGCCATGTTTGGAGAAGGAATGATTCGTGTTCCATCCCACAAAAAGGAAATATAATACCTCAGTGAGAAATACGTTGAATTTTTTATGTCTCAGAAATTTAAATGGGAATAAATATAGAAGGAATTGGGAGAGTTAAAGAAGTTGCAAGCTAAGTGTCATATTTTGCAACAGGATAAAAATCAAATGTATTTGTTCGCAGAAGAGTTGCTCAACTGTAGAAATCCTTCTCCCTCATACCCAGTCTTCCTTCATGAAAAATTAACTATTTTTAAGCTTAAATCTATTGGATATAAAATTTAATCATGTTCCCTATGTAGGAGATGTGCAACTGATAACCTTCACTTCTTTTGTGAACAATTAGGAAAAATGGTGGAATGCCTTCCACACAATCCAAAGAATAAAGGAGAAAAAACATTATGGATTAGGGGTGAACCCCACACTCATGTTATTATTTTTAATATACATTGACATCTTCTCTCTTCATATTACAAGACTAGAAAAGTGACATACCTTCAAAGGTTTTTTATAGATTCTTATGTTAAAACAATTAATGATCAGGAACTGTTTGCACTGGAAGGTAGTAGATTTAGATGGGAAGCATCCTCTCTGGCCTTGAGGACCAAGGATCCCTACAGTCATGATAATTTTACCTATGCTCGGTCTCAATTTCCTAGCTATATTGAGTGCATTCATAATTTTGGTCCACGATGTTTGGGGATGAAATTTTATTTCTCTATTATTTGGCTGCCAATAGAGAAGTATCCGCATAATTACATATTGACTAAGAAGACTGAAATGGAATTTTGGGTAGAAGTGATTTCTTCTAGGGGCTACAAGAATTTAGAAGATAATGTTACATCATCCTACAATATTTCTAATTTTCATTGGAAACTTTCATGCCCCGACTCAGACTCCTATTCTGAGTGAGTGAATTTGCATGGTGACATGCAATGGTGGAGTTGGGGGGGGGAATGTTGGGTGCTAAAATTGTCCCTTTTTCCTTATCATTTCCATGCCATTTTCATCTCATTCTCTTGTATTAATTCATCCCTGGACCCTATTGTTTACATTTCCTATGAGAACATCAGTACTGGAGCAGGTACAATTCATTATTCATTGTGTTATGTTAATTCATAGTTTACTTATAAACTAGGATGATGTTTCCTAATTTTGGTATTTACTAATGAATTAATAATAATGAATGTAGATATGTTGGTGTTGAAACACTGTGTCGAAAAACCTGGCTGAAACACACACGAAGAATACTATGGCACCACTGATTGACTCTCCTTGTGGATCTAACATATCCAACCGGCATAGGGAGATCTTATGGAATTAGCACAACTTATCTAGGGAATCATTCAACTTGCCACATCATTGGATAACAATTGGAGCACCGATTTCTAAGTTTCTAATTTTGGTTATTGTAATCTTAACAGACTATGTTTTAAGAAGTTATCAACAACTTGAGAATCGAAATACTCTCAAGACTGTTCGAACTACTAGTAATTTCATTCTATTTTGAGAATAGAGCATGGTTTAAAAGATGTACAAAGTGTTTATGTTAGGGAGCTAGTCCTTGTTTTTCCATTAAGCACTGGAGAATTAACATTGTATCTGGAAATTTAATCTCTTAATAAGAAGTGGCAATGTTGAGTTGGATTTTTTTTATTGATTAATTCTTTTTAGTTTTTTTATAGGAATCTTTGTTTGGAGGCAAGGGCCCATCTCCACACAGAGCTCGCCTCAATCGCTTGTTAGTTTTCTCTTCATATGCATGTCACATGATAAATCAACAACTTAACCTTTGTATGTAGTCTGTATCATTAATGTTGTTGAAGCAATAATTATTTTTGGATTGATGTTATTAAATAGATTGCAATTGTTGTTCTAACAGTTTGTTATCTTGAAAGTGTAATATTTCCTGAATGTTTCAGTTAGTACTTGATGATTAGTATTTTTGTCACATCTCAACCATCTCACTAAATGATATCATAGATTGAGTTCTCTATTGTTTATTGTTGAGCCAGATCTAGGTGGAGGTGTGATTGTGGATTTATGATTTAATGAAGTTACAATTTATTTGATGTGCAAATTTTATTTATGCAATCATAGAGTAGATATTTTGAGAGGATTCAACTTCTTGCAAAAGTAATAGAGATATTTTAATTCATTTCATCTGAGTGGTTTATTTTCTGCAGGGAGTGGTTTAGTGGTGAAGGATTAATTCAGTAGTTAGATTTAGAATTGTTCAGTGAGAAAAAAATCTATAACAGTCTCAGCAATTATTAGAGTTTGAGTAGGTATTGACTAGATTTGTTGATTGCATATGAATTAGTGTCATAAGACTCAATGTTTATGCATAGATTGTGCTTGATTTCCTTTGAAATAACTAGACTTTCCTAGGTTGATAATTAATGATTGAGAACTTCAGTTGTTTAATTAATTAGACAATTAAAGTCACCAACAGAAACAATGGATGAGGAATCGATTGTCTTGTTCCTAAAGGATTCTTGGAATATTTTATACCATTTCACCTTTTGATGTGTTAGTAACTCATAATCTCATAAATGCATAAAAATGAGCTGTATTGAAGAGTTTTTGTGACCAACACAAAGCCATGCATCACATATTTTGGATGATATAGAAAGATTGTTGTTATTTTACATCAAAACATAAGATTACAATCAAGTTTAGAAATTAGAACCAATATTGTGGACATGTTGTGGAATATAATTTATTTTTGTTAAAGAATCTAGTAGAAGAAGTTTATAATTACATTTCCAAACCCCATTATGATTGATTAATTATTCTTAGCTCTTTCTTTATATTTATTTCATGTTTCAAGGAACAAGTTGGAAGCCATTGTCCTGGCTTGGTGTCTAGATAACAATATTGTCATTCACAACTACTTCGCAGAAATGTGAAGGTTGGCTTGTGATGTGACCCCCTTTTTCTCAGTTGTGTAACTAAGAACCACTACCCTGGCTTGGTGACTAGATGGTGGTAATGTCAATGGTCATATAGGTAAATAACAATGATCATGATAGGTCAACTCATGATGAGACCTCTCATCCTCCAACTAACCCCTTAAGTATTCACTATCATTTATTTTGTAGGTCCCCCATTTATAGAGAAGTGTTTCATTGTTTTCTCGGGGACCACAAATCATGAAGTTTGATTAGATTACAAATCATTTCATAATTTTTTTATTGAGAGGCTACATGTAAATTTATTTTATTCATGACATTAAAATTATAAATGCATTAGAGGAATGTTGGTCTCATTGGCAATAGATGCCCTACAATGACTGTGTAGGAATCTAGTAGGCTAGTACATAGACCATTTTTATCTTCACTTAGCAACTCATGGCTCATTCCTTTTATGAATACCAACATGTCTTCTCAAAGAAAATATAAGTAAACATAATATATTCTAAATGGCAAAGATTTTTAATTCATTATACAAAATGAAAGGAAATAAAAAGACTTTTCCACGAACCATCAAATATTAAAAGAGAAAAACAATAATTATGAAAAACACATTTAATTTCTCGATTATAACCAAATCCATATATTAACTTATTAATCATAATGCCATATTTTTTCTCAAATAATCATAATAAATATGAACAAAAAAAAATTAACGCAACAAAGGTGTTTAACTTAAACCCAAACCCCATGAATCAATGGAAGTAAAATGAAACCAATAAAGATACTACAAAGGGCTCAAGCCTTAGTCAAGCATCAAATGAGAACTAGAAGCATTCATGGGACTAACACAATATTTAATCAAAATAAAACCAAACTTCCAAAGTTGAAAAAATAGTCCAAATGCAAACAACAAACAAACCATTAAAATCTGCCAAGATATCAAAATTACAAATCCAAGAAGTTTCATGCACTTGAGTCTTGAATGAGCCCATTCTTGATTATTGAAAGTCTTGTTAATTAGTTATTTAGTCTTTAATAATAGGACACTATCTGTGTGAAGATATAGGTCTCAACTTCATCAAATTCCAGCTTCATTTCCTGTCACAAATAGGAAAAATAGAATGTATTATTTAACTATGAAACCATCAAACTTAAAATATCTTGGATCAAATAAATGTAGCTTCAATGTTACACTTTTTAATACAAAATATAGAACCTATTTTTACCTTAAATGCAATCTCAAATTTACAGATGGTAATCTTGCTCCCATAAGGAATTACCTTTTTCCAATGTAGTCCAAAAATAGAGGAACAATTAAGTCAATAAACTAACAAGAATCACATCACATGCTCCATTCCATTCATTATTTATACAACACCAATAATCAATGGAACATGTAAGTAAAAATAAGAGTCCCCTCATGTATATTGGTTTAGATAGAATCTTGGGGTATATTAATATCTCAGTTCACATCAACATGTCAACCCTCATTTTCTATATTATGAATAGGAAAATTTGTAGATGAAATATTATTATGAGCCTCCAAAATATTATCTTCCATATCAAGTTCACTGGAGGAATTTGTTGTGTTGTATTCTCCCCTTCTATCACAATCTGATCGCCAAAGAGCTAGTGCTCTATCGAATGGAAAATTGTTTATGTCATACTTTGTTACATATAATCCTAAACATGTATCCATATGTTTATCAAGTTTGTTCCTCAACTTTTACTTCAATAATGATAGTTCACTAAACATTCTCTCATCCTCCACCGATCCCAAAATCATGGTTGACATAAATCCACTAATTTGAAATATTCTGACATGTTTTCTTCTAGCTATTGGCTTTCACCTAATTTAGTCCATAATCTTGTTAATGCACCATGTTCTAGAGGTTTCTCCAAAAAATAATATTGAGATAACATCATTTGACCAAATATATTGTCTTGTTGATACAAATTTGATGAATCTAATATATCTTCAATCTCTTCTCCTTGTACATTGCAATTCTTGCCAAATTGGTGCACTAAATTTTTTTATTTTTCTAAAAATTCAACTATTTTAGCCTCTCTATTGTGTTCAGGGTTCTAATATTGAGGATATACCACAGACATGGCCTCCGATAATTCATCTCAAGGAAATTGTTCCCTTATCTTTGATGCTAGTGATTTTGTAATTTCTATCAAGCTGTGCTTCACTGAAATCACAACATTGTTGAATTCTTCTCTTGACACATGGAACTCTTCAGTGATTCATCTTGTCTTACTAACATAATGAAATGGAACCATATACCCACACACTACCATATATAATATTCATTTTCCATCAAACTTCAAATAATTTTCAATGTTTTCTATATCGATGATAGTAGTCCAACCTTTAAACGTTGGACCTGTGAAAGACTCTGGCACTGTATACAAATTGTTTGATTGAAGACATGCTAATTTTCTTGTATTTATGTATTCTGCAATATACATTGTGCGACTTTGAGACATTTTCACAAGGACATTCATTTCATAAAACATAAGAAGAATTGAAGCCAATGTTAATAATGTCTCTATTTCATTTAATCGAAAGAGAAGATCTTGAGCTTTGTCTACACTGAAGTGATGTTCATACATCACCTCTACTAAGGATTGGTACTCACTAAATAGTATTTGAGTTGGTCCATTCAATGAGATCCATCTTGTATTAAAATATTTTAGTATACTTTTTACATCCGTAAAACCCTCAAAAAATTGTTGAAACTCTTTAAATCACTTGGGACTATGACAAAAGTATGCATGAGTTTCACGTACAAGATCTTCAACTTTTGAAACCAGTGGAAACTTGCTTACTATTTTAAATGCAAGATTCATTCTATGATCCATACAATGAATACTAATCACAAATGATGAAGTTGATAGTTGTAGTTTGACACAAAGGCCATTCATTTTCACTTGCATCATTGTTGTACCATCTGCTCTGACACATATCAAGTTTTTCACAATAACTAAATAATCCATACGATCAATTTCCTTCAAAGTCTTGATGACAAGTTCATAAATATTTTGAGTTGTAGAATTCTCCCTCATTTTATGAATCCCAAGTAAATATGAATGCCTAACATGATCATTAACCATATAAATGTTCATGCAGATCCATGAAGTATTATCAATAGTTGTAACTTCATCCAAAGATAATGAAAAAACCCTAGAATTTGCAATCTTCTCTTTCAAATCATCCTTTTCTACTTGAGCTAGATATTTTGCCCATTCCAAACCACTCATTACTAACCAGTGAGAAGATGGAAAATTTGACACTTCAAGAAAAGATATAAAATTCTTGTAATCTGGATAATTTGTCATAGGACAACCTCTAGATAAGATGTGAAAAACAATGCTTAATTTCATCATCTTGGATAACAAATTTCTTTCCATCGTCTTTCCAAATACAGATGTTATGGTTCCTCCACTTGCCTCAAGTTTTATCTTACTGATTAATTATTTACTATATTCATCTTCATATTTGACATGTCGACATTCCTTAGAAGATTTTGATCTAATAATAGATTTATCCTCACCATTTACAATTTCCTTATCATACACCTTTCTTGCATGCTTCTCTATTGTATCTAACTTCATCTGCAATTTTACTGTCTTTCCAAGTTTCCATCTACATGTAATGCATCTGACTTCTTGTGAAGCCTCTTTCTCATTTGTTGGAGGCATCAGTTTAATAAATGGAAATTTTGAGACCCATTCTAAATGGAATTGTATGTCCCATTGGCCTTTTTTTCCTTTTCCTTGATTGTGAATGGTTTGTGTTTCCTTGATTGTGAATGGTTTATTGCCAATTTTTGGTGAAATTTATTTCATCTCAATTTGATCACTAGAGGAACCTATTTCATCATCTATTATATGGATATTAGATACATTCTTAGAAGAGTTGGCATCTCTTTCACTGATGGGTTGCTCAAAAGAGCTTGAATCATGAATATAATCTGGGTTCTTAGATTGAGGCTTTTGAAAGTATGAAAATACATCCCTCTTTTTTGATGTTTTCTTTCCACGATAGTTGTTTGACATCTCACTGACATTTTCACAACCATAATTTCAAATCGATCTAGAAACCAAAAGTGAAACCTGCACGAGAAAAATAATACAAAATTAGTCATCCATTTGGCAAGTCAACACACATGCAATAAATATATCAATTTTAAGAACTCAATTATTCTCAACAAAACCAACAATACTTATCTAAAAAGAAATCACTTCAGTATACAACAAGTCATTTTCATCTTGCATATTATTACTGGCTCAAAATAATGACACATCAATAAAAATCCATTCTAAAAAACTATTTTTCATATGATAGGTTGGTTTTAGGTTGATAATTTGTTTTGTCTAGAAGTTTGTTCCATGCATCATGATAATTTGCATGGATACATTCAGTCTTAGATACAAAGATATATTGGAAGGTTCCTGTTGTCAGACATTTTGCATGTGGATTTTACCACATGTTTTTTCTTGGGTTTATCCTAGATACTTGATGCATTACAGAGTACGATGGTCCATTCTTTTCTGTTGGGACATTTGTATGATATGAGTGATGCGATGTTTCTATTTGTGCCATGTTTTCCTGTTATTCCATGTAAAATTGTGATGATGATTTGTGCATTCACCTACAAATAATATCTGTAGAGTACATTCACCTAAAAGCACATATTACCGATAATATGAACAACAAACTTGCAGATCTGAAAATAGTAAATTTGACACATGCAAGAAGCATTCTCAAACTATAAGCTTGTTACCTAATCAAATGGATAATAGTGCATTAGTTAATTCATCCCAATTGGATAATGGTTGTGGCATGTATGCATGCACACTCCTCCTTAAACTCTGCACCCTCACTCAACTCCTCATGAATGCACACTAACTACCTAGATATTGGATCCCTTCTCTAAGAATAGTTCACGCATTTGTATAACTGAACTAAACTAAAATCTAGAGTGATAGAAAACTTAACTGAATTGGCAATTGCTAAATCTAGATCAACAATGAACTAAGGTGAAAATACATATGCCCGTTTTTCTGCTTGCTAAATTTTGAATTTTCAATAAGCCTCACTTTCCGCCATTCAAGCATGGGATTTATGGTGGAAAACCTATAACTGGCACAAGGAAATATATTAGGAGAGGGAGCATACTTCCATTCATCGAAATTGGGAATCTAGTCAAGGTGTATGCAGGTTGAGAGAGAAGATAGTGCAGGGGAAAAACCCATTTTTTCTTCTTGCTAAATTTTGAATTTTCAATAAGCCTTACTTTTGGTCATTCAAGCATTGGATTTGTGGTGGAAAACCTATATTATAACCGACAAATTGGGGATAATCTCCTTGCATGTACATCCTATCTACAAAAATTCACGTAGATTCTCTACACTGTAGGAGTAACACTTTCTATCTCCATTTGATTTCATGAGTATGTGTTTATTTGAAGTTTACAACTTGAATTGGCATTTGAGAGTAGATTTAGTAAGGTTGGTTTGGGACCTGGGTTCTTATGTGTTTGGTTATAATTGGGTTGAAATAGTAATATATGGTGGATTAGGAAAAACCTAGAGTGGAAAATTTTGGTTAATTGATTTTCATGGTGAAAAATGGCCATATGGATAACCATCTTTAATTATTTTTTTGTTATTAAAATAGTATGCAGTACAATATGATATAGGTTATAGCAATGGGTTGAGGAAATGTTTCTATGAAATTGTAATACAACTAACTTAGTATATTGTATGAGGATGCATATGAAGTGTTTGTAGAAATGTATGCATTAGATTTTTCGTTCTTGCTCATTGTTAAGCACAAACTCACTCTAGGCATGTTGCATCTATCTAAAACTATATATAACTATGTTTATCTCAATGTGTGACATGGTCTTGATACTGCAATATCCATACAAGTACATGAATGCATTTGCATGGAATTTTCTTTATTAAAACGGATTTAGGAATGTGAAATTGTAGCTTTGTGGGAAGAATTGCATTACTTTTTCTTTGGATTATATTCTTTCTTGGAAAGCTAGTATGATTGGTGGGTACTATGCCACTTGTGTGTGGAAACACACGAGCATTGGGATATGGGAAACATAGTGTTGAAACACCGTGTTTCAACACCATCTTGTGAGAATTATTTAAAAACGCCCAGGTAATTTATCCAAACTATGGATAAGATCAAAAACTTAAACACAGTCTATAGAACTATTGATCTACTCTAATCTCTAACCCAAACAATCACTCGTCATGACCTAAAGCCTCTGTTATCCTAGAGGCTGGGTGGGCTCTATCACTGATCAAGATGACACTTGTGCATGGAAACACACAAGCAATGAGCATTGGGAAGCACAGTGCTGAAACACCATGTTTCAACACTTGCTTGTGAGAATGATTTAAAAACACCCAGGTAATTTATCCAAACTATGGGTAAGCTCAAAAACTTAAACATGGAACTATTGATCTACCCCAATCACTAACCCAAAAAATCACTCATCGTGACCTTAAGCCTTTGTTATCCTAGAGTTTGGGTGGGCTCTATCACTAATCAGGATGACACTTTTGCGTGGAAACACACAAGCAATGAGCATTGGGAAAACACAGTGCTGAAACACTTTGTTTCAACACCAAATTTTGAAAATGATTTAAAATGCCCAGGTAATTTATCCAAACTATGGGTAAGCTCAAAAACTTAAACACATAACTATTGATAGTGATCTATTCCAATCAGTAACCTAAACAATCACTCGTCATGACATGAAGCCTTCACTATACTGGAGGTTGGGTGGGCTCAATCATTGATCAGGATGACACTTTTATGTGGAAACACACAAGCAATGAGAATTAGGAAACACAGTGTTGAAAAACCATGTTGAAACACTGTGTTTTAGCACTAGCTTGTGAGAATGATTTAAAAACACCCAAGTAATTTATCCAAACTGTGGGTAAGATCAAAAACTTAAACACAAAATTATTAATCTACTCCAATCACTAACCCAAATAATCACTCATCATGACCTGAAGCCTCTGTTATCCTGGAGGTTGGGTGGGCTCTATCATTGATCGGAATAATCCCTACTAGCATATGCACTTAATGAATTCACAAAAAAACTATGCTACTAGCGGAGTAGAGAACCATTAGCTCATAAATGATAAGATATTAAGATTATCCCTGGAAAGATTGTAATCGCAACTTGTGAGGGGAAGGAATAAGAATTGCATGTCATTTTGGTGACATCATCATACTAATCCAAAATTCCATGATCATAAAACTGGTCTGGAAATGAAAAAAATTGAAAATACTGAAAACTAGAATATAATAGAGTACAATTGAATGGTACCAATACCACCAATAAGATAGCATAGTTCCACGTTTCACAAGTTAAAATACCATGGATGCTATGGTGAAATTCACAGTCATGAAAAAAGTTGCAGAGAGGGATCATAAGCCACTTACCCGATATCAAGGTGTTGCGGGCTGGCAACCAGAAATGTTGACACAGAGCGACCGAGAAGATGGCAAGAACTCGGGGCTTTCTCCTCATGTAATTTGCAAATTTTGACAATAGAATTTCGAGTTGGAACTTGGAATTTGAATATTTCAAGCTAGGTGTGGCTAAAGATTTCAAGGTGAACCACTTGGATCTATTAATATTGTGAATCACCATCAAATTGGGGAAAAAATTTCCGAAACCCATAGACGAATTCATGTAAAAAATCCAAATAAGTGAGAAAAAAATCCATGAGGCCAATGGCCATTCCCAAATCGAGGTGAACTATGGTCCTAGTCCCTGTGAAAAATCTAAAACTCTGGGAAAAAACCCTGGAAGATCAATGGCTACTCCCAGAAATCAAGCGAAAGGGAAGATCGGCCACCATTTTTCCAAGGAGAAAATGTAATTAATATTTAAAATTTGACCTCCATTTTGAGGCTAAATATATAATTAAAATTGTTTTAAAAATAAAGTGGGGGCGAATTGGGATTAATATGGTTTTTTTTTTAATATTTAAAATTCTCCCTACCAAAATTTAAAGGGGCTAAATTTCTCCCATGGGAGAAATTTATTCCCTAAAATTTTCCATGATGTTATGTTTTGATCTGTTTTTAAAGATTGTTATGTTTACATTTTAATTTTTCTTTTTTCCATTTTTTTCATTTTTAATGTCGTTTGTTAGTTTCTTTCTTTTTATTTTTATCTTGTATTACGATTGTGAATATATTACTTTAAATTTTGTTTTTTTCTTAAGTTTGTTATTAAAATAGTAGTTTTTTTTTTTTTCGTTTTGTACTTCACATTTTTAACATTGGTTTTTTTTTTTTTTAATATGGTGATGTTTTCCTAAGCTTTTCAATTTAAAAATTCACAAACATTATTATTATAAAAAATGAGAAATTATATTTTTCAAGTTTTGGTACATGGAAAATTGAATCGAGGGTCTCTCTGAATATTTTTGGAGAAATATTTTCAATCATGTCATCCAAAATTCCAATTGGGGTCTGTGAGATTACTAGCCAACAAAATACTAACACTTTTGTTCAAGATTCAACCAATAAACTTCCAAAAAATATGAAGGATGTTAGAGATTGGAAATCCACATGAGGTGAAAACCAAATGGACCATTCTTGATATACAAAGGACAAACAAAGAAACAATCGAGAATATATATATCTCTTAACAAGGCAAGCAATTGTAACATAACTTTAGGTGTTGAACACCTACAGTTAAGTTATCAATTGTGTGCCTTGTTAAGAGATATATATTTGGTGCTAGGCACATATATTGTTTATGCATTTGAAAAACAATACAAGGCATATGTTATTATTAGATATTGTTCCAAAATGAGAAAATATAACATGGAATAAGGTTTACATCTATCGTGTGAAACATCGAGAGAGGAAATGTCAGTTTTCTTATTTATGTTTTACATATTATTATAAGTACCATGATTTGTTTTGTAATATATCTAACACTAACATGTTGTATTTTATTTTTACAATATTTTGCTATGCCACTTTCACATATGTTGGTAGGGATTTATTCTATGGAGGAAAATATCATGGATGTGATCAATGCATTTCATATCAACAAGGAATACTAAGTAAGGAAAAAGAAAAAAAGAGTACGAGAAGTTCAAATTGTAGGAGAAGAGACACATAAACAAACAAAAAAAAAAGGAAATCCAATAGTCTAATAAGGTTATAAATAAAAATCAAGAAAAAACAAACAAAGAGTACCATAAGTTCAAAATGAAAGAGAAGAGAAAGATAAACAACAAAAAAGAAAAGGAAATACAACAGTCTAATAAGGTTAAAAAGGTCACATTTAAACATGTAGCAACCCCAAATGAAGATGATGTTGAAATTGGTGCCAATGAGAATGACACTCTTTCTTAAAAGAAGAAGAAACAAGAGAAACATAAAAGAACTATGCCTAAGGATATTTCCATTCCTATTGATGATAATTGTTGATTTAGATGAAACCCCTTTAAATAATAGAAACAGTAAATCTAATGTTGTTGATGAATAAGCCGTGGTTCACTTTGAATATCACATTGAAATTTCTAGGAGTAGCATGGAAATCATAATGCTAGGTGTCTATCTAGAGGATGGTGTTATCAACAGAACACAAACTAGCATTCACAATTGATTGAGGAGGAACCATTTGGTTGAAAATGGCCATACATTTCAATTGAATGTGAAGCAACTTTATAGACTCATAGAAGGAAAAGAGAAATATCAAATTAAAAATCCACACCATTATTGGGTAGGTGTTATATTATTTTCATGTGTGGGGGGGAGTGGGGGGGGGGTGTTCTGATGACTGGGTTTTTGTTATTTTTAGCAGTTTTATAAATTAATCCTAGATTAAGGGCTTAGGGTTTTGGCAGCTGCGGAATACCTAAAATATTGTGTATATATTGTATTGTGAAAGGTGAAATTAATACAATGGATATTTGAGAGGTGTGCCATCGAGGAAGGTTGGTTTTCTACTGGTTAAGGGTTTCCAGCGTAAATATCTATATGTATGAACCGTTGATTACTTTATGTTTTTCTTAAGAATATGTATGCATTGCTTTACTTCACAAGTTTAAAAATTATGTGTGGTATCTAAGCTCGTTTTTTGCTTCAGGGGGATGCCTTTGTTTTCGAGGCTTCGACTCGATCTTGATTGATCAATTTTATCTTGGTTTTTTGATAAACACGGGTTAATTGGGAGATTTTTAGTGGTGATTCATGCATTGAAAGATAATGGAAAGTAGTTCTAGAATCGAGATTGATAATTTCAATGGTAAAAAATTTGAGTTGCGGAATCTCAAGATGGAGGACCTTATTGTAAACAAATAACAATGGATTTTTGGTAGGTTTATAGTTGGGAGTGAGATTGTCATTGATGGAAAGAACATCAATGGAAAATAGACTCGGAAGAGATCATAATTCCATACAAGAGGAGCGCACAGATGGAGGACAGATCTCGGGCGTTAGATCTGAGTGCAGGGTCCGACCGTCGTTGGATCCAGGAGAACCTACACATTCTTTAAAGTGCAAGGAGAAGCAGGCTTACAAAATCTCAATTTAAAGTCAAAGGAAGGAGGTGCTCTAACCCCTTGAACTTGTGATATGCGAGATCACGGAATGATCCTGGTCATTGAAGCCAGAGGACACATGGCGAGTGATTGGCATTTCTCTAACTGAAAGGTCAAAGGCACGAGGTGCTCTATCCTTCCAACTCACGAAACGCGAAATGACGATATAATCTCAGTCGTTGGATCGAGGACAAATCTGGACTGCCAATCGAAGAAGTGACATGTGGCAGCCACTCAACTCATGACACATCATCAAATGATGCAAGAGTAACGTCACTCCAGGAGTTTAGTTTCGGGACTTTTAGCATCAACACTCCCCCAAAGTCCCGAAAGATGAAGTTCTGGGGTGGAGGATAGCCGTCTGATCACCATGGATCATGGACCATTGATCCAGAGAGTGAAGCGCTCAAATGATTAGAGAGTGGTCATATCTCATGGTCACATCGTAGAGAGTTGGAGAGAAGAGCTAGTGCATCCAAGCTCCGTTTCAGAGTTCGCAACATGGAGAGTCGAGACGACTCATCACAGAATCCCCGAAACGCGAAATTGCAAAATGCATTTTTGAATTAGGCTATGGTCACCACCGGTGGTCACGTGAAGGTAGGAGCATGCAAGATTCTAGGCTCCATTTCAGATATCGTGAATTCTAGAGGAAGGAGTCAAGGAGACTCACAGGAGAATCCTTGAAACATGAAATTGCGAGATGCATTTTTGAATTAGGTTGTGGTCACCACTAGTGGTTGTATGACTGGAAGGAGATAGCATAGCTAGGCTCCATTTCAAGTAGCAGGAGTTGGAGGAGTCAAGGGACTCACGGGAGAATCCCCGAAATGTGAAATCGCGAAATGCACTTTTGAATGGAGTTGTGGTCTTAGCCAGTGGTCCTATCAATGGAAGTGAGGGGAAGGAGCTAGCAAATCTAGGTTCCATTTCAGAGTTTTCATGAGTGGAGCGAGGCAAATCATAGCTATATATCCCGAATCGTGAAACACTTTCTGAATAGGTGTTTGGTTATCGCCTGAGGCCACTGTGAAAGGAAAGGGATTAGATAGAAAGGATAACACCCACTATAAATTTTTCCTCGGGAAGACAGAAGGCAAGAAATGCATGAACGCACGAAGATTCTCTCAGTAACTACCAGAAGGAAGTGATTGCATATGTCGAAGAATTCAAAGAGTCTTTAGGGTGATCGAAAGAGAAGACGAAGAATCTCGAGGCAACTACCAGTGGAGTGTAGACTCATCATAGAGTCGACTGACAGATGGAAGTGGGTCGAAGACTGTTACAGTTAGCAAATCCAAATGATCTCAGGAGAAGGGCCAATGATGATGAACGCAGTGAAGTGTATGCAGTGGGATAGCACATGCAGCATGCACAAGGTGCACAGAGACTATAAAAATGCATAACAGAGAAGAGATCTTGTTACTGTTGTTGTGAGTGATGCATGCCTGTAGAAGCATGATGTGCAGGAGATGAAGCACATAAGAAGAAAAGAATAGAGATGCATATCTATGAGAAGAAGAGAAATCTAAGGTGTGCATGCTGAGACAGAGGAGAAGATCAGAAAGTTGAAGAGGATGTAGGCAGGAAGACATTGATGCAAGAAGAGTAGAGCAGCATAGAAGAACAGTGATCAGCCTGGTAAGCCAATGACAACTATTGAATCACTATAATAAATTCACAGAAAGAAAATTTTTATATTTCAGGGTGGTTGGGAGGTGATAGGGAGGACTGTTGTCCTTAGAGTTTCAAGTAGGTGCTTGAACGTAGGGATTTATAGCTTCCATCTAGTTGCATCCAGAGAAACCAGGGTGGCATGGTGGTGCAAGGGATAACATTGGGTCTCTGATATACAGGTCGGTGTCGGTATGAATGGAAGTTGGTGCTTCCATCCAGTTGGTGATAGAACATTCATGGAGTTGGTACTTTCTTGTAGTGGATGCTAGAGAAACAAGAGAGTTGGTGCTCTCAGCAAGTAGCATCTTGCAAAAAAGAGGTGGTAGCCTCATTATGAGTTGGTTCTCATAAGAATGATAATGTACATAAAATAATTATCATATAAAGAAGAAGAGGTTTTCACCCTTTATGGGTTTCCTCGGGAATATATGTCTCTGTATTATACATGTGTATGATTGATGTTGAATACTCTACTGCTTATTTATTGTGATCATCATTGAGAGTTATATAATGAGTTTAAAAATGGATATAATTGTTTAAGCACAGTGACAATTGATTCACCCCACCTCTCATTTGTCCAACAATTGGTATCAGAGTGAGCCCATTTTATCTAAGGGTGGATCCTAGAGCTTAAACATGTCAAGCCATAAAGGAACTTCAACCAATAAGACCCCTCTATTCAATGGAACAAAATTTGCCTTCTGGAAAGTTAGAATGAGAACCTACATAATGGATTTAGGTGTAAATGTCTAGGATATGGTAGAGTCTGGTTATGTAAAGCCAGTTGTACTAGCTAATAAGGATGACAAGCTAGAATTCAACTTCAATGCTAAGGCTATGAATGCTATCCTGAGTGGGCCTGTAGAAGAAGAATTTGTAAAAGTTATGCACTTAGAAACTGCCAAATAAATGTGGGACAAAGTCATTAGCAGTTATGAAGGTAGTGAGAAGGTAAAGGACACCAAGCTTCAAACCTACGGAGTACAGTTTGAATAGCTAAATATGAAAGAGGATGAACCTATTGGAAAGTACTTTATGAGAGTTGAAGAACTGGTAAATGCAATGAAAGCACTTGGTCAAAAAATTGAGGAACCCTCTTTAGTTCAGAAAATTTTGAGATCTCTACCAGATAGGTTCAACCCGAAGGTCTCTTCTATAGAAGAAATTAATGATCTAAAAGCCTTGTCGTTTGATCAACTTCTAGGAACGCTGACTGCATATGAAATGAGAATAGTTAAAGATAAACCCACCTCCAGAGAAGCATCATTTAAAGAAGACAAGAATGAGGATTCTGAGCCTGATGAAATTGAAGCAAAATTTGTAAGACTGAAGAAGGGATCAGGCAAATACAAAGGTAAATTGTCTTTCAAATGTTTCAACTATATAATATAGGTAATTTTGCAAATAAATGTTCTCGCAAAAGAAAGGATCAGACATATGATGATGAGGAGAAGCGCAAACACAAAAATTTCTTTAAAGAGAATAACTTTAAGAAGAAAATTCATTGTGTAAACAATGATGAGGATCCTTCAGATGATGAAGACAATGACTCCTCTATTGAAGATAACCTAAATGACTTCATGATTATGGCCAAAGAGGATTATGATAATAAAAGCATAGGAAGTTATGCTAATGAATAAGAAGTTGTGGTTGATATGGAAGAAGAACTGATCAATGCACTGGAAGAGATTGAAAAACTCAGAATTGAGAAGAGAAAACAAAAACGATTGTTGATACAGTTCAATAAAGGCAGTAAAGAACCTGATGAAGACTTTGTCCTACTAAAAGTGGAATTAGAAGAGGCAAAGAAAATTAAATACATTCTGAAACAATAGTTATCAGAAAAGAAGGCAAGATGTGAAGCTCTGGAAAAGGAAGTAGTGAAAAATAGGAAAGAGTTGGAGAAGTGTCAAGCCTTGTATCATCAGAATTTATCAAGTATCAAAGCCTAAGAAAAATTGGCCACCATTCTAAATCAACAAATAAACCCAAAGATGAAAACAAGTTTGGGTTATGAAGAGGGATCAATTAGTGATCATCCAAGCAACAAAGAACCCATCAAGTTTGTCAAATCTACCACCAGTGACAACAAAAAACCTACAGAAACAAAAGAAGATAATCAGCTGCCCATGAGGAGTAACGAAAGAGGTACCAGAACTGAAACTATAGATCAAATAAATAATGTACTCTCTGTTCAAAGAAATCATCAGCATGGAAGAAATCTACCTTCTCAAAGAAGACATCCATTTTCCAGGTACAAAGGAGTTTTCTATGGATATTGTTATTTATGTTCTAACTTTGGTCACAACGTTGTAAACTGTTCTTTAAGATTTAAATATGAGCAATCAAAATATTCAAGGAATATATATCTATTGCAACAAAGAATGAGACAGGAAAGTAACAAACAATCACAGACTGCAAATAATGTGATGGCTGGAAAAAGGACACAGGTTAAGCATAACAATCGTTATGATACTTTAATCAATGAACCTGAATGTTACACCTGCCATAATTTTGGACATAAAGCTACAGACTGTCACTTAAGGAACTACGAGCCAGATTTGAACCCCTCTGCTAAAAATGTCAAGGTTTGGAAGATGAAAGAAAATGACAAGTGTGGGCTAGTGATGTTAGCCCAACGACAACAGAACCCCTGGTATACTGACAGTGGTTTCTCCAAACATATGACGAGAGACAAAGGTAAGTGTCTATCTCTAAGTGAAAGAAAATCAGGAAACGTAACCTTTGTAAATGATGTTCCATGTAAAATCAAGGGTAAAGGGATGGTGAGTCTAAGTAATGGAAAAGGAAAAGCCCAGAATGTTCTTCTTATAGATGGGCTGAAACATAATCTGCTCAGTGTAAGTCAAATGTGTGACAGAGGATGTGAAGTGGTGTTCACTTCCAAGGAATGAAAGATAAAGTCTGTAAACTCAGGACAAGTGGTGGCTAAAGTCATAAGGACATAAAATAATGTATATGTGCTGAAAGAAGATAGAGAAGAGTGTCATCTAAGAAAACATGATGAGAGCTAGTTATGGCATAAGAGACTTGGACATCTAAAATTTGACCACTTAATCAAGTTCAAAAATCTTGAGGCAATGAAAGATCTTCTGAGAGTATCAAAGCCACAAGATTCTATGTGTAAACCTTGCCAAGTAGGAAAGCTAACCCGGACACAGTTTAAATCCAAGAGCTCTACTTCAACAGAGAAACCACTCCAACTAGTTCATATGGATTTATGTGGACCATCAAGACAGGAAGGCACAGGGAAAGAAAACTACTTCATGTTGATCATTGATGATTACTCCAGACTTACTTGGGTTTCCTTTGTAAAGGAAAAAGCTGAATCATTTGAGAAATTTAAAATATTTAAGGCTTTAACTGAGAATAAAATAGGCAAGAGGTTAAAGGAAGTAAGATCCAAATTTATGTCAAGTGAGTTCAAGGAATTCTATGATAAACATGGGGTCAAGAGAGAATACACAATCCCAAGAAATCCACAAAAAAATGGAGTAGTTGAGAGGCAAAACAGAACAGTACAGCAAATGGCCAGGTCAATGATGAATGAGAAGAACATTGGTCAAACCTACTGGGTAGAAGCAATACACACAACAGTCCATGTTCTTAACAAATCCCACCTCAGACCACACATTGACAAGACACCTTATGAACTGTGGTATGGGAGACCTGCTTCAATCAACCACTTCAAAGTCTTTGGGAGTAAGTGTTACATAAAGAATAATGATGAGAACCTTGGAAAATATGATGAAAGGGTTGATGAAGGAATCTTCTTAGGGTATACTACAAATAGTAAAGGATACATATGCTATAATAAGAGGCTGCATAGATTGGTTGACTGTATTGACATAAAAGTTGATGAAGGAATACCAGTAAGAGAGGTGAACAATATTGAATCAACAACAAAGGATATAGATGAAGTTGAAGCTGAATAGGTACAAGAATCAGAACAAGAAGACTCTGAGCCAGATGAAGATGAAAATATTCAGACAGACTCAAATCAACAGATAGCATCAAATTCCTCCTCCATAATCGCTCAAACGAATCATCCTACAAGTCAGATAATTGGTGAAAAATACAAAGGTATACAAACCAGGCGAAAGATAATAAAAAACATCGAACAATCACATATATCTTTCATATCCATGATGGAACCCAAGAATTTTAATGAAGCTAGAAAAGATGACCATTGGATTAAAGCCATGAATGATGAACTTGATCAGATTGAGAAAAACCAATACGTGGGGGATGGTTCCTAGACCTGAAGGTAAAAATACCATTGGTTCCAAATGGATCTTTAAGAACAAAATGAATAAGAAGGGATAAGTTTCCAGGAACAAAGCAAGATTGGTCTGTAAGGGCTATGCTCAAATAGAAGGACTGGATTTTGATGAAACATTTGTGCCAGTAGCAAGACTAGAAGCAATCAGAATATTTCTTGCCTATGCTTGTCATAAAAGGTTTAAAGTCTTTCAAATGGATGTCAAGTTAGCATTTCTAAATTGAGATTTAAAAGAAGAAGTTTATATGGAACAACCAGAGGGTTTCTAACTAACAGATAATCCTGACCTAGTATGCAAGCTGAAGAAAGCCTTATATGGGTTAAAACAAGCTCCTTGTGCCTAATATTACAGACTGGATAAGTATCTCCAAGACAAAGGGTTCAAGAGAGGAACAATTGACAACACTCTATATATCAAAACAGAGGGTAATGACTTTCTCATCGTGTTGGTCTATGTATATGACATCATCTTCAGATGAAATAATGATTCATTGGTACAATGGTTTGCTTCTGTCATGGATTCTGAGTTTGAAATGTCTATGATAGGGGAACTGTCATTTTTTCTTGGTCTGTAAATTACTCAAAAGTCTGAAGGAATGTTTATCTCTCAAGAAAAATATCTAAGAGAAATGTTGAAAAGGTTTCAAATGGAAGATTCTAAACCTGTGGGCACACCTATGGTTATTGGATGCAAATTAAGCAAGGATAATAACTCACTTGATGTTGATTAAAGTTCATATAGGTCAATGATAGGTAGTCTATTGTATATCACAACATCCCACCCAGACATAATGCATGTTGTTGGAATAGTAGGAATGTATCATGCAACACCCAAACAGATTCATTTACTAGCTGTCAAAAGAATATTCAGATATTTGAAAGAAACAATGAACTATGGCCTATGGTATCCTAAGAATCAAAATTTTCAATTATCAGTCTACTCAGATGTTGATTGGACTAACTGCATGGATGAAAGGAAAAGCATGAGTGGAGGTGCATTCTTCTTAGGAGATTCTCTAGTAGCGTGGTTGAGTAAAAAGCAACGTTCCATTTCTTTATCAACTACAGAGGTAGAGTACGTTGTTGTTGCTACTTGTTGCACTAAGGTATTATGGATGATTCAAACACTTGCATACTTGGAGGTAAAATATACTGCACCGATCCTAAT
Source organism: Picea engelmannii (assembly GCA_009831015.1). Classification (NCBI taxonomy): domain Eukaryota; kingdom Viridiplantae; phylum Streptophyta; class Pinopsida; order Pinales; family Pinaceae; genus Picea; species Picea engelmannii. The sequence continues at coordinate 61,678 of ML777183.1, forward strand.
TCATTGTGATAACACTAGTGCCATAAGTGTGTCAAAGAATCCTGTATTCCACTCCAAGACCAATCATATTCCCATAAAATACCATTTTCTGAGAGAACAAGTCACCAATCAGATTGTTCGGGTTCATTACATTCCAACCACAGAAAAAACTGCAGACATCTTTACTAAACCCCTAGCCAAGACACCATTTGAATATCTCCATCAGAAGTTGGGTATCATCCCGTCTCACACCTAAGAGATTCCATCATGTTAGGGGGAGTATGTGTTGGTTGCATATATGATACCTCCGACGAAGTACTGCAACAACTCAGGGGGAGCATGTTTTCTTTGACATTGATGTCAAAGGGGGAGAAAAGGAGTGGAGTGGTCCAGACCAAATGTTATAGCTGGAGGTCCAAACAGATTAGCGCAGCTATTCGGGGATGCCATCAATGCCAAAGGGGGAGATTGTTGGTAGATTTACAGTTGGGAGTGAGCTTGTCATTGATGGAAAGAACAATGATGGAAAACAGGATCAAAAGACATCATAAGTCTAGACAATAGGAGCGCACAGATGGAGGACAGATCTCGAGCGTTAGATCTTAGCACAGAGTCCGATCGTCGTTGGATCCAAGAGAACCTGGACATTTTTTAAAGTGCAAGAAAAAGCAGGCTTACAAATTCTCGAAAGGAGGAGGACCATCCATCTTCGGGTAGGACACGTGGTCACAGAACAACATTTCACTGACTAGAAAGTCAAAGGAAGGAGGTGCTCTAACCCCTCAAAATCATGATATGCAAGATCACAAAATGATCCTGGCCGTTGAAGCCAGACGACACATGGCGAGTGATTGGCATTTTGATGACTGAAAGGTCAAAGGCACGAGGTGCTCTATCCTTCCAACTTGGGAAATGCGAAATGACGATATAATCTCAGCCATTGGATCGAGGAAAAATCTAGACCATCGTTCCAAGACGTGACACGTGGTAGCCACTCAGCTCATGACATGTCATCGAGTGATGTCACTTTGGGAGTTTAGTTTCGGGAGTTTTAGCATCAACACTCCCCCAAAGTCCTGAAAGATGAAATTTCGGGGTGGAGGATAGTCCTCTGATCACCACAGATCATGGACCATTGATTCTGAGAGCGAAGCACTCAAATTATTAGAGAGTGGTCATATCTTGTGGTCACATCATCGAGAGTTGGAGAGCAGAGCTAGTGCATCCAACCTCTGTTTCGAAGTTCAAAAAATGGAGAGTCGAGACGAATCATCAAAAAATCCCCGAAATGTGAAATTGTGAAATGCATTTTCAAATTAGGCTATGGTCACCGCTGGTGGTCACGTGAAGGTAGGAGCGTGAAAGATTCTAGGCTCCATTTTGGATATCGAGAATTCCATAGGAAGGAGTCAAGGAGACTCACAGGAGAATCCCCGAAACATGAAATTGCAAAATGCATTTTCAAATTAGGCTATGGTCATTGTCGATGGTCATGTGAGTGGAAGGAGCTAGCATAGCCAGGCTCCATTTCAGGTACCAAGAGTTGGAGGATTCAAGGGACTCACGGGACAATCCCCGAAGTGAGAAATCGCGAAATGCACTTTTGAATGGGGTTGTGGTCACAACCAGCGGTCCTATCAACGGAAGTGAGGGGAAGGAGCTAGCAAAGCTAGGATCCATTTTAGAGTTTTCACGAGTGGAGCGAGGCAACTCGCAGTTGTATATCCTATATCGTGAAATCACGAAACGCTTTCTGAATAGGCGTTTGGTTATCGTCTGAGGCCACATGTGAAAGGAAAGGGCTTAGCCAAAAAGGATAAACGACCACTGTAAAGTTTTCCTTGGGAATATAGAAGGCGATAAACTCATGAACGCACAGAGATTCTCTCAGTAACTTCCAGAAGGAAGTGATTGCATCTACCAGAGAATTTGAAGAGTATTTAGGGTGATCGACAGAGAAGACGAAGAGTCTCGAGGTAAATGCCAGTGGAGTGTAGACTCATCATAGAGTCGACTGATAGATGGAAATGGGTCGAAGATTGTTACAGTTAGAAAAGCCAAAGGATCTCAAGAGAAGGGCCAGTGATGATGAACGCAGTGAAGTGTATGCAGTGGGATAGCTCATGCAACATGCACAAGGTGCACAGAGACTATAAAAATGAAGAAAAAAGAAGAGATCTTGATCTTTTTGTTGTGAGTGATGCATGCCTGTAGAAGCATGATGTGCAGGAGCTGAAGCACAGAAGAAGAAAAGAATAGAGATGCATATCTATCAAAAGAAGAGAAAGCCAAGGTGTGCATGTTGAGACAGAGGAGAAGATCAGAAAGCTAAAGAGGATGCAAGCAGGAAGACACTGATGCAGGCAGATCAGAGAAGCATAACAGAATAATGATAAGCTTGGTAAGCCAATGAAAACTATTGAATCACTGTAATAAATTCACAGAAAGAAAATTTTTATATTTCAAGGTGGTTGGAATGTGCTAGGGAGGACTATTGTCCTTCGAATTTCAAGTAGGTGCTTGAAGGTAGGGAGTTATAGCTTCCATCTGGTTGTAGCCAGAGAAACCGGGGTGGCAGGGTGGTGCAAGGGAGAACATTGGTTCTCTGATATACATGTCGGTGTCTGTATGACTGGAAGTTAGTGCTTCCATCCAGTTGCTGCTAGAGAATTCAGCGAGTTGGTACTTTCTTCTAGTGGGTGCTAGATAAACCAGAGAGTTGGTGCTCTCAACAAGTAGCAGCTTGCAAAAAAGAGGTGGTAGACTCATTATGAGTTGGTTCTCATAAGAATGATAATGTACATAAAATAATTATCATATAAAGAAGAAGAGGTTTTCACCCTTTATGGGTTTCCTCAGGAACATTTGTCTCTGTATTATACATGTGTGTGATTGATGTTGAATACTCTACTGCTTATTTATTGTGATCATCATTGGGAGTTATGTAATGAGTTTTAAAATGGACATAATTGTTTAAGCACAGTGACAACTGATTCACCCCCCCTCTCAGTTGTCCAACATGGATCATTAAGGATCCTAGTACACAAGTGACTAGTACACAACCAATTGGTTCACAAACTACTAGTACAAAAACTACTGGTACACAATGTTGGCAGAAGTTTAACAAGTAGTGTATGCTTGTCATTGATGGCAAGTACAATAGTGGAGATGGCAGGATAAGAAGGATAAAATCCCTTGGGGATTCGGACGTGAAAGCTCAGGAGGAACAACATTGAGGAAAATGCACGCAGCAAAGCTCAAGATACAAGAGTTTGCAGAGGAGAAGGAAGACAGTGATCCAGTGACCGTTGGATCCCATTCAAATTTCTCGAAAGGCCGACAGCCATTAGATCTATAGAAGTTGTGAGCGAGATAAGCCATCGGGAGATTGGAGTTCTCAAGGTCATGAGAACCGGGACATTGAAAGCCTCGATATACCGACATAATCGGGACCGTCTATTTGGAAGGACGCGTGGCAGCGATCGGGCGCCACTGAGAGAAGCTCGACAGGAGGCTTCATCGGAGAATCGGGAATCGGAGTTTCACGAGTCCCGTGAACAATTACAATAGAAACCCTGAAATCGCGATGAAATAAATCCCGACTGAACCTGAACTGTCAGATCAACATGTGATCTAGATCGTCGATCCAACTCACGACAGCAGACCACGTCATCTAGGGACACGTGGCACAACCAGGGAATGACAGGTGTCAGGCAGATTCAACACTTCAGGCACATGTAAGTCACGAATCAGAGTGACACGTGGTAGTATTTAACACGTGTCAAACCATGTGTGCGTCAGCAAAGTATCGGGGATCGGGACTTTAAAATGACAAAGTCACTTGACATCAGGAATGTCGATTTCGCGATTTCGCGATTTAATCGCAACCACTGAATAAAGATAACATCTAGACCATTGATTCAAGTCTGTATCGGAGTTTCGCGGATCGCGAATTCGAGAGGCAAAGAACTCATTGCATCAAGAATGTTGATTTCGCGATATGCAAAATCGCGAAATGATCTGAGCCGTAGGATCAAGTGTTGACCAGGACCGTTGATCACAACCCGTATTGGAGTTTCGGGGATCGCGAATTCATGAGGCAAAGAACACAATGCAATGAGAATCCCGATTTCGTGATATGTGAAATCGTGAATGAATCTGGACCGTCAAATCCAGAAATGATCAGGACCATAGATGTAACGCCATATTGGAGTTTCAGGGATTGCGAATTCAAAATGGAAAGAACTCAATACCGATTTCTTAATGTGCGATATCACGATCCAATCGTGGCCGTTGAAACAAGTTCATATCTGGACCGTTGGTTCAAACTCCATGTTGGAGTTTCACGAATCGCAATATGAAGAGACATAAGGCTGTGGTCACATCCCTTGGTCACGGGAAGAGAAGGAGTCAGTCCGGATAAGCTCCACATCGAAGTTTCGGGGATTGGGATTTGTAAGTGACTAAAACTGTGAACGCCAAGAGTGTCGAAATCGTGATATATGAAATCTCGATTAGATCTGAACCGTTGGATCAAGTATTGATCGCAGGGCTACTGTTGCATGCAACATTAAAACTACCAGAAACCATTGATGGTTTCAACCAGAGGAATAGAAGACACTTGGGAAAACGGCCAGAGAAGCTGAAGAGTTACGATGAAGATCACGCAGAGCACTCAAGAGGTGGAGAATATTGGCGTAGTTGGAGTATGCAGAGGAATGGAGAACATTGCATGCACAAAGTGCACAGAAGATATAAATACATAGTACAGAGAAGAGAAAGAGGGTTTTTTTTTTTTTTTTTTTTTTGTTGGAGGTTGTTGTGATTGTTGCTTGCAAAGGTGATTCAGGTGTGAAGAAGGATCAGAGTGCAACAACTGAATAGCACAGAAGAGGAATTATGCAGAGAATGGAGATGGTGCACAGAGCATAAAAAGAAGAAGACCAGACAGCGCAAGTGATATGTACAGAAAGGCAGTGTGGTAGAAAGAGCAACGAGATGTAGCAGAACAGTGATAAGTCGGGTAAGCCACTGTTGATCATTATATCACTGTAATAAGTTTCCGAA
>ML777183.1:71913-113412 GCA_009831015.1 Picea engelmannii
GTTGACTGCTTATTCAGATGCAGATTGGGCAAACTGTGTTGATGAAAGAAAAAGCACCAGTGGAGGAGCATTCTTCTTGGGTAACTCCTTAGTAGCTTGGCTTAGTAAAAAGAAAGGTTCCATTTCTTTATCAACCACAGAGGCAAAGTACATTGCTGCTGCTACCTATTGCACACATGTATTATGGATGATTCAAACACTTGCAGACTTAGAGGTAAAATACACTGCACCGATCCCAATTCATTGTGATAACACAAGTGCCATCAGTGTGTCTAAAAATCCTGTCCTCCACTCCAAGACAAAACATATTCCCATAAAATATCATTTTCTGGGAGAGCAGGTCACCAATTAGATTATTCAGGTCCATTACATTCCCACTTCAGAACAAATTGCAGACATCTTTACTAAGCCCCTAGCCAAGACACCATTTGAATATCTCAGATAGAAGCTCGGTGTCATTTCGTTTCACACCTAAAAGAATCCATCATGTTAGGGGGAGATTTGTACTATTTTATTATCTAATGCCTCCTACATTTACTGCAATAGCTCAGGGGGAGCATGTCTCTTCTTTGGCATTGATGTCAAAGGGGGAGAAAAGAATTCGAGTGCTGCAGTTGCCATCAATGCCAAAGGGGGAGATTGTTGGCAGAATTTTAACAAGTAGCATGTGCTTGTCATTGATGGCAAGTACAACAGTGGAGATGGCAGGATAAGAAGGATAAAATCCCTTGGGGATTCAGACGTGAAAGCTCAAGAGGAACAACATTGAGAAAAACATGCACAACAAAGCTCAAGATACAGGAGTTTGCAGAGGAGAAGGAAGACAACGATCCAGTGACCGTTGGATCCCATTCAAATTTCCTGAAAGGCTGACAGTCATCAGATCTGCAGAAGATGTGAGGGAGATAATCCATCGAGAGATTGGAGTTCTCAAGGTCGTGAGAACCGGGACATTGAAAGCCTCGATATCCTGACATAATCGGGACCGACCATTTGGAAGGACGCGTGGCAGCGATCGGGTGCCACCAGGAGAAGCTCGACAGGAGGCTTCATCGGAGAATCGGGAATCGGAGTTTCACGAGTCCCGTGAACAATTACAACAAAAACCCTGAAATCGCGATGAAAGAAATCTCGACTAAACCTGAACCGTCAGATCAACATGTGATCTAGACCGTCGATCCAACTCACGACAGCAGACCACGTCATCTAGGGACACGTGGCACAATCAGGGAATGACAGGTGTCAGGCAGATTCAACACTTCAAGCACATGTAAGTCATGATTCAGAGTGACACGTGGCAGTATTTAACACGTGTCAAACCATGTGTGACGTCAGCAGAGTATCGAGGATCGTGACTTTGAAATGACAAAGTCACCTGACATCAGGAATGTCGATTTCGCGATGAGGGATTTCGTGATTTAATCACAGCCACTAAATAAAGATCACATCTGGACCGTTGATTCAAGTCTGTATCGGTGTTTCGTGGATCGCGAATTCGAGAGGCAAAGAACTCATTGCATCAAGAATGTCGATTTCGCAATATGCAAAATCGCGAAATAATCTGAGCCATAGGATCAAGTGTTGACCAGGACCGTTGATCACAACCCGTATCAAAGTTTCAGGGATCGCGAATTCATGAGGCAAAGAACACAATGCAACGAGAATCCTGATTTCACGATATGTGAAATCGCGAGTGAATCTGGACCATCAGATCCAGAAATGATCAGGACCGTAGATGTAACGCCATATCGGAGTTTCAGGGATCACGAATTCAAAATGGAAAGAACTCAATACCGATTTCGTGATGTGCGATATCACGATCCAATCGTGGCCATTGAAACAAGTTCATATCTGGAACGTTGGTTCAAACTCCGTGTCGGAGTTTCGCGAATCGCAATATGAAGAGACATAAGGCTGTGGTCATAGCCCTTGGTCACGGGAAGAGAAGGAGTCAGTCCGGATAAGCTCCACATCGGAGTTTCGGGGATCAGGATTTGTAAGTGACTAAAACTGTGAATGCCAAGAGTGTCAAAATCACGATATATGAAATCTCGATTAGATCTGAACCGTTGGATCAAGTATTGATCGTAGGGCTATTGTTGCATGCAACAGTAAAACTACCAGAAACCACTGATGGTTTCAGCCAGAGGACTAGAAGACACTTGGGAAAACGGCCATAGAAGCTGAAGAGTTACGATGAAGATCACGCAGAGCACTCAAGAGGTGGAGAAGATTGGTGTAGTTGGAGTATGCAGAGGAATGGAGAACATTGCATGCACAAAGTGCACAGAATATATAAATACAGAGTACAGAGAAGAGAAAGAGGGTTTTTTTTTTGTTGTTGTTGCTGTTGGATGTTGTTGTAATTGTTGCTTGCAAAGGTGATTCAGGTGTGAAGAAGGATCAGAGTGCAGCAGCTGAATAGCACAGAAGAGGAACTGTGAAGAGAATGGAGATGGCGCACAGAGCATAAAAAGCAGAAGACCAGACAACGCAAGTGATATGTACAGAAAGGCAGTGTGGTAGAAAGAGCAACGAGATGCAGCAGAACAGTGATAAGTTGGGTAAGCCACTATTGATCATTATATCACTGTAATAAGTTTCCGAAGCAAAGATTTATATTTCAGGGTGGTTGGGAGGTGCTAGGGAGGACTGTTGTCCTTAGAGGTTCAAGTGGGTTCTTGAACACAGGGAGTTGGTGCTTCCTTCTAGTTGGTGCTAGAGAAACCAGGGAGTCGGTGCTTCCTTCTAGTTGGTGCTAGAGAAGACAGAGATTTGGTGCTCTCAACMAGTTGTAGCTTTCAAAGATGAGGTTGTAGCCTCATTATGAGTTGGTGCTCATATGTATGATACTGTAAAGAATGTAACCATTACTTATCATATAAAAGAAAAAGAGGTTTTTACCCTGCATGGGTTTCCTCGGAAAAATATATGTCTCTGTGTTTCTCATATATGTGATTGATGTTGAATGTGTCTGTGTTTATTTCTCTGCATTATTGMGATCATCTTCTGCAAAGAGTTTTAAAAATAAGCATAATTGTTTAAGCTCAGTAACAACTGATTCACCCCCCCCCTCTCAGTTGTACAACACACAAACTACTAGTACTCAATCTAGTGGTTTATCAAAAGAAGATTGGGAGAAGTTGGATAAAAGAGCAAGGAGTACGATTTGACTCTTCTTGGATGATTTGGTGTTCTTGAATGTGTCAGGAGAATCTACAACCAAGGAACTATGGGAAAAGTTTGGGAATTTGTATTAGTCAAAGTCCCCGGTAAACAAGTTGTTTCTTTGAAAGAAGTTGTATCATGTTACGATGGAAGATGCATATTTTGTGACAGAGCATATAAATGCATTCAATTCTCTAGTAAGTCAACTTGGATCTATTAATATTACACTTTTAGAAGAAGATAAGTGTATTACTTTGTTATGTTATTTTCCAGACTCTTCAGATAATATGGTTGTAGCAATTGGTAGTACCACACAATCTGCATTGAAGTATGAGGATGTAGTTTCATCCATGTTATCGGAAGAGATGAGGTAGAAAAGCATGGATATTAATAGCACGAATGATTTATTTGTAAGAGGTCATCCCCAAGATAGGAATACAAATAAGTCCTCGGAGGGGGAGATCTAAATCTAAAGGTAGATCTAAATCCCTAGGAAAATCTTTGAGGAAATGTTGGAAATGTGGTAAAGATGGGAATTATAGGAAATATTGTAGGTCTAATAAAGTTTATAAAGAAAATGGATTTGATGATGCCTCTTCCACAGAGGCAGAAACCTTCATAGAAGAAGGAGGTAATGTTTACTTGGAATCTATAAGTACACACGCAGATCGTGATGTATGGTTGATCGATTCAGGTGCATCATTTCATATAACTCCTCACAGGGAATGTTTCAGTGAATATGAAAATTATGATGGTGGTGATGTCTTCCTAGGTGACGAAACGATAACCAAAATCATGGGATGTGGAAGGGTCAAGTTGTTGTTGAAATATGGAAGGATTAGAACTCTCCATGGAGTTCTGCACATTCCATATCTATCCAGGAGCCTAATATATGTAACCAAGTTGTATGATGTAGGTGTGGATGCTTTATTGGGAAATGGGACTTGCAATACGGTAAGAAGAGCAATGATGTTGATGAGGGGAGCTCGATGTGAAAATATGTACAAGTTGTTGGGATGCACTTATACTGGTGGGTGTAATAGTTTTATTGTCCATGAGTAGAGAAATAAAGATGACGAGATCCATATTGTCCCTGGAAAGAATATCATGCCATGGAATCAAAGACTGGGACATATTGGAGAAAAGGGCCTCCGAACACTACATGGTAAACGTATGGTTGAAGGTATGTATAATTGCACCCTAGATTTTGATTTTTGTGAACACTGCATATATGATAAACAAAATCGAGTAAGATCCCCATTTGGTGCTACAAGAGTAAAGAGGATGTTAGAGTTGATACACAGTGATGTGTTTGTACCCATGCATGTTCCATTACTAGGTAAATATGTGTAATATGTTTCATTCATGGATTATTTCTCAAGGAACACGTGGATATATTTTATTAGGAAGAAATATGATGTATTTGATAAATTTAAAGAGTTTAAAGCTCTGGTAGAAAATCAGACAGAGAATAAAATAAAGTTGTTGAGGAGAGATAATGGTGGAGAATTCTATGGGAATGAATTCGAAGATTTTTGTAAGAAGTGCAATATAGAAGGGAAAAATAGTACTCCGCACACTCCTCAATGGAATGGGGTTGCACAAAGGATGAAGAAGATGTTTATGGAAAAATCAAGGATCATTCTCAGTGGTTTCAGGTTAGGATAGGAATTTTGGGCAGGTGCAGTGGGTACTACATGTTACCTAGTAAATAGATCACCCTCATCAATGTTGGTGAACAAAACTCTACATGAGGTATGGACTGGTAAGAAACCCTCTCTTGAACATCTCAAAGTGTTTGGTTGTGATACTTATGTACATGTTCCAAAGGAAATTAGGAGTAAGTTGGATGATAAAGCCAAAAAGTGTATATTTATTGGTTATAAAGATGGTATGAAAGGTTATAAGATTTGGAACCTAGAAAATAAGAATATTTTTTACAATTGGGATGTTGTTTTTAGAGAGGTTAAAGATGTTCCAAAACAAAAATTCATACCAAGGAAAGAAGAACCTGAGAAAATAGAGTTTGAGTTGGATTATGCAAAATATGAATCAACGGAAGAAGATGAATAAGAATAAAAAGAACCTCATACTCCAGTATTGAGTAGATCAATGAGGGAAAAAAGGAAATGAGAAAGGTATAGTCCACTTGATTTCCATGATAATTTATCTTTGTCCATTATTGATGATGATCCCATAATTGTCAGGGAAGCAGTAAATTCATAGGACAATAAACTCTAGAATAAGGCCATGGTTGAAGAGATGGGTGCCTTGAATAAGAATAAGGCCATGGTTGAAGAGATGGATGCCTTGGATAAGAATAAGGCATGGGATTTAGTTGAGTTTCCAAATGGAATAAATGCCATTAGAAGCAAATGGGTGTTTAAGAAGAAGTTGAATGTAGAAGGAAAAGTGGAGAAATACAAAGCTCAATTAATAGCAAAAGGTTATTCCTAGGTAGAAGGAATTGACTTTGGTGAAATTTTTTCTCATGTTGCCAAGTTAACTTCTATCATATTTATTTTATCTGTTGTTGTTTCTTTTGATTTTGAAGTAGAACAAATGAATTTGAAGACAACATTCATACATGGAGATATGGAAGAAGCAATCACATAGAATGTGGTATCAAAATTTTGACACATACATCCTTGGAATGGGATTTATGAGAAGTAGGGTTGATCATTATGTATATTCCAAGATGGTTGGTAATCACTTCATTTATGTAGATTTGTGTGTCGATGACATGTTGTTGATAGGAAATAACATGGATGTTATCAAGGAGGTGAAATCACAACTATCCTCCAAATTTGACATGAAGGATCTTGGTGTTGCTAACTTCATTCTAGTAATGGATATTAAAAGAGATCGTGCAAACAGGAAACTATGGTTGAATTAAAAAAAATGTGTTGAGATGATATTGAAAAGGTTTAATATGCAGGAAAGTAAATTGATCAAGCTTCATATTCCTATAGGTGTAAATCTATTTGCAGTTCAGTATCCCAAGACATAGGAAGATGAAGAGGAAATGTTCCATGTTCCATATGCTAGTGTGGTTGGTAGTTTGTTGTATGCAATGGTTTGTACTAGATTGAGAATTTCACATGCAGTGGGATTTTTGAGAAGGTATATGTCAAAACCAGGGAAGGAGCATTGGACAACAGTAAACTGGATTTCCAGGTATTTTCATGGCACTTCTAGATATGGATTGTGCTACCAAGGAAGATCATGATTGGACAAGGTGTTACACATACATGGGTTTTCTGATGCAGTCTGGTATGGAGATATGGATTGCATAATATCTACAAGTGAGTATGTGTTTAACCTATTTGGAGAAGAAATCATTTGGATGAGAAAAAGACAGGTTTTAGTGGCACTCTCAACTACAGAAATTGAACACATGGAAGACACTCATGCATGCAAAGAAGCAGTATGGTTACAGAGATTGTGTTCAAGTATTGGGTTGGTAGAAAAAGCAGTAAGGTTAGATTGTGACAGTTGGAGTGCAATATTCCTAGTAAAGAACCCATCTTGTCATTCAAAGACAAAGCATATCGATGTTTAGTATCACTTTGTGAGAGACATGGATGAAGACAAGAAGATGTTGTTGGAGAAGGTTGGCACTTTGAAGAATGTTGTAGATTCATTAACAAAGTTTGTGAGCACCGAGAAGTTCTCTTGGTGTAGAGAAACAATGGGGATTTCTTCCTTGGATTGTTGACTATGTAATCCTAAGACCCCCTATATGAAAAGAAAACAACAAGTGGGAGAATGTTGGGTAGTTGTTATATTATTTGCATGCGTGAGGGGGGGATGCATCAAATTTGATGACGACATATGATAGCTTCCATTTTAGCATTTTTTTCTATTTTTAGCATTTTTCTAAATTAATCCTGGATTAAGGGATCAAGGTTTTGGTAGCTACGGAATACCTAAAATAATGTGTGTATAAATTGTATTGTGAAGGGTGAAATTAATACAATGAAGAGTTGAGAGTTGTGACACCAAGGAATGATGGTTTTCTCCTGGGTAAGGGTTTCCAACATAAATCTATGTGTACTATGTGTATGAGACATTGATTACTTCTTGTTTTTCTTAAAAATCTATATGCATTGCTTTACTTCAAAGTTTTAAAACTCACAACCACTTGCATATTCACAACTTGAAAACATTGATTAGTTATAGTCTGTATGCACATGTGTTTGACTACCTAGCTCTTGTTGACCCATTAGAGGTTCCTAGTATGGATGCATGATCAATCAAAATATTTTGACTATAAATATTATGTAATTAGGGGGAATCATTCTGTAGATGCTAGAAGAGAATTAATGCAATAATCAAATGTATCATTTATGTTGGTTTAAAAGATATAGATGAAAGTTATTGGCATGGGATCTTAACACAGATAGTGAGTATAGGATGTCGATGGAATTGAAACAAAGGGTGTGATTTATCCATAATGAATATCAATAAATATATCACAAGGACATATTAAAGGTTGATGCAAGTTTTTGAAAGCAATGTTGTATGGAAATAGGCTTCTCATTCAATGAGGAAAGTGTGAAAGAAAAAATTCAAAATAAGTGATGCATTCAAAGGTGCAACTAGATTTTTTCAATTAGGATTTAAAATTGGATAGACATAAGATTTGATTGATGATATCTTTAATTTATGGGAGAATATTGTTATAAAAAATTAAAAGGTTAAAAAGTGTAAAACCTTATCATGTAGCATTGGTAAGATAGATCCTGCAATTAAGAAGCTACCAAAAGAGATAACTGTAAAGCCTTGGAGATCAATAAAAAGAGTGAAATATGAACCTATTCTCATGTCCATATTATGATGTGTAAGGTTGGGTGAACTACGGGGGAAGAAATTTCTAATAAGTTTTAGAAGCAAGTTTGTTGTGTTATTTTTGTTATTGATGGTATCTTTAGAAAACATAATTTTTCAATTTAACATATTAATGTTATAATATTTTATTACAAATATAATTATAAGTACATTATTTATTCCATTTATGTAGTCACATAGTTTATATGAGAATACACAAGAAAATGGTCAAAATTTTGAATGAAGAGAGTTGGGATAATGTTAGATGCAACTATCCAGACTCAAGCTCTATAGTAGCACTAAAACAGTTTTTTGTTGCAATAAAAAAATTATATTGATTTATTATATTGATTTTATTCAGTTGTAGGTTAATTTATTTTTATTTTATTACTTATAGATATATAAATTTCTTTTTTTCTTTTTCATAAATGATACCAAAGAGGAATACATATGAAATATTAGAGACTCGGATTTTGAAGTTATATTCAAATAGCCAAGTTTGAAAGACAAAGAAGGAAACATTTTGAGGATGTTCAACTTGATGACACCCTTAATGACTACATTTGGAAAGGGATCAACAATATTCAATACCAATTAATATTAGGTGATTGTGAAAACATTGCAAATCTTGTTCCTAGGGAGGATTACTTACTAGGTATTGCAGATATCCCTCATTGTTACAATATCCAAAACATTGGTTATGATTGTGAGCCTTATACTTACCAAGCATTCAATAAAGTGATTATAGGATTTGTTGATGTCACAATGTTACCAATTTGGAGATTTGTGTTTTTTCATTCAAACAAACAAATATGATTAGTGCTATCAACCTTCAGGGGTAAAATGAAATCAAGGAAGTAACTTTATTGGTAAGATATTTAAAGTTTATTATTTAGAGTTTAGAGTTAGAAATCAATTTTTAATTATTTACTTGAGTTTTTTTTCGAAAGAAAAAAATATTTATATTCATAAGAAATGAATATACATATTATTGTCTCTTCAAAGAGACTAACTGAGCATCTAATCCATCTTGTTGTGCAAAAATATGTGTTATCCTTCATACATTGAAACCTATCCAAAAATGTCTTGTATATCCGACATCATTATTTATACATCTGACATCATTGCATTCATCACTGTCTATATAGCTTACTAGAACAATATAGAAAATAGAAACTAAATATGGAATTACATGTATTCAATCTCCTCTTTGTCGTTGTATTCATAAAAAGTGATAGCACCTGGAGGAATAGATATGGCCTCTTTGGAAAACTTGTCTGCCTTGATGTTGAGTTCCCAGAGAATTTTATGAAAGGAAAGCCAATCAAAAGTTTGAAAAACCACCTCTATTTCTTAGAGTAAAGGACCTAAATTAACATTTGTCATTTTTTCTTTTTTCCTAGAATAGTTAATGACCAACTTTGAATCTCCCAACATCTGCAATTTTTTAAGACCTTTTTCGTAATCGCCTCAAGCAATGTCCAAAGAATTGTGAACTTAGCTATGTTATTTGAGCTCCACCCTGAGGTATTCCTGATTTGGATAAAATTATGATGTTTAAAATAAAGTACAACCCCAACCCCATAGACAAGAGGATGGCCTTGAGAGGCCCCATCAAAATATCCTCAAGGGGTATCGTATCCCAATTTAGGCATAGTCGACATTCGAGGGTTTTGGTCCTTGAGTTTAGTCTTAAATTTGATGGTTTGATTTAAAATGATTCTAGATAAGACTTAGAGGGGAATAAACTTGTACCTAAAAACATTGGAGTTTCTATCCCACCATAAACCAATGATTATAAAACATGGAAACCCTTGAAACAACTTTATTGATTTGTCTGCAAGTCAGTCTTTCAGACATTCCTTCAAGCTCAACTTTCCTAAAGAATAATTTGGCTTGAGTTCCTCCTTAGTGATCCTCATAACATGAGATGTATAAGAGCACCCGATCAACATATGAGTCACAATATCTTTGGAAGTTTTGCACAACATGCACCAATTTGGACCAATCCATCCTCTCTTGAGACTCACTTCCCATGTTAGAAGCTTGTTATTTAAGGCTATCCAAAGGGTAATATTTTTGTTCAAAGGGGAACCTAGCTTCCACAAAGACATCTACCACCACTACTTATCACCTGAAAATTGTGATTCTACTCGGTATTTATATCCAAGTTTGGCCATAAAATCCCCAATTTTAGGATTTTTTAACCAACAAAGGGTGTCTAAATATTCCTCTCAAAATATAATGCAATTGGTGACAAAAAAGATAAGTATACTAATTCCATTATTCAACTTTCTCGTCAACCAAGAAAATATCCTTCACCGATTTCCATCCTTGATGTTTGAGGACCTAGGGTGACTACGCTTTTGCATCATTCAATGAAAATATATTGGTCAAATGAATAGCCTAAATAAGGGAATCAATGAAGAGAAAGTCATTTCCAGCACCCATCCAAGGATATTCACCTATCACGACCTTCTTCCCATTCTCGATCCTCCATATCTTCCATTGACCAACAAGAGGATAGGTAGAGATTAGTGTCTTCCAAATAATATACCCCTTCATGTATTTCCTCAACATCCTTAGCCAATCTTCCTCAAACACACCTGGGAAATACTTATATTTTAGAACTATCCCCCATAGGGAGTCGCTCAAAAAGAACCTCCATAAGATTATGGATGCCAAATACTAAGTGAAGGAGACCACATTCTTGATTCCCCATCCCCCTAACTCCTTTGGAGATTCTACTCAATTCTATTTCACTAGTGAGATGCCTCCAGACTTATAAGACCCAAACCAAAAGAATTGGAAGCTTACCTTTTGAATTTTGGCCAAAATACCTTTTGGAATGGCCACAATTGACAAAAAATACACATGAATGCTCTAAATCACCAATTTTGACATCACTAGTTGTAACACCCCATTTTTAATCCCCTAATTAATTTTTAATTAACTATATTAAAGATGGTTTATCTTAGCATGGAGATAATATTTCCATGCTATGGCTTGTGAAATTTCTAAAGTATATTGTTTAATAAAAGAAAAATCCAAACCAACTGATTGAAGGGTTGACCACAAGTACTAGACATTATACCTCTAGATGGATTAGTGTGGGAGGCCTAGAGGGGGGTTGATTATGCTAAATGATCCCGAGCCACCTTATTGAACTATTTTGGGAATAATCAGTCTTTTCCCTTTTCCTAAATCTAAAAAAAAAAATCAGTTAATGAAAGGAGGGTTGGTAGTTGAGAAACCAACCAACTACAATAAATAAATATGGAGAGAGAAGTTTGGACAATTCAAACTATCAACCCAGGTACATAGGTACCACCTTTGACCCCACAAGTTCCTTCTGACAAAAGGAAGGGGGAGAGAAACTCGAGAAACTTATGGGGGGCAGAGGGATTAAACACATGGGTGGTGTTTGAGAAGATGATGTTGGTATGGAAGATGCATGGGGAGAGAATCCATATGTGAAGAATATAGACATGGGATTCATAGAATATTGTGTGCATGGTTGGTCTGATAAATCCAAAACCTAATCGAGTTGAGAGGGTTGCAAGCTTGGTGTTGGGAGGACACCTGAGAAATCCTTGTGGAGGCCCTTGGCATGGTGGCTGTAAGGATTTTCAATCGGTGGTTGTGTGAAGGATAGTGGCCTTCAC
Organism: Picea engelmannii; assembly: GCA_009831015.1. Lineage (NCBI taxonomy): Eukaryota > Viridiplantae > Streptophyta > Pinopsida > Pinales > Pinaceae > Picea > Picea engelmannii. The sequence continues at coordinate 83,577 of ML777183.1, forward strand.
ATTTCCAAATTGCTCTGAGAGACTGGGAGATTTATTTGGTGGTATCGTGGCTTCATATGGGGGTGGCCAGATCGTAGAAATCTAATACATCTAATCCTAGTGTTGGTCGGAAAGGCACTCACCCTCAGTTAGTTTTTTGGTTATCCTTTACTATGAAACATATAAGTTTTTCTTTGTGTATTCATTGGGCTTTTTAAGACATGTGTATTAATGAAATTTATTTGAAATTGTAAGGTTTACCAAGCAATCATGAGAAGGAGGAAATGAGTACGTGGTCAGTATTCTATGCATGCATGGTATTCATTTACAAGTCATAATATATTTAGAAATTGAGATGGAGTGAATGGATGCATTTTTGAAATATTGTGACTTCGAAAAATATTCTACCTGAAAGAGAGTTGGATAATATTATTATATTATATTTAATTAGGCCCTATTGTGCCTTATCAAAAGTCAACCCTATTGTGCCTTGACAGTTAAATGTAAATTAATAGGGCAAAGTGACAAGTCGTCCCAGACCTAATTATAGGTTGGCTAGATCACTATTTATAAAATAGGCCAATGCCTCATCTGGACACACACACACATACTAATCTCTGCAGTGCACAAGTCTTGGAGGAGAATATACTACAAATGGGGGTGATGTCAAGTAGGGTTCTTGGTCTATCTCTTGTTATTTATCGGTTAAGTGTTGTGTTACTCTTCCTTGTGAAGGAGTAGAGGAGGCTCTTATGTTCGTTCTTTGGTATATCTATATTAAGGATGTTTTTGTTGGGTTTTCTTCCCCATGAGGGTTTCCAAGGATAAAATGTTGTGTACCTTGTGATTTTTTTTCTTTCAGTGATCCTTATATGTTGTTGATGTATTAAATTCTCATTTACTTTGGATATAACCTAAAAATAGTATTAAACTTAACATGGAATTAGAGCTAGACTGGATAATACCACTATTACTGGGTATTTACATCTCTTGGTTGTTGGTACAAGAAATTTTTATAGAGAAAGAATTTTTTACCAAGAATAGCATTGGGAGTTGCACCTAACCCTGGCGCATCTTTTGATAGCCTGGATGAAGTATTATAGTGGTTAAATCTTTCGAAAATTCAAAATTAGGGTTTGACTATTACCAGAAAACCTGAAACTACCAGTCCATATTTGCGCAGGTCAAGTTTCAAAGGTCAAATCTTGGAATTCTCAAAAACAGTCATCACCAATCAACTTGCCTCAGCCCAACACATCTTTTGGTAAGGTTTGTTTCATTTTTTAGCACTTTCATCTTTTGGTCAAAATGCCTTCAAGCACTAAGATTGATGAAAAGTTAGAAGGTGTGGAGAATTTTCGTGCCTGGAAATATAGAATTGGTCTTATTCTCTAAGAGAATGATCTTATGCAATTTATAAAGAATAATGTTCTGGAGCCAGAAGGAAATGAGGCCAACGAGAAGTACAATAAGGACATGATAAGGGAAAATAGAATAATTGCATATTCCATCAAATACCACTTGATCTCTTGAGTTTCTTCCAAGGATACCCCAAAGGAAATGTTTGATGCCCTATCTAGGATGTATGAAGGAAGAAATATTAACATAAAAATGAACTTGTGAACCCAACTCAAGAATGCTAAAATGCAAAAAGGAGAAATAGTTCAAGATTATTTTTCCAGGGTTTCTTAGTTTAAGGAACAACTCGAAGCAATTGGAGACATGATAGATGAAGATGAGATTGTGATGACTTCTCTCAATGGTCTCACAAGACCTTGGGATTCTTTTATCCAAACAATATGTGCTAGAAAAGAAAAATTGCAATTTGATAGTTTATGGGAAGAGTATGTCCAGGAAGAAGCAAGAGTTGCAAACAAAGAAGCCATTCTAAGACAAGATAAAGATCAAGCTCTAGCTTCTCATGCCAAGAAAGGAAGGGGAAAGAGAGAGACTCACTTTCACAAGGAGACTCACTCTCATAAGGCACCTCACTCTCCTAATAAATTTCAAAAGTAATAGAAAGGACAAAGGAGGAAAAGGGATTTTTCCTCCTTCAAGTGCTATCATTGTGAAAGGATGGGACACATTGCTAAACATTGTCCTATTGGGATAGAATAATACAAGAAGAAAAATAAAAAACGACATCAGTCCCATGCAGCCGAAGATGATGAAGCACCGAAGAAGTCAGCTAGAGAAGAGATAGAAGCATATGTTTTGTTTTCATCTCTCTCTAGGACCGTGACACCTATAAATGATACTTGTCTCATAGATAGTGGTTCTTCCAAGCACATGACAGTTCACAATAATACTCTCTAGAGCCTTGAAGAAAAGAAATACCCCCATAAAGTCTCACTTGGAGATGAATATCAATATCCAATAAAAGGAATAGGAGAAGCCGCCTACAAGATTGATTCAGGAACTCCATTAAGGATGAAGGATGTACTTTATGTACCAGGTTTGAAGAAAAAATTACTTTTCATTTCTTCTTTCGACAAGAAAGGTTTACGAGTTGCATTTGTAGATGGTAAAGTTCTTATGTGGTCCAAAGGAAAAACTATAGAATATGCAGTTGTCATTGGAATAGAATAAGGTGGCTTGTACAAATTAAATGGCCACTCAGATGGAGATTTAACACATAGTATTGTAAGTCCATGTGAAATTTAGCACAGAAGGCTTGCTCACATCAACTACAAATCCCTACCCTATGTGAGAAATGTAGTCACAAGTTTACCATAATTAAAGGTTTATTATGAAGGTGTATGTAAAGGATGTGCACAAGTAAAGATTACAAAGAATCCATTTTTTTAAAGTGACAGAAAAGCGGATGGAATATTGGATATTGTTCATTCATATGCATGCAGTCCAATGAAATCAATTTCATTAAGTGGGTATGTATACTATGTCACATTTATTGATGATTACTCTCGTAAGACTTGGGTTTATTTCTTAAAATTAAAAGAGCAAGTGTTTGAAAAATTCAAAGAGCTCAAAGCTTTAGTAGAAAACCTCTCTGAGAAGAAGATTAATATACTCAGGTTAGATAATGTAAGAGAGTACACTTCAAAATAATTCAAATACTTTTATAGAGATGCTAGAATTAATATGAAGCTCACCACTCCCTACAACCCACAACAGAATGGTGTAGCAAAAAGAAAGAATCGAACAATCATGGAAGAAGTGAAAGCCATGATCCATGATCAAGATCTTCAAATCCACTTATGGGATGAACAACCAGAACAATATTATATGTCCAAAACAGAATATCCCATAGTGCACTTGGATTCAAGACTCCCAAAGAGATGTTCACCAAAATGAAGCCAGAAGTCGACCATCTCAAAATATTTGGTTGTCTAGTATATTTACATATTCTAAAAGAGAAGAGAACCAAGCTAGATCCTTTTGGAAAGAAAGGAGTATTTGTTGGATACTATCAGGTCTCTAAGGCATTCAGAATCTAGATCCCAAGTTACCGTCATATTGACATCAGCTGATATGTTACCTTTGATGAAAATGCATCTTTCAACAGATCAAGGAAATGTCAATTAGAAGAGTTCTATGAAGAAGGAATTGTAGCTGCCAAAGTTGCAGAACATAACAAGGAAGTTGCAATTAATCTTGATGATGTTATACCAAAGGATCATGATATTGTGGAACCTCAGGAACCACCTTGTGAGATCATCTCTCACAAGAGGAAACCAACTTGGGCACGTGAGATCATTCAAGATGCATAGAAGTATGGTGATCTCGAAGGAACCATGAGACAAAGCAATAATCCTAAGCCATATTCCAGTTATGCGTCCTTGATATGTGATCTTGTTAATAAGGAACCTACTTGCTTTGAGGAAGCTAATAAAAAGAAGGAATGGATGGATGCCATGACTGAAGAATACCAATCTATTATGAATAATGATGTGTGGGAAGTGGTTCCCAAACCAGAAAACAAAGATGTATTATCTTCTAAATGGATATTCAAAATAAAACATGCAACAGATGGAAGTATTGAGAAATAAAAAGAAATATTTGTGGCTCATGGATTTTCCCAGAAATAAGGCATTGATTATGAAGAAACATGTGCTCCAATAGCAAGATACACATCTATCAGAACTATCATGGCACTTGCAGAAAAATGAAATGGAAGTTACACCAAATAGATGTGAAAACAACCTTCTTGAATAGTGTTATTGAATAACAAGTGTATATAGAACAACCACCAGGTTTCGAAGTACAAGACAGGAAGACTATTGTCTGCAAGTTGAATAAAGCTTTGTATGGGTTGAAGCAATATCCAAGAGCTTAGTATGGTAGGATTGATAGTTTTCTGATGAGATTGGGATTTACCAAGAGTAAAGATAATCCCAATATTTACTTTAATATTGTGGATGATGGACCGGTTATATTGTTGGTATATGTGGATGACTTAATCTTGATAGGTGAAGAAAATATCATCACATATTGTAAGAAGAATCTTGTCGTTGAATTTGAAATGAAGGATCTATGCCCGATGCACTATTTCTTCGGTATTGAAGTATGGTAGAGCCCAAAAGATATTTTCTTTACTCAAGGAAATCATGTTGTCGAAATTATAAACAGATTTGACATTATGGACTATAAATATATGACCACTCCTATGGAAATGAATCTGAAGTTATTGGTTGATACTTCATCATAAATAGTTGATGTTACTCTATACAGACAGATGATTGGTTAGTTAATGTATCTAACGAATGCCAGACCATATATATGCTTTGTTGTGAACACATTGATTTAGTATCTGGTGGAGCCCAGAAGTTTTCACCTTGTAGCGGCAAAGCATGTGATGAGATAACTTAAGGGTACATTGGACTATGGTCTCTGTTATACTGGAGATTGTGACTTCTAATTGTGTGTCTATACTCATTCAGATTGGGATGGAAGTGATTTAGACAGAAAAAGCACTTCAGTATGTTGTTTCAGTTTGGGGTCATCCATGACTTCGTGGAAAAGAAAGAAGCAATCCAGTATTTCTCTCAATATGACAGAAGTAGAGTACATTGCAGCATGCTCCGCCAATTGTGAAGCCATATGGCTTAATAAGTTGTTGATAGGTCTATTTGACCTAGATATGGATGCTACCGTGATATTTTGTGATAACCATATTTGCATAAAGATGAAAGAGAACCCAGTGTTCCACGATAAGACGAAGAAAATTGAGATTCAGTACCACGACATTTGTGACTTGGTACAGAAGGGATTTGTGAAGCTCCAGTATGTTGGCACAGATGAGAAGGTAGAAGATGTGTTGATTAAGCCTCTATCTCGTGTGAAGTTTGAGTACTTCTAAGATAAGCTTGGTGTAGTCTGAAAGGACTTCCCTTGAAAGGGGGATTGATGTTGATGATACTATGGTATCCTAGCCACCACCTGGGTAGCTCAGTTAGGATTTATATCATAGGGGATTGATCATTCTTGGAAAAATCCTGTGAGGTCCGGATATACGGTCTGTTGGAGTGCCTATGTATGTATATACTTTCTATGGTCAGTAGTGTGGAAGATCAATTAGGATTTATATCCTAGGGGATTTTTATCCTTGGACAAATCTTGTAAGGTTTGGATGGATGATCTGTCGGAGTGCCCACTGTTGTTGTTATTGTTGTTGTTGTTGATGATGCTCATGTCTCATTATGTTACCATTGATGTTGATGTTTCATCTTCATGTCGTTGATGATGATGATGTTACTCCAACTTCATGTTGTTGATGATGATGATGTTACTCCAACTTCATGTTGTTGTTTCCATTGATGTTGATGTTCTAGCTTCATGTTGATGATGATGATGATGTTACTCCAACTCCATGCTACAAATGATGATGAAAAAAACACTTCTGATGATTTATAGATATGACTGATAGTGTTCCCAATGTTGATGACAATGTCCCATCCTCTTGATGATGTATTGAGTCCAGTCAGTCATTATTAATGTTGTCAGTAGAATTCCCTTCTTGTTAATGGGGAGTGTTGAAATATTGTAACTTTGAAGAATATTCTACCTGAGAGAGTTGAATAATATTATTATATTATATTTAATTAGGCCCTATTGTGCCTTATCAAAAGTCGGCCCTATTGTGTCTTGACAGTTAAATGTAAATTAAGAGGGTAAAGTGACAGGTCATCCCAAAACTAATTATACGTTGTTCGGACCACTATTTATAAGAGAGGCCAACACCTCATTTGGACACACACACACAACTCTGCAGTGCGCAAGTCTTGGAGGAGAACCTATTGCAACTGGGGATGACGTCAAGGAGGGTTCTTGGTCTATCTCTTAGTATTTCATGGTTAAGTGGTGCACTACTCCTCTTAGTAGAGTAGAGGAGGATCTTTTATGTGATCTTTGGTCTATATATATTAAGGAAGTTTTTTTTGGTTTTTCTTCCCCATGAGGGTTTCCTAAGATAAAATGTTGTGTACCTTGTGATTGTGTTTCTTTCGGTGATCCTTATATGTTGTTGATGTATTAAATTCTCATGTACTTTGGATATAACCTAACAATAGTATTAAAACTTAACATGCATGACCCTTATTCCCTACATGCACAATAAATTGATTTCTATTTTTTTCCCCTTGGGAGTTTCATTACATACAACTTGTAATTAAATTGATAGATCTCAGTGAATAGCATGAAACATGTGTGAGGAATGTTTGAGATTTATTGTTGAGGAAGGTTATAGAAGTGTTTAAATGTTGAGTTTATGCTTTTAGGGAATATTGTGATTTCCTTGGTTTCATATTCCCTTTCTCTCAAATTTTCATCTAGTTGAGTTTTACATGAATGCACAAGGCCCTTGTTAACAACTCTTGAATATCAAGAAGTCTGGGCAGAATAGCCTGAGTTTTAGCTTGAGTTCCACAGTGTTTTTCTTCAGAATATGTCTTATCCCAGATGCCTAAAATTTTCTTGTGATTTTCAATGAATCCAGTGTTGTGACTGAGTAAAGTTGAGTAGTAGAAGCCGTCAGTGAAGCCTCTAGTGGCAAGTCGTGAGAACGGTATGCACGAAAGTGTGAAAATGAGTGAATTCAACTAAGTGTTGAGGATGAATATGAGTCGTCCATTAAGTAGTGTGGGGGATATTGACCATCCAATTTTCGTTGGAGATAGGAATCTAAGTGGTAAGAGTCCTAATTAACCAAATCACCAGATAACCGAAGAAATGAAAATTCAGAACTTTAATTAACCTAGCCATGTTTAAAATCCTAGATCCTTAGATACATGGTTGGTCATTATTCCGCCAACAAAGTTCCATAACTTGTATTACATGTTGATGAGTTTGGAGAGTTGTAACCAGATCCCTAGTCCAAAGGGAGTCCCAAGGACTCATCCCATTAAGTTTTACTTGATTCCTCAGATGCCTAGTTGGGTAGGGTTTCTCCTCTTTTCCTTTGTAAGTTTGAGGAGGTTAAGGGATCTATGGATGACATCATGTTGACACATTGTTCCATGTGTTGGCTGGTCTAACCCCCTTTCGAAGGTGGAAATATGTCAGAGCTTTAGTGGAGTGAGTTGAAAGGACCTCATTATTCATGTGTTAGGCATGGATAGATCTCATCCATTAGATCTAAGGGACAAGGGTTGTTAGCCATTGATTTTCCAAAGTAATCTCAAGAGGGATTTTTCATCCCAGATAATCAGATCACTGGACAACTGTAAAACTGCATGCGAGGACTCTCTAAGGATTTTGATTACCCATATTCTCAGTGGGTTAAGATATCAAGGAAGGGTTTAGTGGAGTGGAGCCTGTATGCCTTGTGATGAAATGTAGTTCCACATCATTCCATGGGTCATGTTTTGGTTGGTCTACGTGTCACGAAGGAAAATGTGCCACGTGTTTTGAATGGTCAATATTTTACTGCAAAGTTTTTTTAAAGGTCAGGAGCATGTGATGACGTTAGCCCCTACATGTCATGTGATGTCACCAACCATGTGTTGTGCCACATCATCTTATTCATATAGATATACTAGGTCAACCACCATGTGTCCATACCGCGTTAGTCTGACATCTGTTCTAGTTATGAGGGGCCATGCCATGTCAAATCTGTGTGTCTTCAGTGCCAGCTGGACACCTGACGTTGGCATTTGATAATGAGCATTTTATGGATTGCACCATGCCTCAATGTTTTGTGGGGTAAGTTTCTTGGTTGAGTTAAGGTTCCTGGGACCGAACAATTGGCTAAATGACAATAAGGAAGTTGTTAATTGTGTGAGAGATTTATGGATTTCTCAGGGTCCTGATGCCCATTGGGGAAAAGGTTTTAGTTGTGTCAATGTTCCATGGTCTAGATAACTGACTAACCAACAACAACAAAATTTTCATGGTGTTATTTTTTGTGGGATCCACCAGAATCCTGGAGCCTAGTTGGGCATGGATCTGCCTGTTGGTCCATGTAATGTGTTCGTCGGCTATTGGTTGGGATGTGCCACATTGGAGGGTTATGTGTCCCAACACATTAGCACCCAAGTAGTGCCAATTTGGATGGTACACATGGCGAGGGTCCACGTGAGTGTCATGGTGTCACGAGGTGGATCTTTGGTGGGAAGAATCATGAAATATTTAGGAGGCCACAACTTTTGATCACGAGCTTAGACTTGAGTATGGTTATAGTCATTGGAAATATCTCAATGATGAGAACTGACTTATGAGGTCATATTTGTATTTGGAATTATGGTCAAGGAAGGTAATTTAGAGGAAAGAAAACATAAATTTTGACACCCCACCATCCTAAGGAAGGGTTAAGGGGTTGGGTGTGTTACACTAGCCTTACTCTCCTTGATAGGAGTTTGTTGACCTAGACCGACATTTGTGCCTCAACCTTTTTCACTAACCATATCCAATCGTTAAACCTATAACTGTCAAACTTGAGATGGAAGCCGAGATACTTGAGTCCATTTTCCAAGTCCTTTAGGGGGTACAAGAGGAGGGTATTTTCCTTTTGGGACACATGGTTAGATATTTGATGCAAGATCAGACAATACTTGTCACAGTTAATAAAAATAAGTCTAGTACACATTTAAGAGCTGAGAGGTTACTTATCATTCCATGAGAGAAACATAATACATCGTCCACAAAAAGAAAATGTCATATAGTTTCTTGATCAAACACCTTTAGACCTCTAACCTCTCCTATCCTTTTAGCATATAACATAATTTTTTCTCAATGTATCGAAAAAAATAAGAAATATAAAAGGGGAGAGTGGGAATCCTTTCCCGAGCCCTGACAATCCTCTAAAAACATGGGGCAAGCATCGTTGATAAGAATGAAAAAGGAAACTAATTGAACACAATCCAAGATCCAATTTACCAGTGGCATCTCCAAGATAGTTTGAACCAGTGTTATTAGGAGAAAGTAGTTGATGTGATCATATGCTTTAGATAAATCCAACTTGATTATGGTCACCTTTGATTATATTGTTTTACCAAGTGAATAACCTTCTGAGCCACAAACACCATATTGTGAATCTACCTATGTTGTAAAAATCCAAACTTTTCATGAAAGATTATTTTTCTCAAAATTGATTTTAGTCCTCGTGTAATCATTTTGAACACTATTTTGTAAATCACATTACATAACAATATGGGTTGATAGTCTCCAAACAATACTCCACCCTTATTTTTCAGGATTAAGGAGATGAATGTGGAGTTAAAGGATCTCGGCATTTACCCTAACTGTTGAGATTCTCTTACTACCTTAAGATGGTCCTCTTTTAGCAAATCATAGAATCTTGGAAAGAAATCCACATAAAACCATCTAGTCTAGGGCTCTTCCCTTTTGCATCAATGAAAAAACATCCAATACTTTAGGCTCTGAGACCATGTCTGATAGTGAATGGTTCATATCTTTTGTGACTACTTGCGGGAATTTACAAATCACTTCCAGTATCTTCTGAATTGGAAATCATATAGGTTCTTGAAATAGATATTGGAAGAAACAAACTCCCTCTTTGTCCTTATCCTTAAAGGTACTCACCATTGTTCCATCCAAAGCTTGGACTTCCTATATGGTGTTGACATTTTTTCTAAAGTTTGCATACTGGTGAAAGAACTTAGAATTGTTGTAACTCACCTTAATCCAGAAGGCCCTACTTTTAAATATCCAACATTTCTCTTCCTTCTCTAATTAGGAATGGAGGATCGATTGTTGATCTCTTAGTTGATTGAGTTGCGGTTCAAAGAGAGAACAACATTCAATTTCTTTATAAAATTATGATATTGTTTCCTCCATTTCCTTAAGTTCCACTTGATACCTTGCTTGAGGCCTTGCCACATAATATTTACGCCACATCTTAGTGGTGGATTTTTCTCTGGCTAAATTATCTGCAAATTGACTCATCATAGACAAGGGAGAAGAATGAGGGAGGTGTTCCCAAGAGCCAACTATGACATCATGGTAGTATTTTTCTTCCAGCCAAACAAGAATGAACTTGAGTGACAAATGAGGCATCTCTCCCCCATATACAAGTTTAAAAATAATTGGCATATGGTCTAAAAGCCTCCTTCATAGACACACAACTTAATTATGAGCCCATTATTCATAATCGCTTCTGACACCATAAATATACCCAATCTTTTATAAATTTCTTCGTCATTAGTACAAAAGTGTCTTCATGTTGGGACCAATTTGGCTGGTTGGATATCAATGAGGTGATGCTTCTCAAAAAAGGATGAGAAGAAGCCACTTTGATGATCCAACTGGGTTTAAACCTCCAAAATTCCCTAAGGGCGAGGGTGTGTTGGAAAATCATTTTGAATAACCACTTTTTTAGGAGAGCGCACAAAATCAAAAAAGGGAGCAGTTTGCAGGGTCAAAGCAGAATTCATAGTGTGTGGAAATGCAGAAAGCACAAAAGTTAGACATGAAAAAGAAGCATGTAGAATAAAAGGAAGGAAAAGTAGCATGCAGGTGAAGGAAAAAAAAGAAACATGCAGGCACAAAAGAAGGAAAAGTAGCATGCTAGCGAAAAAGAAGGAAAATTGTTAGGACATATTAAGGTTTTAGGATAAACTATTAGGGTTTTGAGCCCTAACTCTATGTATAAATATGTAATGGTTTGGGGAAGAATAGGTTGTTAAAAGTAATGGTTTAGCGTGCATATGATTGAAAATCTATTCTTAGAGTTTTGGAGATATTTTGCAAAGAGAGAGAGGAGAGCACTACAGAGCGACTAGGCTAGATTGAAGATATAATATGTTATATCTATTGTAAGCGCATTCTGCAGGCCTAAGGTGATTACTGCATGAAGATCAATATAGAATCCAACTATTATGGACATAGCCGAAGGATTGGGTGAACCACGTTAAATTATGTGTCTGGATGTGTCATTTGATGTGGTTGTTCATGGATGTTTTGTTTATACATGATTAGTATAGATTTGTTTACTATATGATTGATGCACAATAATAATGAATGTTGCAGTGGGTTATTTATGTTGCAATCTATGTTATAAGGGTATACACAATATATTTTGTTAATTAATCAAAGGATATGAATAAATATATTGTGCATTGGGTGGATATGATGATAGTCTCACATCCCCTCATCCCTGCAGAAACTTGGTTCATGCAGCCCTAGTAGATACCTAGGGAAAAACTTCACTTGCATGCAGGTGATGTCGAAAGGGTCGGTATTTGAATGGTTTTTTTGGTTGAATAAACTAAACCTGGGTTCTTATAACCGCACGCCAACAAATGGTTCTATTGTTGGGACCCAGAATCTCTAAGTGAGGGAATGTTTTGGAGGCCAACTAAGAATGATATCATTGAATGGATGGAGAGGAAGGAGAGAGATTTTTTCTGAGGAGAGAATAGAAGCCATCAAATGAATGACGAACAATAGTTACAAAGGTATGTGTTCACAGAGTTGCATGATATTTTCTTTGGAAAATTTCTGATTATTTTGATTGAATGGTTAGAAAGATTAGTGGAGAATACAAGAAGATAATGTACTACAACGTCAATGAATTTGACCCTTGAGTTGGTAAGACAATTGAATTATGTAAGTAATACGACTTCTCGCGCAGTTGATTTCTGGTTGAATAACATACTGGGGGGTTATATTACCGAATCTGTAGTAGATTGTACCCAGTCATATAGTGTCACAGAGAGGGATTTCTTCAAGGGTCCATGCAGAAGGTTTAAGAAATCATTGGGTACCTGGATAAATATGTTGTTGTGTGACAAATATGTGATGACAATGGAATGTGAATGCTAAGGGGCTTCACGCACATAGGGGAACTGGGGGCTGGTCATGGGATGGTATGAAGGTAGGAAATAATGAAGAAATAAATGAAGAAGGAAGGGAGGGATTGAGGATGTAGAGAAATGAAGGTGTATCAGAAGAGGAATATGAATTTGGAGTAATACGTAGTGGAAAAAGGTACAAGAGGTTGAAGACTCGGGTTGAGGAAGGAGATCCGTGTAGTGAGTATGAGAGGAGAGAACCCTGCAAAATAGTCTAGATCATAGAAATATTGCACACATAAGGAGAGGAAGAGGATTATCATTTTAGTATAATAATAGAAGATTCATTAAGTCCTACTCATATTGGATCTTGTGTCGATTCCATGACCTCATGTGCGTCACCTATAACTAAGATAACATTTGAGGATTTTTTGAAAGCACTTATAGTTAGCAGAGGAAGACACAGTAGCGGTAGCCAGAGCAGTAGAAGTAGTACGTCAAGTCATAGTTAGCCAGCATCATTAGGGAGAGGTGATATGAAAAAAACCATGGCAGGGTTAGACAACACATTAAGAATGCTTGAGTTCCAGGGAGTTGGGTCAGAGGACCCATAACAACATCTATTTGTATATGATACAATTTAGGCTGTAAAGAATGTCCAGGATGAGGCCAAAAATATTGTGCATTTGGAAATAACATTTAGAGGTTTCACATTAGTATGGTACATGAAACTACAGAGTACCACACCAGTAGGTCAAGCAAGGACACTAGCAGAAAACAGACAAGCATTATTGAAAGATTTCAAGAAACTGAAGTCTGAGTCGCAGTATATCACAGAATTGAAGGAAATTAAGCAAGTGAAAATTGAGTCAATTTGGGACTATGATCAAAGATTTAAGGATTTGATGGGTAGATTAACATTCCATATTCCTGATCAACTACATAGAGAATGGTTTATTGCAGGAGTACTGCCACACATTATCTACATGATGATACAAAAGAAGGTTGCATCATAGCTTGAATCTTTGGATATTGCAATGAAGCTGGAAGCGTCTCCTGTAGGAGATGGTGGGGGGATGGCTCAAGTCCAGACATAGTTAGTTTCCTTGACAATTCAATTAGCAGAACTGATGAGAGGAAAGGAGTAGTAGGAACAAGTTTGGTGTGTCAAGTGTAGTATTGAAAGCCACCATAAGGATGAATGCCCAACCTTTGAGAGATATTTAGTAACCTGAGCACCTAACCCATTACCAAAAAGGGGCTACTGAGACATATGCAAGACTTGGGGATATCATACACCTAATTGTCCAATGCTGTAGAAATACTAGAGTATACCAAGGAATTTATTTTGTAACTTTTGCAAGTCAGTAGGGAACGAAGAGAAGGATTGTTGTGCATTTTATTTAATGAGAGAGCACACTTCATATATGTATAGAATTCAAGAGGAAAATGTCACGATAGAAGGAGGTGGTCCATAGTATAATAATTAGAGAGGCTTTAATCCAGGGGGTTGAGGAGGGTTTGGTAGAGGTCGGGGTAGAGGAAGTTTTGCTAGAGGAGGTAGAGGCCCAATAATATGCTACAATTGTAATCAATCGGGACACTTAGCTCGTGACTTCCCAAATCCTTGTACAACCTGCATGTATTGTAGAGCATTGGATCATGTGACAGAAGACTGTCCTCAACTACTTGTGAAGTGGCAGGTAAGAGGGAATCAAAAACAGAACTCGAATCAAAACATGCATAAGATATCAACAAAGATACGTGATGAAGGACCCAAAATAGCAGTTTTCACTCACAAAGGAGCTAATACAAGAGTTGACACGATAAACGGAGGGAGGTAGAGTGAGAAATGGGTGAGGAAATCAGTAGGACCTATGCTAACATTTAACCCATAGCAATAAAAAGAGACATATTAGCAAACAAGAAATGAGATTATAAGACTAAATTGGATAGCATCAACATCATCTGCAACCCCTGTGGTTGACATACCTTTGATCTATGATCGTACTACCTCGAAAAGTCCCCTTGAAAAGGAAAGTCCTTTGAAATAATTTATGAGAAGTTGTTTAGAATTGTTGAAAGATGAAACTACATTGAATGCATTGCATGGACTGATTGATCATTGCGTGCAAGAAAGGGAACTTCCTACAGCATAGAGGGTAGTGAATCAAGTACTGCACAAAAAGAGGATGAGCGATAAGTTCATATTAAGTGCGTAGATTGGGGATTATGACATGGATAAGGTAATTTTAGACTTGGGTTTTAATGTAAATGTTTTGTTGAAGAAAACATGGGAAATTATGGAGAAGTTGAATTTGATTTGGTCTCTCGTCAAGTTAATATTGGTGAACCAACACAAGATAATACCAATCGGTTGATTTTTAGGGGTACTTGTGAATATAGACGAAGTGTCCAATGTAGCATATTTCAAATCCATTGAGATTGTGGAAACTAGTTATCCATACCTAGTGCTAATGAGGCTTGAATGGGCCTTTGACAATCAAAAAATTATTAATCTGGACAAAAGGGAAATGATATTTAAAGTAGGGGACTTGAAGGTTACTGCATTGTTGGATCTGACAAAAGGAAAGAGGTATATTGAACCAGCTAAAGGGAATGAAATCAATAAACTATATAATATGACTATGCAAATGGATGACTACGTTAATCTGGCTGCAAATGGTTCCCTAAGTTGGAGAATCATTAGCTCATGTGAGACATATTCAAAGGAAGGTCTAGAACATTGGCATCAAGGGATGCATGAAGTATCAACTAGATGGTGTTCTTCCATGACTCAATCATTACACTGGATCAAAATGGAATTATGTGACCCACCCAAGTATGATGGTTTGACTGGCATAGAATATTTTGTATAGGTGTTTGAATTGTTGATACCCGAACAATAAAGAATGTTGAAATTATATGTTATCTTGAAATCCACTCCAGCCAGTTGGTGGGATACACATAAAGAAGGAATAGAAGACTAGAAAGAGTGTAGAACATTGATGCAGGTTAGATTTGGTACTGAGGTTGAGTATATTGCGCAGAAATATGGAGTAAATGACCCACCAGATGATATTGTCTGGTGTAGAAATATATGGAGTTCGATGTCGAAGAAGGAATGGACGCATAAGCTCATATATACATTGGATACGATCCCCAAGAACTAGTACTTAGAACTAGAAATACGTAGAGAAACCACAGATTGGGATGAGATAATTTAAAGGTTTAAGGTAGTATTTACTTTTGAATATGAATCTCCATTGATAGATGCAGCTTTGCAAGCCATTAGAAACAAGATTTTTTTAGAAGAAGGGTTGATGGATGTAGTACATGTGTGTAGTACACATAGAACTTATATGATAGTTCATTAACTACTGGAATGTTATAATGTGGCTCAAGAATATCAGGACAATTAGGATCCAAGAAGTATACAAATAATTGAAACTGAGGGGAAACACACAATGGAAGGTGTTAGCACTAGAAGTCACACCTAGATTGTTGTAGGTGTAAGCCTAGTACCCATCAGAATATAAATGATTTAAAACAGGTTTATATGTGATTGGATCAGCAAGACTGAGTAAGAAAGAAAGAGGGAAGAAAAATATCTGCAGAGGAATTCCATTGGGCATGGAGTCATAACATCCTACAGATCAAAGGAAATCAAATTGTATACAAGACAAAAGGGATATATAATGATGAGTAGAAGCATAGAGAATATGAAAAAATAAATAACACCCATTGTACAGAGATCCTTTATGAAAACAGATTAAAGATTGCTTAAACAATAAACAATGATTTAATGAGAAAGCTACAACAGATCCTCTGTTGTTCATGAATCCATCAATCAATGGAAGCTATCATCCTCAAAACCTACAATATATTCAAGAAAGAGGATGACAAGAGAAATGGAAAACAAAGAATACAATTTGATAAACAACTATCATGAATATTTAATGGAAGAAATGTTGATTACAAACAGGTCCTCATGCTTACAAATGAGAAACTAGACTGCTCCTCTAGTTCTCTCCTCTCTTTGATCATGAATCCAACCCTTTCCTTCTCAAAATACCATTAATATATCATGAATGATCTCTCTCTACTCTAATGAGTTCGAAACCAAGGAGCTACATAGGGTCCTCCTCCATTTAGGATTTTGTTATAAAATATTCCGACAAAAACATTACAAATTCTTGTTTTTTGGATCTTATCTATTGTGATAAATGTCTTTTAAAACAAGTCATGTTTCTTGATATGGTGATATAACACATGTCCCTCATGTACAAATACTTCCTAGGAAACCATTCAAACCTTCTCTAATAGCTGGCATCCCTCCCATAGATCGGATTTATCAAACTGTTAGAGTTTGCAGCGCCTTTGATAGCATGTGCTGTGAACTTTCCTATAGGTGATGATTTCAACTTTTCCCCCAAATGATGAACTGGGTCAAGATGATTTTTTGTCAGCAAGTCCATGATATTATGATTCATCTCTAATAAAATATCAAAAGAACCCAGATCGACATTTAAAAGTTATGCTTAAAAAATGACTATGTTGTGTGTTAATTGCTACAAATTGTCCCAAATTACTAGTTCGCAACGCCTTTGATAGCACGCACTACGAACTTTCCAGTAGGTTCCTTTTTACATTTAAAATTTATTTTGAATTTTAAAACGTGTACAACAAGCTGGGAAATCCTTCCAGAACCTACTACAAACTTCATGGAACATGAAGTAACCTTGGAGAAATTATATGAATATGGTAACCTCAGCTCAAGACCCAAAATCATTACTCTGGTTATAATCATATGCACATAAACAATTTGAGGTTGAACAGGATGAAAGTAGGAGGTGAGAAAGAAAGAACATAAATCCAACTTAAATGAGGTTGCAGACAGGCATAATTGAAGAAACTTTGTGTAAAACAAAGGGTTTGCAGCGCCAGTGGTTAAGTTTGCAGCGCCAGTCTGCGGCGCGAATTGAACTAGTTTTTTTATGAAAAGATTGCAATATTTCCCACGCCTGAGGAGAAAAATATGAGTTGATAGCTTAAAACCTTGGACCTAGATGAATCTCAACTGAAAAGGGTTTGATCTATCAATAAAACAGAGAGTTTGCAGCACACAATTTGCAGTCCAGATTTGTAATGGACAGTTCGCAGTGGAGGGTTGGTAGTGGATAATGTTGTTATTTGCAAGAGGAAACTGTAAGATGTTTCTTTGTTATAACAATATTGAAAATTCCCAGGGTTTAGGATACCAAATCCGACCCATATTTCTTTCATGATGATGAACACTATCATGACACCAAAGCTCTTTCATGGAATAAGGTCATAATTTTTTTAACTCCTCAACATTTCATGTGCTAATATTGGTTCCATAGAGGATGGAATTTTCCCTATGAGATTCCAAGAACATTGTAGTTCCAGTGCCTTATCCATTGAGCTATGAAGTCTTACATTGATCTACTGCAAACCAAGAAACAAAAAAATGTTTGTATGATGAGCTTATTCCCCTACTTCTAACCTAATCTTTGAGATGATTGATCATGTGAAATCAAATATCCAGTGAATCCATGCAAGGACCGTGTCTATTGATTGAATTCCTTGCATAACCCTTCTTAATGGAAATTCGAATTGAAAATTAAATCCAATCTGAAAACTTGTCCACTTTGAAGAACCAATTCCACTGACTAATTCTAGGTAACTCATAAAGGTCTCTTTCTCTGATATTTCAAATAGAAATGCAAAACAATATTGAAGAATATGTGTGAATACCACTTGTTTATCGATAAAAAGGAAAGGAAAGCATGTGTCTATAGTTCCTTCTTGTTCACAAGTATAGAGAAACCTACAAACTTCTTTCTTCACTGTATCATTTTCTACAAATGTTGATTTTTCTTGTTCTAGGTTTTCAAATGAAAGATCATTCTCAAAACAAATGGAAATAGTACAAATATTTTCCTTATCATGCATTTCAACCTCAATAAAATTATCCATATAGAGAACCATAGGATCACTAAGAACATGGAAAGGTTGTTGTTTACTTATAATTTTATCATTATGTTCCAAAAAAATTGTTTGATTTTGCAGCTCAACTCTCTCTACTCTATAAGAAACTTCAATTTTTTCTTTCAAAAGCTTAAATAAAGAAAATCATAAGGGAAATGACTTACCTCCAACTAAGTCACAATTTTCCCTTTGATAGAGGTCATAACTATCGTAAATGGTTTGAACACTTTCATAAGACTATTGAAAAGAATCATTTTATGGATGAAAGGATATTTCTGATATTTTTTTAAAATCATCCTCATCATAGTTATTGTACTCATCATATACAGGTAAAGAAAAGGCTTCCTAAAGATCATAATTAAAAAAAATAAGAGACAATGTCTTTTTCCTCAACAGGTTGCTCTGCCAACTCCTCCTCATGCCATCCTTCTTGTTCATGTTCACTGTCATTTATGTCTGCATTCCACTCCTCATTCTTAACTTGATCTGAAAATTTTCCATGGGCTTTGAGATTATACTCAACCTATTGAGAATCAATGAACATTTGTTGCAAGGTGACATACCTCCTTTCTAGGAGAAGAATAGACAAATCTGGATGAAGAGTTTTTACATAACATAGTTTAGCAACAGTTTTAGGAGGTCAGGTATCTAAAGGCATGCTGCAATAAAAACTATAGAATCTCATGTTGAAAATAGAAAGAGATTCATCCTCCCCTCTTTTAAAATCATAAAAGTCAGATAATTATTTGTCAAGAGATTTGTTCTCTCCCTAGTACCCTCAAAATGCACCAAATAGCTCATCCCACGAACCAATGGAACTAGCCTTGAGATTTTGAAACCACTAAGAAGCATCTCCAACCAAAATATTTGGAAAATGACCTCATAACAACATCCTCGTGCATAATTTCGAAATTGTCAATAACATTATGAAAATATCCCAATTGCTTCTCATCTATAATATGATCTTCTCCAACAAAAAGAGGCATATATTCTAAAAATTTGGGAGGGTAAGTATGAAGAGTAGATGGCAGTTTTAAGGGTTTAAACATTTTTCCTCTTTTTCTAGACTGAACATCAGTAGGATGAAAGTATGGTTCAATGGATTGATTGCAAATTCCAGCAGTGGTGGTAGAATATGGTACTATGATAAGAGAAGGTGGTGAATCATTTGTATCATTCGTGTGGTTACAGGGTTGATCATGTTCGGGAAGGATTTGAATACAAACATTGTTCTCATATGTTTCAGATGAAGGACTAGGGTCAACATCAACTATGTAAGAAGAATGCATACCTTCTTCTTTGAAAGAGGGATATATAGTAGTAGGTTTATGGTCATCATAGTAAACAAAGCAAGGGATGATTCTCTTGATATATGAAGCAAAGGAAATGAAATAACTAATAAAAAAGAATATGATCTCTTGAAGAAAACTTATATACTGATATATGGACTTCCTATGTCTTCCTTCCATTTTTTGTTTGAGCTCGTTCCTCAGTGGAGTCATGTAACTTGATTTGAATCACCAGCAAGTTCTTCAAATGTGAGTCGCCATGGTGAAAAATTGTTGCATGTTTTGTCACCAATCCTTGCTCACCATCAAGAACTAGTAGTAATTTGTGTCATACAGCCCAGGGAAGATCTTCAACTTCGTCCCCAGCAACGACGCATAAAATGTTAGCACTATAAGTCACACCTAGATTGTCGTAGGTGTAATCCCAGTACCCATCATAATATAAATGATTTAAAATAGTTTTATACTTGAGTGGATCAACAAGACTGAGTAAGAAAGGGAGAGGGCAACAAACTGTCTACAGAGGTATTTCATTGGGCATGGAGTCATAACATCCTACAGATCAAAGGAAATCAAACTGTATACTAGAAAAAAGGGATATATAATGATGAGTATAAGCATAGAGAATATGACAAAAGGAATAACACCCATTGTACAGAGATCCTTTCTGCAAACAGATTAAAGATTGCTTGAGAAATAAACAATAATGTAATGGGCAAGCTACAACAGATCCTTTGTTGTTCATGAATCCATCAATCAATGGAATCTATCATCCTCAAAACCTATAATATATTCAAGCAATAGGATGAAAAAAGAAATGGAAAACAAATAATACAATCTAATAAACAACTCTCATGAATCTTTAATGGCAGAAATGTTGATTACAAACAGGCCCTCAGGCTTACAAATGAGCAACTAAACTGCTCATCTAGCTCTCTCCTCTCTTGGATCATGAATCCAACCCTTTCCTTCTAAAAATACCCTTCATATATAGTGAATGATCTCTCTCTACTCTAAGGAGGTCGAAACCAAGGAGATACATAGGATCCTCCTCCATTTAGGAGTTTGTTACAAAAGATTCCAACAAAAACATAACAAATTCCTATTTTTTTGGATCTTGTCTGTTGTGATAAATGTCTTTTGAAACAGGTCATGTTGATTTATATGATGATATAACACATGTCCCTCATGTCTAAATACCTCCTAGTAAACCATTTGAACCTTCTCTGATAGTTGGCAGTCCTCCCATAGCTCGGATTTATCAAACCGTTAAAGTTTGTAGCACCTTTGACAATGTGTGTTGCGAACTTTTCTGTAGGTGATGATTTCAACTTTTCTCCCAAACGACAAATTGGGTCGGGATGATTTTTGGTCAGAAAGTCCATGATATAATGATTAATCTCCGAAAATGTTTTTAGAAGAACCCATATCAAAATTTAAAAGATATGATTAAAAAATAACTATGTTGTGTGTAAATTGTTACAAATTGTCCCAAATTACCAGTTCGTAGTGCCTTTGACAGCGCGTGCTGCAAAATTTTCCTGTAGGTGCCTTTTTACATTTAAATTTATTTTGACTTTTAAAACTTGTACAACAAGCTGGGAAATCCTTCCAGAACCTTCTACAAACTTCATGAAACATGAAGTAACCTTGGAGAAATCATATGAATATGGTAACCTCAGCTCAAGACCCAAGATCATTACTTTGATTATAATCATATGCACAAAAAAAAATTGAGAATGAACAGTATGGAAGTAGGAGGTGAGAAAAAAAGAACATAAATCCAACTTGGATGAGGCTGTAGACAGGAAGAATTGAAGCAACTCTGTGTAAAACAAAGGGTTTGCAGCGCCAGTGGTTAAGTTTGCAGTGCCAGTTTGCAATACAAACTGAACTAGGTTTTTATGAAAATCTTGCAATATTTTCCACATATGAGGAGAAAAATATGAGTTGACAGGTTAAAATTTCATACATATATGAATCTCAACTGAAAAGGGTTTGATCTATCAAGAAAACATAGAGTTTGAAGTGCACAGTTTGTAGCGCAGATTTGTAAATGGATAGTTCACGACGCATGGTTGGCAATGGATAATGTTGTTGTTTGAAAGAGGAAAATGTAAGATGTTTCTTTGGTATAAAAATATTGAAAATGGATAGGGTTTAGGATACCAAACCTGGCTGCTATCTCTTTCATGATGATGAACACTATCATGACACCAAAACTCTTTCATGGACTAAGGTCAAATGTTTTTTACTCCTAAACATTTCATGTACTAACAGAAGGTCCAGAGCTTGAATATGATGTGTATTCATAGCCACTAAGGATGTGAAAGGTAAATATTGGGACAAAAGAGAATCCAAATTTTGTGCAGATAGGATATTACTAGAATGATGAAACTGTGGAAAAAATTGCAGACTTATTGCACGAGTATCAGGATCTGTTCCCAACCACGTTTGTATAAATGAAATGGATAGATGGTGAGCTATGAGAAATGAAGATCCCTTTGAAATCATATGCTAAGCCAGTAGGACAGAGACCCTATAGACTGAATCTGAAGTATAAAGAGAAGGTAAAGGAAGACATAGAGTGAATGTTAGAAGAAGGAATTATTGAACCAGTGGTGGAATCAGAGTGGCTAAGTGCAATGGTAGTACAATATGAGAAAACAGGAGGAATCATAATTTGTGTAGACCTACGAAAACTAAATGATGCATGTCTACATGATCCATTTCTGATACCTTTTACAGATGAATTACTAGAGAATGTAGGGGGGCATGAGGTATATTCCTTCAATAATGGTTTCTTAGGATATCACTAGATAAGGATTATGCGGGAAGACAGATATAAGACTACTTTTGCAACAAAGTGGGGAAGCTACCAATACATAGTGATGCCTTTTGTGATGAAGAATGCACCTGCAATTTTCTCGAGAGTAGTGGTCGCAACCTTTAAATAATTTATTCATAAGTTCTTTGAATTTTATTTAGATGATTGGATTGTGTTTAGTCTCTTGAAGAATCACATAAAAGTACTAATATTAATCTTAGATAGGTGTAGACAATGTCAGATTTCATTGAACTTGAAGAAATGTGTTTTTTGTGTGCCTTTTGGAATTTTGTTGGGCCATGCGGTATGTAAGCAAGACTTAATAGTGGATCCTACAAAGTTTGTAGTGATTTTGGACTTACGACCACCTACATCAGTAAGACAATTAAGAGAAAATATGGGACATACATGATACTACAGGAATTTCACTAAGGAATATGTCCAAGCATGTGATGTTTGTCAAAGGGTTGGAAAGCCATCCAGAAGGGATGAGATGCCTTTGCATCCACATGCTACATTGCAGGCTTTTGAAAAATGGGTGATATATT
The DNA here is from genome assembly GCA_009831015.1 of Picea engelmannii. NCBI lineage: Eukaryota > Viridiplantae > Streptophyta > Pinopsida > Pinales > Pinaceae > Picea > Picea engelmannii. Next base: position 106,441 of record ML777183.1, read on the forward strand.
TTGTAGGACCAATCAATCCATTAGCTGAGAGATCAAGAGCTAGGTATATAATCACTGCAACAGGGTATTTGACCAGATGGGATGAAGCAACACCAATCACAAACTGCAACGTGGGAATTGTTGCACGATTTCTATTTGATAATGTAGTGACAAGATTTGGGTGTCCATGCATGTTAATGAGTGATCAAGGGGCATACTTCCTGAATAAGATGATTGTAGCATTAACTGAGGAATTTCAAATTCACCATCATAGGAGCATGCCATACCATCCTCAAGCAAATGGGATAGTAGAATCCTTTAATGATATTTTAGAAAACGTGTCGTCAAAGATCTGCAACGTAGGAAGGGATGATTGGGACTTAAGGATCCTCACAATATTATGGGAATATAGGACTGCAAGAAAAAAGTTGACAGGACAGACACCCTTTAAGTTGGTATATGGGAAAGAAGCAGTAATGTCGATGGAATTTATTGTGTCGAGCATGTGTATTCAACTGATCACAGATCTTGCGGATTCGGGTGAAATAGAGGAAATATTTTCATAGTTGTTACAGCTCGAGGAAGAACAATATTTTGCAGCATTCCATCAGAAAGTCTAGAAGGCAAGAGAAAAAGCATATCATGATAGGCATATTAATCAGAAAAGATTCCAAGTGGGAGACTTAGTATTGTTATATGATAGCAAGTTTATGTAGCATCCATGAAAGTTCTGAATGCATTGGTTAGGTCCATACGTCATTAAGTATGTGATAGAGGCAAGTATTGCGCAGTTGAAAACATTGAATGGAGAAGTCCTGGGAGGAATGGTGAATGGGAGTCGGCTAAAAACCTATAGGGATGATTGACCGTCTATGCACTAGTCTAACCTATGCAAGAACCTATGTACTATAGTAGTGTATTATAGGAGGAAAAAGAAAAAGAAAAATAAAGAAAAAGTGGAAAAAGAAAAACAAAGGAAAAAAACAACAAAAAGTAAGTAATTTTCAGCAAGAGTAAGTGTGTAGAAGAAGAGAGTGTTGCGCAGATAGAAGAAATCGTGAAGAAGAAGTGAATTACGCACATAATCATAGTCTATGCAATAAAAGAACGGGTAAGCCAGAAAAATTGTGTGAATGCAGATGGATAAAGATCGTTAAACAACATTAAAGATAGGAAATGATAACTCAAAAGTTGTAATGACAACACAACACAGAGACGCGTTGTCATAAATGGAAAAATCTAATAGAGATCATGACAACTTGGCAAATCAAGGCAAAAATCTAGTGAAGGATTTGGAATTAATGTATCTTTAAATCAAGTATGGAATGAACAATACTAAGGGATTAGACAACTAATATAGGAGGGAAGGTAAAGGGACAACTAGCGAAGGGGCACAAAAGCCACTGAGGATCGATAAACATTGGTCATTTTTAGTTGGAGTTGCATGCAAGTAAGAAAGAGTTGAGAGTTGTGTTGCAAAGCCTGAGAAAAACCACAGAGCCAAAGTAGTTATCTCTAGTAACTGGATTACAGAGATGGTTCCACCAAATGTAGCAACATATGTACCAAAGAAATCCCAGATAAGAGAAGAAATAACAACACCATAGGTTGAGGAGAATTCTGGAGAATCATCATCAGAGCCAAGGTTTACTAGGGATTACATTCTGCCGAGGAAGGATGATGCAAAACCAGTGATGTTGAAGAAGGATGTGAAGTATCCATTGGTGACATTAGACATCCCATATGGGGTCATCATAGATGAGGATATCTTAGGCAAGGTGTCACAACATAAATATGTGGACCTTGATATCACAGACACAACAAAGTTCCATGAACTTGCACTTAGTGAATAATTGGAACTGAGAATAGATCTAGTGATGAAATAGGCTATGCATGTGCCAAAGGTATGGGCTAGAGGGTTGGAACGAGCTGGCATACTAAATCTGTTTGACATTCCACACTTCGGCAGGAGCCAAGAGGTGAATGCATGTGTCAAGATGTTGCTAACCTATGTGCATGGAAGTTACTTATGTTTGGATAGGCCAATCTCTATCGAAATAAATCTCATTGACAAAATCATAGGCTTACCGAAACAGGGGGGAGATCCAACCTTTTTTTTTGTAGACAAGAAGAGATAGGGCTCTGTCAGAAGCCACGAGGGAGAAATTTCACACAGTTAGAGGTGTGCACAGGTTGGATGTGTCAATTATCTATGACCCAAGAATAAGAATCACGACCTAAGCATTGCAATGCAAGTTTCTCAGAAAGTGCAAGAAAGACCAAGTGCCTACATGCATGATAGTTGTGACTGAGAAGTTTGTAGAAGGGTATCAATGAGCTGGGAATCGTTTCTACTTAACCAGTCCCTCATTGATTGTGTGGAAGCATAATATAGAAGCATGGAATTTCACTATTCTTGGTTGTTAATTCTAATTGCGTTCACAACATGGAATGAACTAGAATATGCATAGCTCCTACATCTAAGAGGTAAGCCTTGCTTGGCTACCAAGTATTAAAAATTTTGGTACATAATGAATAAGAAAATACAAATAGACACCAACATTGAGTTTTGTCTGTACAATGAAATGATTAGGAGGTTTATCTATATTACAGCACACATTTCGCCACATATTGTAAAGGTGTACGCACTGATTGTGCAATTATGGGAAAACCGTCATCACATCTATATACAAGAAAATCAAGACCTAATAGAAGAATGGGTCCATACAAAGTAAAAAATCACAGAGGGAGACATCCAACTGATTATGAAGGATTGGGAACCAGACTGGAAGGTTCCTGTTAATAAAATAGAGACGGAGCACCCTGAAAATGAAGAATAAGACCAAGGAAATGGACAAGACGATGGCGCAGGGGATGTACAAGAGAAAGTACCAAATGTAAGGGAAACGAGGAAGGACAAGGGTAAGGGGACAACAACATCTACGTGGAAGAAGATGAAATCCCATAAAGAACCAACTATCTACGCTTTGGTGAACGATGATATCGACATGATTGACTACCAAGTAAGGGATGTCGTAGAAGAGGCATCTCAACAAGCATCATAGAAACAAGAAGAAATGCACCAGAAGGTGAAAGAAAAATTAACGACATTGCAGCAGCTAGTGGAGCTAGTAAGGATAGTGCCAAAATAGAGACTCGGTAAAGGACCAACAATAGGCACAACTAGGGATGCAGGTACCACCACTTCTTACTTGATATAGATAACAACAATGCACAGAGTTTTAAACATCTCACCAGATGCAATTGAGTTCCACATGTGAGAGATGTAGGAGTAGGCACAAGTACTAAGTCACCTAGACTTATTCATTTCATAGATTCCCATAGGAGAATTTCAAGGCTTACAGAAAGGTATTGCATAGGAAATACAATTTCGTGCAGATTCAATTTCAAAGGTATTGGCTAAGGCAATGAATGATCAGGCATAACTGCAGAAGGATTATAATACAGTTGTGTAGGAGAAGGATGAGTCTGAGAAAAAGGAAGAAAGTATATTGAAGGAGAAGGACGAGGTTGACAAACAAGCAGAGAGGATACAACGGGCTATTTAAAAACTATATAAGGATATTCCAAAGGTATCAATGGTGGTAGAAGCCACACTGGAGGAACAAGTATCTAAAACAAGTTATTAAAGGCTTCCACACCAGAATCAGAGAGTTTGAAGTGCATGATACACCAGCGATACCACTTGAGGAGAAGGAACAAAGAGAAAGAACAACCATAACCTCAGTGGCAAGCATTAAGATTCTGGATGAGGAGTGCATGAAGTTATGTGAAGAAAACACGCAAATTTGGACAAAGTTGACACAGGATCTGACGATGAAGATCATTGAGGAAATATTAAGGAATGCACAGGAGAAGGCGTAGAAGGCCACAGAGAATATAAACATCCCACCACCATCTGAGTGCATAGCGACCATCCTGGTGAATAGAAAGTCATATAATGAGATAGAACAACTAAGGGAAGAGAAGAAGACTCTCACACAATGATTGGTACCCATGCAGGATGAAGCACTCATTGTCATAGGGAAATTGGTATATGTGCAAGGCACGATGAATAAAGAAACAAACGATAGCGAGGAGAATCTCACAACCCTGACTGTGCAGGCAGTAGAGGAGATTTTGGAGAAATAATCTGAGGTAAAGAAGGAAGTCGCTACATCAAGAGAAACCCTCCAAAATTTCATGGAGGCATGGAAGGCATGATGCAACAGGCTTAAGTGGCTCAAGACGAGCCATATGTGAGTGTTGGGAGCCTGTTGGACAATCATTTTGAATAACTAAGTTTTGAATAGCGTGTGCAAAAGAAGAAAAGGGAGCAGTTTGTGGGGTCAAGGCAAAAGTCATAGCGCATGGAAAAATAGGAAGAACAATAGTTAGGCATGCAAAATAAACATATAGGTGAAAAGGAAGGAAAAGAAACATGAAGGTGAAAAAGAAGGAAAAGCAGCATGTAGGCGCAAAATTGTTGGAAGATTGGTTGTTGTCATTGATGTCAACCCTAGTCATGGGTTTTGCACCGCAAGATTGATGAAGGTATTTGGACATGAAGGAAAATGCACATGTAGATACAAGACCCATGGATGGATAGTATACATTATGTTGTTTCCAGTGGTATGTGACATGTCACGTGGATCCTCATGGTTGAGGAGAAATGAATTTTTGAAGATGACAAAGTGAATTGAAGAAGGAAGTACATGTAGGCCCTGAAGATAATTAAAGAAAAGAATTACAAACTAAGAAATTGTCAGGTCGGCCATAATATTAAAAGGAAGTGACATAAATGGTATAAACAAATATCATTATACATTCATTTGATACACAAGTTGAATTTAAGAGGAAATTAGAAGTAAAGAATGTCGGATTTCAAGGGAGGATGAAGTGTTTTGGTGATGTGTTCTAAGGTATGTTATTTTCAGGTCATCTTACCATTTTTGCTATAACTGATTTTCTAGAACGATTCAGAGGGTGAAATTGCTATGGTATTGATAAGACATATCAAGGTACCTGTGGTAAAAATTTTAGCTCTTGATTCGTTATAATTATGGAGATACACTATGTGGAAGATAGGGTTTTTGACCAGTTCTGAAGCTAGTCAATAAACATGTGTTCCGGTTAAAACAGTCATAACTTATTCATAGAGAATCCAAATGAAGTGGGACAAATTGCATTGGAAATATTACAGACTTTTTTTTATTGTGTGGGAGTTTCAGAATCTTATGTTAAATATTGAGCGTGGGGCATTATGTGCAAGTTCAGTCTCCTGAATAAACCAGAATTGAACAAAGTCTACCATTCTCTCTATAACTTGTTTTTGGGTGGAAGGAAGGGGCAAGGATGGAGATTTCAAATATCTCTTGATATTGGAGGATTATATCTTCCTCTTGGATTTTTATTCCTCCCTTTACATTTGGAAGTTGTAGCTACCTTTGGAAGTCATTACTTCTCTTGAACAATAACTATTGATTATTTCTCATATATTGTGGATGGTGTATTGTGCTGTATTGGTGTAACTCTTATACTATTGTTCATTTCTCATTGGATATAATTTAATGGTTTAAGTATAAGTTGAAAAAGGTTTTAAATTGTACTTGATATTGATTCACCCCCCTCTCAGTATCAGCACTTGGTATCAGAGTGGGTTACATTCAGTGCAATTTAACCATTGGAAGGAAGATCCTATGCAGAAATGGAAGACAACATTCCAAATGGGATTCCACCATTTGATGGAAATAATTTTGAATATTGGAATAATAGAATGGAAAATTACTTGAAATCTCTTGGGACAGATGTTTGGTTCTCAGTTTCTTTAGGATACAATGCTTTGAAGAAACCAAAGACTGCAGCTTAGGAGGAAGCAAAAAGGAACAACAAACTAGCAATAGATACCATCCTTGATGGATTGACATATTCAGTGAAATCCAAGGTGGGATCATGTGCATCAGAAAAAGAGCTTTGGGACAAGCTACAAGACCTTTATGCAAGGGAAGAAGAAGAAGAAGTTGAAGAAGATTACAACATCTCAGATTTCAAAGAAGAAAATAGAGGTTAGTTCTTTTGCTTTAATTGTGAAGGAGTAGGACATGTTGAATTTGAATGTTCTCATACAAGGATTGAAAAAGATGGCAATGAAGAAGAAGAAAATCATGAAGTAGAAATGATTCAACAAGAAGATGAGAATCTTAAAAAATTGAAGCATGTTGAGACTGAAATTAGCAAGCTCAAAGACACACATAGAAAACTAAGAAGTGAATTGGGTAGTTATGAAAAGACAGTTGTAAGCTTAAAGAAACAATTAGAAGACTTTCAGAAACTAAGAGAAGAAACCATTTCCTTGAAAACTCTACTCAAAGAAGCAAAAAGAATAGCAGAAGTAAAGAAGGTCCAAATGATAAAGAAAGAAGAAGATTGTGAGAAACTTGAATAAGAAGTTGTCTCATTGAGGAATAGCTTAAGAAACTCTCAAGTGTCAAAAAAATTAACACATCTTGGATGCATGGGTGAAAATTCATACAAAGAAGATGCAAATAGAAACAATAAGGTTGAAGAAAGAGCTACACAGACAGTTGATGATAAGTGGACCAGGATACCAGAAAGAAGGAATGATTACAAAAGAGATGAATATTCAAGAAGACCTCCTAACTTCAGGAATCAAAGAAGCTTCAATTAGTATGAAGGAAACTGCAGAAGAGTAGATCATGAACCCAGATGGACTACATCACAAAGAAGGTCACTTACTCTCAGGTATCAAAATTTCTTTATTGGTCATTGTTATACTTGCAAAAATTTTGGACATAAGGCAATTAATTGCAGAATCAATGAAAGGAACAACTATGCAAGAAACATGAATGGTGTAAACAAAAGATATGGAAATAATCGTGGATTTGTCAACAGAAGTTATAATTCATTTTACCCATTGATGGACAAAAATATTGTATGCTACAAATGCAATTATCTTGGTCACAAAGCATGAGA
>ML777183.1:113462-130144 GCA_009831015.1 Picea engelmannii
ATGGTACATAGACAATGGATGTTCTTCACACATGACCGGGGATCAAGACAAATTCATCAGCTTGAAGAGAAAGGGTGGCAATGTTGCATTTGGAGATGACTCATCTGCCAAAATACTTGGAGAAGGTGTAGTAGAACTTGGAATAAAAAATGTAAAAGCAAAGAATGTCCTATTGGTTGAAGACTTGAATCATAATCTACTCAATGTTAGTGAAATGTGTGATCAAGGATACACTCTTACGTTTGACTCCTGAAAATGTAAAATCAGAGAAAATAACTCAAGAAGATTGGTTGCAACTGCAACAAGAAGACCGAACAATATATACATCTCAGACATGAAGAAGAGAGAGAATATAGAAGCCACAGAAAAGGATTCCAATGAAGAAAAAGTCTCAAAGACCAAAAATAAGGATGAAGTATTATTGAGTGCCACATGTTCAGTGAGAGCAGCCCCAAAGAAGAGAGTTACCTTTTTCCATTAAACTCAGGGGGAGAATCCCTACCCTTTGCCATTGATGTCAAAGGGGGAGAGAAATTGGGATCATGATCATAGGGGGAGCATGAATTTTTCCATCGATGACAAAGGGGGAGATTGTTGGAAGATTGGTTGTTGTCATTGATGTCAACTCTAGTCATGGGTTTTGGACCACAAGATTGATGAAGGTATTTGGACATGAAGGAAAATGCACATGTAGATACAAGACCCATGGATGGATAGTATACATCATGTTGTTTCCAATGGTATGCGGCATGTCACGTGGATCCTCATGGTTGAGGAGAAATGAATTTTTGAAGATGACAAAGTGAATTGAAGAAGGAAGTACATGTAGGCCCTGAAGATAATTAAAGAAAAGAATTACAAAATAAGAAATTGTCAGATTGGCCCTAATGTTAAAAGGAAGTGACATAAATGGTATAAATGAATATCATTATACATTCATTTGATACACAAGTTGAATTCCAGAGGAAAATAGAAGTAAAGAAGGCCAAATTTCAAGGGAGGATGAAGTGTTTTGGTGATGTGTTCTAAGGTATGTTATTTTCAGGTCATCTTACCATTTTTGCTATAATTGTTTTTCTAGAACGATTCATATGGTGAAATTGATATGGTATTGAGAAGACATATCAAGGTACATAGTGGTAAAAATTTTATCTCTTGATTCGGTATAATTATGGAGATACACTCTGTGGAAGATAGGGTTTTTGACTAGTCCTGAAGCTAGTCAATAAACAGGTGTTTTGGGTAAAACAGTCATAACTTATTCATAGAGAATCCAAATAAAGTGGGACTAATTGCATTGGAAATATTACGGATTTTAGTTTCTTGTGTGCGAGTTGTAGAATCTGATGTTAAATATTGAGTGTGGGGCATTCTTTGCAAGTTCGATCTTCTGAATAAACCAGAATTGAACAAAGTCTACCATTCTCTCTATAACTTGTTTTTGGATGGAAGGAAGGGGCAAGGATGGAGACTTCAAATCTCTCTTGATGTTGGAGGATTGTATCTTCCTCTTGGAGGTTTATTCCTCCCTTTACATTTGGAATTTATAGCTACCTTTGGAAGTCATTACTTCCCTTGAACAATAACTATTGATTATTTCTCATATATTATGCATGGTGTATTGTGGTGTATTGGTGTAACTCTTATACTATTGTTCATTGTTCATTGGATATAAGTGAATGGTTTAAGTATAAGTTGAAAAAGGTTTTAAATTTTACTTGATACTGATTCACCCCCCTCTTAGTATCAACAAAAATAAGGAAAATCAACATGTTGGTGAAAAAGAAGGAAAACAACTAGGACATATTAGCGTTTTGGGTTAAACTATTAGGGTTCTAAGCCCTAAATCTATGCATAAATATGTGATTTTATAGGGAAGAATAATTTTTTGAAAGTAAGGGTTTAGTGTGAGTATAATTGAGAATCTATGCTTAGGGTTGTGGAGAGATTTTGCAGAGAGAGAGAGGTATGCACTACAGAGTGGCTAGGATAGATTGAGGATATAAGATGTTGTATTTATTATAAGCGCAGTGCACATGCCTAAGGTGATTACTGCATGAATATCAATAAGTATCCATCCATTGTGGATGTAGCGCAAGAATTGGGTGAACCACGTTAAATTTTGTGTTTGAATGTGCCCTTTGATGTAGTTGTTCATGGATGTTCTATTTTTATGCATGATTAGTATAGATATTACCGAGATTGTCACCCACGCTGAAAGTTTTGCCACTAATCCAGGTAGTGTAGTTAACACCAATATTCCACTATTGGCTTTCCCCAATAGTGTAGTTCATTTCCATAAAATTATATGACAAAACCATCATCACCATTGCAACTGCAATTGCAATCCACACTCTCAACTGCCATTTCTCCTGCCAAAATCACTACCACTTTGCCATCAAAACAGAAAGTAAGTCATTACAACTAAATATTTCACATTTTATAAGCTAAGAGTCCATGACAATAACAACATTTCAATAAAGATTAAAATTATGCTTTATATTATGCTAATAATAAGTGGTAAAATGATGTATTAATAATACTATTTGTGTTGGTAGCATTTTCCTATGATTTTACATAAACAATACTATTGTTGATCTAGGTGTTTCTTGGTATCAGAGTTTTGAAAGAAATATATAGTGTGGATCAAAACATTGAATCTGTGATTGAATGGAGAATTGAATGAGGAATAACTATTTGGAAAGACTAGATATATAAGTCACTCCATAGAAACTAACATCTCGTGGGCTAGGTGGAAATATTCAAAACAACATTCAAGGAACATGGGTTTCCTGGGTTAGTAAGGTATCGATTCAATAAGATATTGTTGAGAAGATCAAGCTGGCCTTACAGAACGTAGCATGACAAATCAACAACTGTTGTCGCTAACAGTCAACTTTTTGGCAAGTGTTGACTTGAAAGAGAATTTTGAGTTAAATTAGACCATGTTTAGTTTAAGAAAAAAATTATACAGGGTGTTTTCTCCTTAATTAACTTAATTTGATCTATTTTTTTAGTAAGAACATTATTTCCTATGAAAATCAGTTTAAAAGTCTCCTCGTGTAAGGTATTGTATGTGTAGATTCAAATATAGTCGGATACAACAAAAATGGATGAGGTGATTTAGAATTACATACCAATGGATTAAATAAGGAGACTAAAGAGATTAATTATAATAAACTCAATTGTAAAGTCAATAATCAATAAATGAGATCCAAAAATATGACAAAAACAATGGAGGATTGAAATTTACTAGTGAAAGGCTTACGTTTAACCCCTAGGTTCAACTGATTACACCAATGAAGGCAACATGTTTTTTTCTGATTGACCATGAATGCCTCTGGAAACACAACTCCAATTCCTGGCTCCAAATTTATCCACAAGTCTACTTAGAATGGCATCCTCTTCAGGATACCATTGCCCTTAATGCACTCATCTCCCCCATTCCCATTTACAGCCTTACAATCACTCTTCATTATTCAGCTACTTTCAACATTTATAAACTCTATGCAAACTTCCTATAAGCTTTTCACAACTACTTTTTTTAACTACTCTTTGTTTCTAATGCTTTCCTGAAACTTATTTTTAGAATAAAATCAAGGTTTAGATTAACTTCAATGGATCAAAGTATGCATATTTTTCAAGGTGATTTTCTTCAAATGTGGAGCTAGAATGATTTTAGTCAAAATGAATATCCAAGATTGTGAATAACCAGGGAAAGGGCAGTGAATAACTAGGACAAGGGCAATGAATTAAATTCATAGGTCACGCAATCCCCAAATAAATAAATCAATTAATCCATCCAAAAATGTGTGACATCAATGTTTTAACATATACCCTACTTTGTATTAAATGTAAGACTCTCATAAGAATAATAGACCCCGACATTTTAAATGGAAAACAAGCAATATCGTACCTCGTATTCAAGCTCAGATCCTTCCATGGCTTCATTACAAATCAATGTGATGCATCGACCAGTCATATATTTATAGCCTAGTATAATCATCATAGATTCTTAGGCTTGTCCACCTCAACCAAGACAGATAGGCTAGCCAACTAAGCTAATTTCAGAGGGAGGTAACCTCTATCAACAAATACAATATTTATTTTGTTTGTGTTTCCTCGCCCAATGAGATTTTTCATTGATAAGATATTCAATGACTTTAATTATGAGCTCCCTTACATTAACTTTAGTACCATTCTTAGTCTCATTCATTCACGATAAATCAATATCAGTTAATACACCTCCCCCTATGGGACTACCACCTGCTCAACATCGAATGGTGGATTTAGATCTCGGAGTAGGGAAATCGATTAACTTGAATGATCAAGCGAGCAACACATAATCATTGCAATCATCTTGTCTTTCTAAATAGAAACATGGCACAATAAATTTTAATGTGAATCAACACTCCAAGAACTCTGTGCCAATAAATTTTTGATCGTCAGGTTGGCAGTAAGGCCTTACGACGCCAATTAAATATTACATATGTCTGATAAAATATATAATGCTAATAGAACTTTGTTGTCGGCTTATAAATAAGACCTTCAAGTTTTTATCCAATAGAAATATAAATAAACAAGTGAAAATAACAACAAAGTTGCTTATACTTGCCTCTTGAGAATGTTTTAAGATAATAGTTCCATATAGTTTAAAGGTAGAAGTCTAGTTTAATCCTTATATGCTTAGATATACAATATTCTTGACTAATTTTATCTTATCGTAAATCCTATATTGGTACATGGTTGCAATTTATATCTATATATAGTCAAATTTTTAAGCGCATTCATATCTATTGAATATGTTATATATAAACTTGATATATCTTTTACAAACAACTAATTTTCATGCCATATGTCCAAAGGTAAATGCATCTTTTTATATGTCACCTTAATAAGAATTACATAATATAACTAGAAGAAAGAAGAAACATAACAATAACTACAATGGGGAAAAAAGGACACCACAGTGATACAGTAAGATGAAGATCTTAGGAAGCATTCCTTAAAATCATGGAAACATTGTAAACTTGTTCCATATGGATTGCATGTCGGACCGTTGATGAGCATTTGAAATTGAAATGAATTCTAGCAAATTAATTTATCGAATTTCATCTTCATGAGTAAACATTACATATTGAGCTAAATTTATGTAGAGACATTTCAATATTCAACTAAATCCCTAATTATAATCATCCAAAAAGTTAATGCAACACACAAGAATTTGTAAAAGGGAAAGTGGGAAATCCATGGAAACTTGTCCATTAATGTTATTCAAACACATAAAAATATATTAATAGAGAAAAGAAATTCCAAAATCGAATATTAACAAGGGATGAAAACTAATTACACGATTTTCGGAAAATTAAATGTTACAAATAAAATTAAATAAAAAAATGGTCGGAAAAAGGAGTGGAAATCAATGGAAACCACTCCCCAATGAAACTAAAAACAATATATTAATACATAATAGACTTTTAACAAGGACTACACACATTATGCACATACTAGGAATGAGAAAGTGTAGACAAGACATTAATAAATGACTTTAAATCTGAAAAGAAAAAGAACAAGGAAGCAGATGAAAAACAAAAACACGCCACACACTTATAAACTCTTCCAAATTGATGCTTTTGTCTTTTCTAGGGAAAAGCACGCACTACTATGCATCCACTACACACTTTAAACACACCACTAACTATCAGTTGCATTCATTTGCTTTTGTTTCTTCAAGGGAAAAGCATGAGCTGGAAATGCAATAAACAATTCATCCAGTTGCAGATGCTACATAGTATCTGTGGCCATTAACCAACCATAAACCTTTAATTCTCAAATTTTCATAAGAGATTTTGAAATTCAAATATTCACTAAATCATTGCATTTTAACTAACAACACACATGTCATCAAGTGATTCAAATTATTATAGCTAAATGTGAAACACACTATAGTTATCAACACAAATGTTATCAAGTAATTCAAATTCTTAGAGATAAGTGTCAAACTAACTATAATTTTCAGTGGAAAGAGTTCTATAGTTGAATTTGAGTTACATTAAGAAGTAGAAGTAGAAAAAACTTGTACAACGACATGTTCATCTTCCTGAAGATCATCATTATGTGAGCATTAAAGAGAAAATTAATGCCATTACTAAGATGTTATTGGAGAAAGATGGCCCTCCAATCATTGTTGTGATGGGCATGAGAGGCATGGCAACACTCACGAAATCCAACATGTTTGGGAGAAAAAAGAGATTCAAACAACTTTTAAGCATCATGTTTGGGTGCCATTATTCAAGAAAAGCAAGATTGACCATATGCTTCAAAACAATACTATCTAGATAAAACTCCCAAGAAATCTTTGGAATACCAACATCATGAGATGAGTCTCGCTTGGATTAGTCACGAAGAACTTAAGAAAAAACAATGTCATAAATAACAACATCGTTGGACCCCGAGATGGATTGATCACAATTATAAATCTAGTAAGCCATTTTGATAATAGAGTTGAGTTGTTTTGATATTTCATATTAAGTTGTTTTGATATTTCATAGTATGGTTGAATAGCTTATTGTTATGTTATGCGTTATATTTCATTAGAAACACACATGGACCCTTTCCTATTCGCCTATTTTGGCTTTTGTGTTTTCTTATTTTCCCTCTTTAGAATATATTAAACTTAAATGGGATTATCATCGGTCCACTATGTAATTTATATATAATGTTCAAGTAATATCTTTTAATTAATGTTCAAGGGATTATCATCGGTCGATCCGGTCTTCTATATGCTTAATGGGAGCGATGGGTTATATGCTTGACGAGAGCGTTGTTTTTCAAATTAGCGTTGGGCTCCCCTAGTGAAGGGAGCGATGATTTTCCTCTGGACTTACGGTATTTTCAAAATTGAAACCAGCGTCGGTCTATGGTCAAGAAGAGAGCGTTGACTTTTCTTGCTGCACAAGGACGTGAAAGGTGTGAATGGTATGTATGGTATGAATCTTTGTTGTTAAAGGGTGAATATTTTATGTATAAAAACATGGAGAATCCACTTTGTCTTTGAGAGGGTTGTGAGCTTTAATGCCATGGTATGTGGCTTTCAAAAGTGATTTTTTTAAAGTATGAACAATTCAAGAGTGAGTCGATGTTTAAAGGTGGATGCCATATAAAACATATTAAATAATTTTTTTTAAAGAGTTGAATTTTTTGTGGATTTGGTAAAAGGTTTTATTAAGGTATAAAAATATTTTTAAAAACTTTTTCGCTATTTGTTTTGGGTTTAATCTTTAAGTATAAGGTTATTTTTTCATATAAAGGGTTTGGTTTTATAAGCAGTGGTTTTGGAGTTTTTTCTTTTGTTAATGACTAAAACTCAGAGTGTTAAATTCGAAATCGAGAAGTTCAATGGAAAAAACAATTTGGAGATTTGGAAGGTCAAGATGCATGATTTGCTCGTGCAACAAGGCGTGGTGAAGAGGCTTTTGGGAAAGTCAAAGAAATTGGTGACCATTTTAGATGAAGAGTGGGAAGAGATCGATGCAAGAGCACTGAGTGTCATATGTCTTTGTTTGGTCGATGATGTTTTGTTCAACATTGTTACGGAGAAGACAACAGTCGGTTTTTGGACGAAGCTGGAAAGCTTGTATATGATGAAATCCTTGACAAACAAGATCTTCCCGAAAATAAAATTGTACAGTTTGTGCATGAAGGAAGGTATGAAAATCGCTAATCATTTAAATACGTTTAATACTTTTTTTTCCAGTTGACTAGTATGGGAGTGAAATTTGAATCTGAAGACAAGACGATTACATTATTGTGTTATTTGCCTGAGTCATGGGATCATTTTGTTACCTCTATTAGTTTCAGTTCAACAAAAAGTATTGAATTTGATGTTATTGTTGGAGCTTTACTGTCCGAGGAAACAAGGAAGACATCCAATCTAGAAACCTCTACATCTAAGGCGATGGTGGTCAGAGGAAGACCTAAAAAAGGAGGACATGTTCAAAGGGATTTCTCTCGGTCAAAGTCGAAGGGAAAAAAGAGCAAGCTTAAGTGTTGGTTTTGTAGAAAATATGGACACCTGAAGAAGGATTGTTGGAAGTGACAACAAGCCTCCAAACAAGACCCTCCAAAAGAGACAAAGGAAGCAAACACAACTGAAACAAGTTCAGCAACAAGTTCAGGTATGGCTGATGAAGCTTTAACAATTGGTATTGTTTCACGTTATGATCAATAATGGTTATTAGATTATAGTGCTTCAAATCACATGTGTCTTCATAGACACTAGTTTATTACTTACCAGTCTATAGATGATGGAATTGGTTACATGGGAAATGATATATCATGTAAAGTTGTGGGAATTGGTAGCATTCGAATTAATATGTTTGATGTATCTAAATGATGTGAGACATGTACTTGAGCTAAGGAAGAACCTAATCTCTTTGGGAGTCTTAGACACTGGAGGATATAAAAGTATTGTTCAAGGTGGAGTTATGAAGGTCTACAAAGGAATCCCACTGGTCATGAAGGCGAAGAAGGTTGGAAACATGTTTATGTTAGAAGGAAGAGCCAAGTTAGATCATGCGACAGTTGTATCCAAGAATGACAGTGATTATGTTCGACTATGGCATCAACGGTTGGGCCATATGAGCGAAATAGGATTGAAGGTATTATCTAATTGCAAGTTACTTCTTAGTCTAAAGTCTTTAAAGTTAGATTTTTGCAAGAACTGTATTTATGGAAAATAGAATAGGCATAAATTTAAAACCGGAAGACACACCAGTGAGGGAATCCTTGACTATATCCATTCTGATGTTTGGGGACCATCCCCAATTGTTTTGTATGGAGGATCATCATATTTTATTACTTTTATATATGATTTCTCTAGGAAGGTGTGGATCTATATGTTGAAGAGAAAGGCTTATGTATTTATTGTTTTTAAGCAGCTTAGAGCTTTAGTGGAAAAGAGCATTGGTAGGTCCATTAAATGTTTAAGAACTGATAATGGTGGTGAATTTACATCAATGGAATTTGAAAACTATTGCAAGGAGTTTGGGATTGATAGGCATAAAACCACTTCGTATACTCCTCAACAAAATGGAGTTGTTGAGGGCATGAACATGACTCTTCTAGAGAGAGAAAGGAGTATGCTTAGTAACGCCAACTTACAACAGGAACTATGGGCAGAAGTAGTGACTACAACTTGTTATCTGGTGAATCGATCACCATCAACAACAATAGAGTGCAAGATTCCTGAAGAGGTATGGATAGGTCACCCTTGTAATTATTCTAATCTTAAAGTTTTTGGTTGTGAAGCCTATGCTCTAATTCTGAAACATCAGCGTTCTAAATTAGATCCAAAATAAAAAAGGCTTATCTTTGTTGGATATGGTGATGGTATTAAGGGGTAAAGGTTGTGGGATCCTACTGCCCACAATATGACCATTAACAAAGATGTAATATTTGATTAATCATCTCTCATCAAATCAGATGTAGATGTTCAAATGAAACAGGTAGAAGTACCTAGGTATCAACAGATTCAGTTTGAAACTCATTCAACTACAGATGAGTGTGAACATGACCAAGTTTTTGAAGATGTTCATGAAGAGGTTCTTGCAGAGGAAAACATGGATGATGATGACAATCAACAGATTGTGGATGAGCCACAAAATTCCCTAAGGAGGTCTACACTGGTCAGAGTTCCTCCAAGAAGATATGATGATTTTGTTTCATCAGTTTCTTTAAGTACTAATGATGATGAACCTTCTTGCTATTAGGAAGCTGTGGAGGGTTCTAACAGTGAAAAATGGAAAGAAACAATGAAGGATGAAATGAATGCTTTAGCGAAGAATGCTACATGGGACTTGGTAGAACTTCCAAGAGACAGGAAAACGATAGGTTGTAAGTGGGTCTACAAGTTGAAGAAGGGTGTTGATGATAAGGTATAAAGGTACAAAGCGAGGTTGGTTGCAAAAGGATATTCTCAGAAAGAAGGTATTGACCATGATATTTTTTCACTAGTTGTTAAGATTGTTTCAATTTGAATTGTGTTAGCATTAGTTGTGTCATTTGATTTGGAGTTGGAGAAGTTATATGTTAAGACTGCTTTCTTACATGGAGATTTGGATGAGCAGATTTACATGGAACAACCTGAAGGGTTTGTTCAGAATCGCAACAAGAAATTTGTTTGCAGGATTAAGAAATCAGTGTATGGTCTGAGGCAGTCGCCCAGGCAATGGTACAAGAAATTTGACTCTTTCATGATGAGCCAGAATTATAAAAGGAGTGAGTATGATCATTGTGTCTACTTTAAAAAATTGAATAATGGAATATTCATTATCTTAGTATTGTATGTTGACGATATGCTTTTAGCAAGAAAAATAATAACTAAGATCAACAGGTTAAAGGCTCAAATGGCTAGGACGTTTGATATGAAAGATCTAGGAGCAGCGAAGTGTTGGGTATCTGTTATATTCTTTGCACGAGTAGTAGTGTTTGAGTGTTTGCATCGACCGTGTAGGGGGGTGCAGGGGAGCAGAGCCCCCCGTGCGGGGGTTCGGGGGCAGCGCCCCCGAAAAAAAATTTCGTACCAAGACGACATATTTCTGGGACCACATTTTTCGATACCGCATTTTCGGGACCGCACGATATTTAGTTGGTTTTTTGGCACATGGTTTTTTGCCGATGGTTTTCTATTTCCAATTAAGGAATTAGGGATTTGGACTAATCAAAGTTTTTGGGTTAGGGTTTTAGATGTCGCTGGCTCTTATATGTATATTGTATTGTAAATAATGTAACACAAGGGTATGAATATAATATATGTTGGTTTTCCCGGTTTGGGTTTCCAGGTGAAAAATCTCTGTGTAATGTTTGTATTTGCCATTGTATCATTTCTGTTATTTTTTGAATATCAGTTTGCAGTAGATATTGTACAAGGTTAGAATTTACATTTGGTATCAGAGCTTTATTGGCTTTAGGGGGATGCCTTTGTGGTCAAGGGTTTGGCTTGGGACTGTAATAAGCCTTGTTACAGTGGGAGATCTGCGGTATTGTTTTTCAGGTGTAAAGAAATGGCAAGCAATTCGAAGATGGAGATCGAGAAGTTTAATGGGAAAATATTTGAGCTATGGAAGCTCAAGATGGAAGATCTTTTGGTGGATAGAGATCAGTGGATCGCGGTAGATCCAGGTACTGCACCTACAGGAACTTCTGCAGATGACTAGAAAAAGATGGATCGGAAGGCAAAAAGCACAATTTGACTGTGTCTCTCTGATTCAGTATTACTGAATGTGTCAGAAGAAGCTACAACCAAGGATTTATGGGAAAAGTTGGGGAAGTTCTATCAATCTAAGTCCCTGGTAAATAAACTATTCCTGAGAAAGAAGCTGTATAACTTGAGGATGAGAGATGGAGACTCGGTGGCAGAGCATTTGAACGCCTTCAATATTGTGGTAAGTCAGTTAGTATCTGTTGAGATTAAAATTTCAGATGAAGACAAATGTATCGGTTTGTTGTGTTCTTTACCAGACTCGTGGGATAGTCTGGTTGTGGCCATAGGTAGTAATACAACTTCTTTGAAGTTTGAAGAAGTGGTCCCATCCCTGTTGTCAGAGGAGATGAGACGAAAGAATATGGAAGGACATAGCACAAACACATTATTTGCAAGAGGATGTTCCCAGGAAAGAAATAGATCTAATTTCTCAAGTGGGAGATCTAAGTCTAAGGGTAGATCTAAATCTCTTGGAAAGTTTGGAAGGGTATGTTGGATGGAAAAGAAGGGAACTACAAGAAGCAGTGTAGATCCAAAGTTGAGAAAAATAAGGGATCTGAAGAATTTTCTTCTACAGAAGAAAAGACCTCCAAGGAAGAAGGAGGGGATGTGTACTTGGCCTCTTCAAGAACACATGCAGATCATGAGGCATGGTTGATTGACTCAGGTGCATCCTTTCATATGACTCCCCATAGGGAGTGTTTATGGGAATATGAAAAGTATGATGGAGGTAATGTTAAGGTCCTAACCCGCACATAGGTAGATCAATGTATTCGGATGTAATAAAGGTCAATATTAATAAGGCCTTTCAATAAAATAGAATAAGGCGGATGTAAGAAGACCTAATAGAAGCTTATGCTTCTAGAAGGATATTCCTCTAGATGCTTCTCTTAATAGACATATTTAGTATAAATAAGGGTCGAGGGTATGAAAACCCTAGCTTGGAGATTATTGTAACAGAGCGCTACTTGATTGGAGGTTGCCCCCTCGAAGAGGCCTGTGAACATTGCTTTCTGAATCAAAGTGTTATTTCTATTGCTATTCTTATATCATTTCTGTGTATTGTGAATATTATGATGGATATTTTACTGTTATTCTGCCATTTCTAGCATTTTATTTCTGTTCTGCATATTTTATATATCTGGTATCTTGCAAGTGGTATCAGAGAACTTTCCTTGGCAGAAATTGTGGGTATTTTTTTTTCAGGGTAGAGACATATTCCGATGTCTTTAAGCCACAGAGATCTGTCGTTACGTGCATAAACTCATGGTTGAGGGATTCATACATGCAGGAAATACAAGTGGTTCTTAAGCGCACGTCTGTTGGCCACCCTTGTAACCCGTGTTGGTACCCCTTCGAGTGGTAGCGCATCAGACAACACCTGTGTACGGATCGGCCTAGATTTCCTGAAGCCCTCTTTAGATAAACCTATCGGTCGTCGGACTGTTATAGTGTCATCGAGAACAACACTCGGGAAGATACTCTCTAGTACCTGGGTAGTCGGGTAGTACGACTAAGGGTACGGTCTATCCTCCTTAGTTAGTGCCCTGAGATATTGGGTCGAGTACTACTGTTGGACCCCGCACGTATATCAGAGAGCTATAGCACAGGGAAAACCCTTGTCTGTAGAACCCTTGGGGAACATAAACATAAACATAAAAAAATTAAACCGGCGAGATCTATTGCCGCGCATCTTTGTTCGGGTTGCTAAGTAAATACACATTTCTTTCTAGTTAAGAATTTGGGGATTTCAACACTATAGCATTCTTCAGACCAAAGTATAACCCCGTAGCTGTAAAAAAAAAAAAAAGTCTGGAATTTTTTTCACCATTATTTGAGACCTATTCCATTAGATTCATCTCTTCTCCCTTATCACATTCATCCATATCATTTTTCTGCAAAAATTTATGACCCCACCTGCTCCCTTTTCAGT
Source organism: Picea engelmannii (assembly GCA_009831015.1). NCBI lineage: Eukaryota > Viridiplantae > Streptophyta > Pinopsida > Pinales > Pinaceae > Picea > Picea engelmannii. Next base: position 126,659 of record ML777183.1, read on the forward strand.
TCACCCATCCTCATGGCCCATACCCATAGCCAAGAACTAGAGTCTCGCTTCAACACCTTGCAATCTGGTTTCCTCGAGACCCAACAATAAGTGCAACAACTTAGTGCTACTATTGCCTCTCATGATGCATCCATCAATACCACCATAAATGCATCCGTAAATGTAGTCGTGCAGTCCGCAATGGCGGAAGTCAAACATGAACTGACCACCCAGCTTAAATCTGTCTTTGCATCACTCTGCACCAAACTCAAGATCCTTATTGATGACTCTTTTCCTGATACACATAAAAAGATTGAATATGAAACTTATTCCCATTCCTTTCAACCCCATCACTTTCAACGGGACATACGCCTTCCGCGGGTGGATGTAACCAAATTTGATGGCTCGGACCCCACTGGTTGGATCACCCAAATGGAACATTATTTCTCTCTCTACAACATTACAGATGACTTGGCCAAAATCCGGTATGGTGTTCTCCATCTAGATCAAGAACGTTGGCAATGGTGTTAATGGAGAAAAACTTCCCGTCAAGGGTATATTGCTTGGACCCAATTTGTGACTGAGCTTTATGAATGCTTTGACACTGACACCAACCATTTGGGTCGTTTGATAAAATTGAAGCAATCGGGCACATTAGAAGACTTCATAACTGCATTTGAGTGCTTGGCTTTTCGAACAAAGGGCATGACTGATGCTTTCTTTCGATAGTGTTTTATCAGTGGCCTCAAGGAGGAGATTCGAGCCCATGTCCTCATGGATCGACCTACGACTTGGGTGGAGGCTACTAAAAAAGATAAAGAAGCACAACAAATTGTTTCCTCTCAAAACCGTAAGCCTTCCTTTATCCCTCACCCTAAACCAGTAAACCCCACTACTCCCTCCGCCCCATTAAAAATCCAAAAATTGACTAGGGATGAAATGGTTGAATGCCAACTCAAAGGCCTATGTTATAATTGTGATGACAAATATTTCCCAGGCCACAAATGTAAGGAAAAAAATCTTTTTATGGCCATCTCTGAGGATATTCCGGAAGAGGATGTTGACACTCCCCTTGTGCCCGAATCACCAGAAATAACTGATACAAGCCCTCCCTCCGACCCTCCCAAAGTGGAACTGATCATTTCCCTCAATGCTCTCACCGGCTTCTTTGCCCCCCAAACCTTCAAGTTAATCGGTTACATCAAGCACCGAAAGGTCATCATTCTGGTTGATAGTGGAAATACCCACAATTTTATTCATCGCCGCATTGCCCAAGAAACCCATTGCTACATCCATGCTGTCAACAATTTCCAAATCATGATTGCCAATGGTGGTTCTATGAAATGTGGCGGGTGCTGTGAAAATGTGTGTCTCCAACTCGATGACTACCACCTAAAATCCCATATGTTTGCTATTGACATGGGCGGTTGCAACATTGTGTTGGGTGTAGACTGGCTAAGGACTTTGGGTCCCAATCTCATGTATTTTCAGAACTTAACCATGCAATTCAACAAAGGAGGCCACCAATGTAAATTCCAAGGCATCACTGTTGGTTCACCTGAGGTCATCAGTTCTCATCGCATGGAAAAACTGCTCAAAAAAGGTCATTCTGGTGTCATTGCCCAACTCCATGCCATACAAGCCACATAGACACCACCAGTGCCCCAAGACCTCCAAGCCCTCCTTTCTAAACATCAAACGGTATTTTCCACTCCCCAAGGACTCCCTCCTTCCCACGGTGTCCATGATCATTTCATTCCCCTTGTCCCATGAAGCCTTCCCCCCAATATACATCCATATCACCACCCCTTTGCACAAAAAAATGAAATTGAAAAAATGGTCCAGGAACTCCTTATTGCCGGCGTCATCCATCCTAGTACGAGACCTTACTCCTCTACGGTCGTCATGGTACTGAAGAAAGAAGGTTCTTGGAGAATGTGTCCTGACTTCCGTGCTCTCAACAAACTGACCATCAAAGACAAATTTCCCATTCCTGTCATTGATGACCTCCTGAATGAATTGAGTGCCGCCCAATTCTTTACCAAACTTGATCTTCGTTCGGGCTATCACCAGATATATATGAAAGAGGACGAAATTCCCAAGACCGCCTTTCACACTCATGAGGGCCACTATGAGTTTTTGGTCATGCCCTTTGGTTTGTGTAACGCCCCCTCCACCTTCCAGAGCCTCATGAACCATGTCTTCCGCCCTTTTCTCCGTCATTGTGTCTTAGTTTTATTTGATGATATCCTCATCTATAGAAAAACTTGGACAGACCATCTTACTCATGTGGATCAAGTTCTCCACCTACTCTCTCAGCACCAACTTTTCCTGAAACAGTCCAAATGTGCTTTTGGTGCCTCAGAAGTAGAGTACTTGGGTCATCTGGTGGGAAAGGATAGCGTCAAGGTGGACCCGAAAAAGATTGAAGCTATGCAAGACTGGTTGCACCCAAAGAATCTCAAAAGCTTGCGTGGATTTTTGGGCCTCACAGGGTATTATCATAAGTTCGTTAAGAACTACGGAAAGATTGCAGCACCTCTCATGGCTCTCCTCAAAAAGAACTCTTTCACTTGGACTCCAGCAGCTGCTCAAGCTTTTCAAACCTTAAAGACGACCATGTGCACCACTTTGGTTCTAGCCCTTCCCGACTTCACAAAGACCTTTGTGTTGGAATGTGACGCCTCAAGGAAAGGAATCATCACTCTCCTTATGCAAGAGGGTTGACCTTTGGCCTTCACTAGCAAGCAACTGTCTGAAAGGAATCTAGGCAAACCCATTTATGAAAACTAAATGTTGGCTATTATGCATGCCGTTGAGTTTTAGCGTCCTTATCTCTTGGGGCAACGCTTCCAAATTAAGACCGACCATCAAAGCCTCAAGTACTTTCTAGAACAACGCATTTCCTCCCAGGAACAACAAAAATGGGTGACTAAGCTCTTTGGATATGATTATGAGATCATTTACAAGAATGGAAAAGACAATGTCGTGGCGGATGCACTATCCCGGAAATATGAAGATGAAGGATCCCTTTTTTATCTTTCCTTCATTGTACCCGATTGGCTCCAAGCTGTGCGCCAGGAATGGCTTCAAGATCCCAAAAGTTCGCATTTGATCCAGCAACTACAGAACAAGGCTCCGGCTCCCCTAGGGTACTCCTGGCTCCAGGATGAGATTTGATACAAAGGTCGCTTGTATTTAAGTCAACAATCCAAGATCAAATCCACGGTGCTTTCTGAGCTTCATGCTACACCCACAGTGGGGCACTCAGGGTTCACCAAAACATATGACCGAGTCAAATGTTCTTTTTTCTGGGATGGTATGAAACAGGACATCCGTAATTTTGTCGATGAATGTGAGGTGCGTCAACGCAACAAGGGAGAAACAGTCAAATCTCCAGGCACCCTCCAACCGCTTTTGATTCCCCCTGCTATTTGGAAGGATATCTCTATGGACTTTATTACAGGCTTACCCAAATCGGGGAATAAATCAGTCATAATGGTGGTG
>ML777183.1:134687-165526 GCA_009831015.1 Picea engelmannii
TAACCCCCTGTGTGCAAAGAAAACAACGAGTGGGAGAATTTTGGGTATGTGTTATATTCTTTGCAGAAGTAGTAGTGTCTGAGCATTTGTGTCGGGTGTGAAGGGGGGTTAGAGGGGGGTGGAGCCCCCCGCAAAAAAAATTTAGGACAACATTTTTCAGGACCACATTTTTCCGACATATTTCTGGGATGACATATTTCTGGGACGACATATTTCTGGGATGACATATTACCGGGACCACATTTTCTGGGACTGCATTTTCATGACCGCATTTTTCGGGACCACATTTTTCGGGACCTCATTTTCCGTGACCACATTTTTCCGACATATTTCTGGGACGACATATTACCGGGGCAACATATTTCCGGGACGACATATTACTGGAACGACATATTTTCGGGACCACATTTTTCGGGACCGCATCATATTTAGGTGGTTTTTCGGCACATGGTTTTTTTTCGATGGTTTTCTATTTCCGATTAAGGAATTAGGGTTTTGAACTAATCCAGGTCATTGGGTTAGGGTTTTGGATACCGTTGGCTCATATATGTATATTGTCTTGTAAACAATGTAACACAAGGGTATGAATATAATATATGTTGGTTTTCTCGGTTTGGGTTTCCAGGTGAAAAATCTCTGTGTAATGTTTGTATTTGCCATTGTATCCTTTTTGTTCTTTTCTGAATATCAGTTTGCAGTAGATATTGTACAAGGTTAGAATTTACACGAAGCAGATTTTGGGCATGGAGATATTCAGAGACGGGAGGAATGGTAAGATTTGGTTGTCACAACAAAAGTATGTCGAGAAAATGTTTTTGAGGTTTGGTATTTACAATGTGAAACCAGTTTTTGTACCTTTCGCTTCCCATTTTAAGCTTTCTTCAAGTTTATGTCCTAGTACAAAAGAAGAAAAGGAACATATGTCTCGAATATTGTATGCTAATGCAGTAGGAAGTTTAATGTATGCGATGGTTAGTACAAGACCAGAAATTTCACATGCAATTGGGGTTGTCAGCAGATATATGGAAAATCTAGGTAAATAGCATTGGGAAGCATATAAATGGGTGCTTAGGTATCTGAGGAGCACAAGTGATTATTGTATCACCTATAACGGTGGTTGTGATTTAGTCTGTGGATATGTTGATTCTGATTTTGCAGGTGATTTGGGAAAAATGAGGTCAACTTCAAGATATGTATTTACTCTTGTAGGTGGAGCTATTAGTTGGATATCAAAGCTACAGAGCATTGTTGCTTTATCCACTACAAAAGAAGAATACATAGCTGCTTCACATGCTTGCAAAGAGGCGGTTTGGTTAAAAGGTTTGTTTGGTGAGTTTGGAAGGATGCAGGACAAAGTAAAGTTACTTTCTGATAGTCAAAGTGTTATTCACTTGGCCAAGAATCCAACGTACCACATTAAAACTAAACATATTCCTATTAAGTACCATTTTGTAAGACAGGTCATCAATGAAGGTGTAGTTTCTCTTGAAAACATTCATACAAAAGAGAACTGCACAGACATGTTCACAAAAACAATACTTTTAGAGAAGCTACGATGGTGCTTGGCTTCTCTTGGCTTGCAGAAAAGGTGATGAACAAAAGAAGGACCAAGGTATCAGGTTAATTGTTGTCAAGGTGGAGATTGTTGGAATTTGGTGACAACGAATTCCTCCACAGTTGGATTTTAGATCCTATTATTGAGCGTTGGTTGTAACTAATTAAACTAAGTTAGAATATGGATATGAGTGCATTTAATAATCAGTTTCTTGTGTAAACTGATATAAATTTGTGTATGACTATAGAGGCTGAGATAGTGAAGAGTGAAGTGAGCCTTCTATAATTTTCCATGAACAATAAGACAATCGATACCTTCTTGGTGGACGTATCCCAACGTTTGGGTGAACCACGTTAATCTCCGTGTGCATCATTTAATGTCTAGCATAATGATTTTTTGTTTATGTATTTCTGTTGCATATTAGATTTCAATTTGTGTGGTTGCAGGGTTAACATTTATAAATATATACAACTTAAATATACACAACTTATTTTTATCAATGTTTAAATAAAAACATGTGAAAAGGGCAATTTAAAGTACTAAGACACTCATAACTCCTACTTAAACAACAACGATGACAAAAAAAAATTATCAGCTGTCAAGGGCACTCTGAACTCTATCATTTTAGGGAGATTATTGAACAAATTAGAATGGAAGCTTTGCATCCATGTCAAAATGTAAATCCATGCAAATCCAAATACTTCATACCATTCAAACTTTAAACCTAAAGTAGTCTAGGCATTGAAACCAAACAAGGTTACACTCCAAATCCTCTTTTATTCAACTTCAAAAAACAATTGTGGAAGAAGAGACGTGTGTCGAAGGAGGGATTCCATTTTATTATTTTATTCATTACCAAGAGCAAGCTCAATCAGCTCTTGGATTGGAGTATGCTTCTTGCAACTATTGTTATCATTATTATGGCAGTTGAGAAGCAATGGACCAATTTTGATTGAAACCCAAGGAAAACAGAGATGTTTGGTGACGTTTGTGGGTTGGGCATGTTTTTGGAAGATAGTATGTTTCTCAAGCATAACTTTTCCATAAGATATTATGAAATTGGTGCAGAAAAAACGACTTTAATTGAAACCTTGATGAACTATCTTCAGGGAAGTGGAGAATTTGTCATTAATGACATATGAAGTTGGTTCTGAGGATCCTATGAGATGTAAGATGTCTTCAAAGGACTAGAAGGGTTGATGATATGACTTTTAAGCACTTTTTGAGGGCTTAAGAGCCGAATATTATGTGGTTGTGTATGTTTCTCTGCAAAGTTATTTTTCTTAGAATGGTATCATTGTTTTCCCATAGAAAATTAGTATTTTCGAATTTTTTAAATTATATATATATATATATATATATATATATATATATATATATATATATATATATATATATATATTTGGAAAACTTGAAATTAATAAAAATGTTTTTACAAACTTTACAAAACAATATGCAAATAAAAAAATAATATAATAGCCAAAGTTATTTGACTCCAAATCGATTAAAATGGACAAAGATCTACTCTTCTCATCAAAGACATAAGTTTGGGATATGAACGAGAGAATTCATTGATCTCAAAGAAAATGGAAGAAATAAAATTAGAAGTTTTCTATGCAAAAAATACCTCATAATCAGTCATATAAAACTTCAAGACGTAGGGCTTTGTCTAGAAAGGTTGTCATTCATTTCATTTGAAAAATGCTTAAAACAACCTTTACTTGCTAAATGTTCTGAGAACCTATATGGAAAACGTTAATATGTTACTTTCCCCTAGATAAATTTGGCATAAATCTCAACTTTGGAAAAATTTGAAGTTACTATGTCTATGAGCAACACTCTTTATCATTATCACTGTAGTTGCTCCAGGAATCAACATTGGATTCCTTGATTTTAGAATCGATTTAATCACTCCTTCCTCGAGTAGTGATTTATTAAATACAATTGTTTAAACTTTAAATCCAAAAGCCAAATAAATTTTGAAGAAAAAAATGATGTGGATCAAACTCTCCTGAAAAATATGCACTAATTTTTGTTATTATGCAGATAAACATAATAGATTTTATAGGAAAATGAAAAATTGACACATGCATTTATTTTGCAAAGAAACAGAACAAATTTTGGGATGGACTTTGAATCCTAGGTAAATAATAAAGAAATTTGCAAGGAAAATATAATTACCTAAATTGTCCAGAGAATTTGGTGGTACACAATTGAAGAGAAGAGAGATATGGAATGTAGTATTGAATTATTGTTTCTCTGCTGCTATTCAACAGAATTGCCACACCAGTCCCATAGGCACCGGGATTCATCATAAACATCCTTGAGGTATCCAAAGGTAAAATATTCCATATTTTCTACATACAAATCTTGCCAATAATCATTCTGGTCCATGTCTCGAATGCATGTTTACAAGTTCAGAAAACATTTTATCAGATTATACTTTTAAAATTGTTTTTAAATTTAGTGAAATGCCTAAATAGGCACAAAAGTATATACCTAAACTCAAAACTTCGACAAAAAGTTCTTACTAAATGTGAGATGTTCTTCAGTAGATACAGAATAAGCAAGAGAAGAGGAAATTCATGGAGGCTTTTGTTGCATTCTGGAAGCATCCTATATTTTCTAGGTTATGGAGATATCTGGTTAAAATGTCTAGGTTAAAATCTTTGGAGAGAATTCATCATTAGTGGATTAATGGAAAGCCATATCTCTTTTTGTTGCGAGGGGAAAATAGATTTAGGAAAATCTGTAGCATTTCAAAGTGGTCCACATCAAACCTAACAAAGTGCAAAATCTATAGAATTTGAAGATGACTCTACATTAGCCTAGCAAAGTTCTAAAATATGTACAATTAGAAGAGGCACAAACATCAAAACCAGACAAAGTGCACATTGTGGGGATTTTTTTTATGTACTTGAGCCTTCAAGTAGTTCTCAGAATTCAATGTTTGGAATCTACCTCTCGAAATTCTTGAGAACAAAAGACAATAAAATGAGAAAGGATTTTGAGAAAACTTCAAAAATGGAATTCCAAAACTTCGAAACAAGTCCAAGTACTTGAGATTTAAAAACATAATGCTTGGAATTTCTTGGGGTTGGGAGTTGTATCAAACTGTGACAATACACCTTTGAATGAAAAACAGGAATGGAGAATTTGGGAGCTAAATGTTGTATGAAACTTCAAACAAGAACGAATAATTTGAATAAGTTCAATGTTCTTGGGCTTTGGCTCTTGGGATCATGTTCTCGGGTTTTCAAAGCCATAAGAATATTGGGTTTTTAAGAAGGAAAATGTCTCTGGAGTATCTTAGTTTGAGACTTGGTTTTCAGGTTTTTCAAATATTTGATGATCAAGAAAACCCTGCGAAGGGAGTTCTGAGTAATAATAAAGGTTCTAAGTCCCTAGAGTTCGAAATTTATGAGAACAACAAATAACCAAGAATCCTAAAAAGAAACTCTTGGCAATGACTAAATCTAGAAAATTTTCTAGTATCAAGACTTTGAATAAGATTAAAGCTAGTTTGGGATCTAGTTCTCTAGTATTCTAGAGGAAAAATAGAGTTTTCTAGAGGAAAAGGATGCCATTAAATCCCAAGAAAGAGATTTTGAAAAAAACAAAGTCAATAAAACATTGAGTTTGGGTTGGAGTTCATGGACATTAATTCGGAGCATTAAATGAGCTCTGACAGCTCACGTCGCTCCACAACACACTAGCTCAAAGCTTTAAACGAGTCCTGACAACTCAGGGCACTCCATGGTCATTTCCAACATGCCCTCCAGTGATCAAATTTGAAGGGTAGGTTCTAATTTAAGTGAGAAGGGTATATATTCATTCATCCCTTCCACGATGAAAAGTTTAAAAAAAAGTTACATTTCAATTAACAATAATAAATTAAGATCACATGTCATAAGTTCATCTATATCTTTTTTTAGTTTCCTCTATATAGAGCATTGATGATATGTGTGTGAAAGCATATCAACCAACAATTTCTTCTTTCTAAGCAAGATATTTTTTTCTGCTGAAAATACTTACTGACAAAAAATATTATTTTGAGGAAAGATGTATGGTCACTTTGTAAAAGACCCTTTAGAAGCAGTTTGAAATACCTCTAGGTACCTCTCACTATCTACTTCTGTAATTTTGTTATTTTGTCAGGATGTCAAACTCCATGTAATAACTTTACAAGGAGCCTCTATAAATCACTTTGGTCACTTTGATGGCCCTTCACTTGGTGGCCTCATGCCCTTTGGCAAGAATTCCCAAAGAAAAAACTCTAAGAGAAGTAAAGTACAAATTATTGAAAATAAATTGATTCAAGGCATGGATTCAATCATTCATTTCAAAACAAAACAAAAAAAAGCATTCAAACACATAAAACCAAATAACAAAACCGATATGGCAAATATATAAATGGGTCCTTACCAATCAAATGAATGAAAATACATAAAAAGAGGAGCTTAATCATTGAAACACATAGACCCTTGTGAGAAATATATACACTTAATCATTGAAACACAAACCCTTATGAGAAATATATACAAAGGCACTTGGAAATCACTGAAACACATACACCAGATGAAGAATATATACAAAAGAACTTACCAAGATTTGGGGTTTCACTAGTCTCTTATATTTTGGACAGAACATGCGATTAGTCACATGTGGCCTTCTACTCTGTGTAATCCAATCAATCAATTTTTTCTTTTTTCTTTTATAGATTTTTCTCTCTTTGGTTCATTGGTTTGGATTATTTATTTATATGCGTTGGTACAAGTTATACCACATCACTAAGGATTCTTGTATTTTATTCTCCAAATTTTCAACTTATTTTTTCATCTTGGTGACAGCCTAAGGAAAAAAAAAATGGCAGTTTTCACCTTTTCAAGAACTTTGTTCCAAAGGCACCTCAAAACATTGTTCAAGGCATTGGTTGCACATCCAATAGTAATACTTTCAGAGGCCATTAGATTCACGAGAATTACATAGCGTGAGGTCTAGAAAAAAAAAAAAAGTCCTAATTCACAGGGGCAAGGAAAAAATAAAATTGTTCTTCCATCAACTAAATCGCCAAAAAATTAGGATTTTCCTCGCTCAAATTGTTATAAGGCCACACATATGGACTCTCAAGGTGAATGCATACTCAATTATCCAACCATTATTATTCATTTATCTTGTGATTATTGTTCACCACAGCTGGAAAGCAACTTGATTTGACAACCATTAATACTCAACAGCTAGGTGTGAAGCAACTCAGCTTTAGGAATGTTGGAAGTTGAGGATTCTTGTTCATTCTTTATAAATGTTATCTGAGTCACTAGGGTTGTCTGTATTTGATGAGCCTTGGTTGACCTATAGCTGTAAAGGTGAATGAGGAGGGCTATTGGGGTGCCATCTGCAAACATGTTGATTATCATCATGGTTGGGGATCATGTTCTCCATTGCAGGCCACAAGACATGATTTCCTCTAGTTACCCCTAGGCATGAGGGGTGACACGATAAATTTTTTACACTTAAAAAACATTTTATTATGTTATGGGTCATTTAAGTGAAAAACATACTAAAGTCTTTATGTACCCATATGGATAGTGTTTATATCTACGTGTTAGAAAAAAGGCCTTAGACACATAAAATGTGCAATTTTATTACAAGTGCTCAACCACTTATGTTTTCCATAATCTTAGGTGATTTATCAAACCCAAGGATGGTGGGCTAGGGTTTATAGGATTTTATATCAAAAGGAAAAGGAGAACATTGTATGGGCTATCATTTTTGCGTTCTTGAAATACAGGGTTGGAGAATATTGAGAGGGTAGTTACATTTTTGCAGGTTCATTATGAACTAAAACCTAGGGTCTGCACTTGCTTGGAGGCCAAAATCAACTAGCAATAATTGGTGATTCCAACCAAGAATCACATTGAGATTCAAGAGAAACAATCTCATTGTTTATTCCTTTACTTCTATGTTTTCTACCTAAATTATTCCATCTAGTAACTGAATTGATTTCTAAATTATTCCAGCTAGAAACCGATTTCTTGAGGATAGAACAACATCTTATTGTGAAGTATATACATCAGATTTAGCATATTGTTAGTGACATTTTCAGGTGCTTAGGTTTGGTAATCCTCTTCCAGTTTTCTGTAGCAACAATTTTTTGTTTTCATTTGTGGTTTCTATGCTTACATCGTGAAAAACTATACTCTTGAAGCTCAGACTGTTTTTGGTGGATAGAGTTTAGGGTTACAATTACAAATACATATTTAGGTGCATCATCCATGAAAAGAACAACCTAAAATCAATGAAATCCTCCCTTCTGATCTCTTGAAAAAATATGATAGAGAAGAATTCAGTTCTTGGATAAAAAAATTGGGCTAAATATCATCCTTCTACAAAATGTAGAAGATTTGAAGCAATGAGGATAAAATTTCTTGAGTCTATAGCTAACGTAAAATAAATGGAATAGAAAAAACTTTTTCTCGCATAAATAAATGATAGAGAAGAATTTAATAGTCATGTTTTGATATTATAAGCTTCCAAGAGATCTTAAAAAAACAATACCATCCAATCCAATCCTCAATTTTCAGTTTTAATAAAACACAATCATCTAACAAGTACATAAACAAACTAATCCACTACGAATAGATCTTAAAAAAACTATACCATCCAATCCAATCCTCAATTTTTAGTTTTAATATAACACAATTGTCTAACAAATACCTACACTGAGATAGAAGAAAACTAAAAAATAAAATAAAATACAATAGAGAACATAAACAAACTAATCCACTAAAAACATATCTTAAAAAAACTATACCATCCAATCCAATCCTCAATTTTCAGTTTTAATAAAACACAATAGTCTAACAAGTAATTACACTAAGATAAAAGAAAATTAAAAAAAAAAAAAAAGAATAAAAAACACATTTATCACGCATCATCGAGGCCAAAAATGTCTTAATAAATGTTTTTAAGATGTACTTATTGGTTATAACTTACATGCATGTGGCCTTTTCTAGCATATTTTGAATTTTCTCTCTTAGGCTAGTATTAAATTGATTTGCAAAACTTTGGCATGAAAAAGGAAGACAGACATAATGTTCGTCATGGAGGGTCATGCATGACAAAAGACAAGATGCGTGTGTGACGATGATCATAAGATATGGGCATCAAAGCTTACCTGACAAAATTTTCTGAATTGTTGCCCTTGCCTCCTCCCATGTGGGTCTTTCCATCGCCATGAAAGCATTAAGAAATGGCTACAAAAGGGGTTTGATGGCATGTGAGTTCAACACTAAATACAGAATGTCAATTAATATCATATCCTTCCAACTGGAAGGACTGTGGCTCTTTTCAGCAAACTATCCATAAAAAAAAGACTACCCAACCATGAAGAAAGACTACCCAACTTGAGGAAGGAAACTAAAAACCAGAAGGAAGCAATTGGATCCGCTGAGCAGAGGTCCTTTGAAAAGGCCATCTTGAGTGAGGACGCTGAGGTCTAACACATATTCACCGATGGCCACACCAAGCCTCGCTTCCTCTGAGAAGAACCTAGTATAATTGTGTTAGACTCCCACCATGATCCGACCTCCCAAATGCCTCTAAATTGTCACAACACTGTCAATATTGGCCCGGTTCGCATTTAGCTTATACACCTCTCTGTCACGAAAACTCCTTCGCCATTCAAACGGTGAGTGGGTGTGGTTTTTGTCGGCTCGGATCATTAAGAAGGCAAGGTTGTGACCAGGGCCGATTGTCCATCCTATCTAAACTGTTTGTTCCATTTTCTCACTCCGCGTCGTTTGGGGCAAAAGCTGCAGGCTACAACTGTGAGATGAGCAACTTGACGGATACGTTTATAAGACAAGTAGCTCAATGCATCGTGCGAATGTGAAGGATGTGTACCTTTTTTATGCCTCGTCAAAGAGAGGAGATGAAACCATTCACCAATTTCCATCCATTTGTTGTCCCTCCACTGACAAACATATATGATAGAACATAGCTTCTCGGTTAAAATCCCAAACCCGACGCATGTGTCGGTCATCTTCATTCCATATTTCATAATTGTATATATACAGTCTTTGGTTTAGACAGTTGAGTTGAGCCTCAGCAAGCCTCGAAGTCGTTCTTGGCTCCCAAAGAAAACAAGTCCAAACCCAAAGTCTTTTGTTTGTTTCATTGTCTGAGAATGAAGGTCCGTTATGGATTATACATCGTATTGTTGTTCTTTGTTGGGTGTGTTTATTCTGCAGACGAAGATGTCGAAATGAATGGAAAGTGCGTGGAAGTAGATTTGGCGGCTCTGGTGAGCTTCAAATCTCACATCGTCAAAGAAAAATCCGAGATCTTCAATTCATGGAGTGGGAACCATTGTTGAGTCGGTTGGGAAGGTGTGGAATGTGATTTTCAGAACAGGTGCATCATGAAGTTGGAGCTGCAAAACCACGAATCGAGCAACGACACCATGTACATGCATGGAACCCTATCTCCTTCCTTGGGAAACCTTTCTTTCCTCCAAGTCCTGGTAATCAATGGATTCAAGAAGATCAAGGGAACAATTCCGGCCACCATCGGAAATCTCTCTCATCTCAAGCAGCTCTATCTTGAGAACAATAAGCTCTCCGGCCTAATTCCTCCATCTATTGGAAAATTAGCGTTGCTCGAGACACTTTTCGTCAATGGAAACCATCTCACCGACCAAATTCCTGATTCCATAGACAAACTCCAGCGCTTAATATAGCTCAATTTGGCTAAAAATCGCTTGACGGCCCGAAAAGGGAAATGAAAAACTTATGGCGATGTCCACTTAACACTAGACTCATAAATGTAAATTAAGTGTCTTCTAATTATTAGTAACATTGATGACCAACCCATCCATTGCAATCATAACAATCCAATATAGATTGGAAATTTAACAACAGTAACATCCACGATGAACTTGGGTTTGAGGAAAAAATTGACCTAGCTCAGAGCCGAGTCGTGGCTACCAAGATGAGGCCGCCTTGGGCTGTCAATGGTCGCCCACAGAAGTGGGGAGCCCCGAGCCCCGAGCCCCTCCCTCAACCGTTGTTTTTTTCCGTAAGATTTTGGCTTCCCACGGCAAGAAGCCTCCCGCTGCTGCTCCTCCCATCTTTGTCAAACGGCTTGATTCGATCCCCGAAATCGACCTGCCCCCGAACCACCCTATGCGCATAGCAGTGTCCTTGTGAGAGCGTGGGCTGGTTGGACAGTTTATGGGACTCTGGCCCTCAACCAGGACCACAGATAACTAGATTCAAAGGAACTGGCGTCCTCTAATCCAGAACAACGTAACATGCTATGCGGTGGGAAGAGATTATTTTATCTTCGAATTCATCTCTGAAGCATATTGGGACCTAATCTTCAGAAATGGGCCATTCTTCATGGGAACCCAAGGGCTCTATCTAAACTACTAGAACCCCAGCTTTGATCCGGAGTTGGAAGTACCTAAGGAAGTCCCGGTTTGGGTCAGACTCCCAAATCTACCAATCCACTGTTGGAACACCTCCTCGCTCCAAGCAATCGAAAATGGACTCAGACATTACATTGATAGGGAAGATCCAAGGGATCAATACTCCTGTGCCTGCATTTGTGTGGAAGTAAACCTAGAGGTGGGCCTTCCATAGGCAATCAAGCTAAAGGTGGGAGATTGGTAGCATTACCAAAATCTTGACTACGAATAGTTGTTGTTCAACTGCAGGGGGTGCCACGAATACGACTACTTTCATAGAAACTGCCTGAAAGATATTAACAAGGACAAACACATAAACAAAGGTTGGCAACAGGCGAGAAGAGGGAGAGTGTCCTCAAAGGAAAAGGGCCCAAGACCTGAAAATACCATCCAAACACAACTAGTGGAGCAAGGAATCAATGCAGAAACAGGACACAGTGGAATGGTGACCGACTCAAAGAAGATAAAGGAAGCAGCAGAGGTAGTCCCTCATCATACCCCCGTAGCGGACTTGGAACAAGGGAATCCTATCCCAGAAATGAGATAAGTCTCAATGCAAGAAAGGGTGAAGGAACAAGGAAAAAACTCGAAAGAACCTAGTAAAGATCCAGAGGTGGAGGAAGGTGAGGTATCTTCAGACAGTAACAGTGAGGAAGATAGCGGCACTGACATCACTCCAAAAAAAACAAGCGGAGGCAGGAAAACAAAGAAAGCAGAAAGAGAAAAGGAGACCTACAGAGACGTCCTGAGTGGATCGCATCCAACCATCAGACAGTTGATTAATGTCAGACAAACCAAGAAACAATCCAGGTCCCCCCAAAGAGCCCACAACTCCCCCCCAGGTAATCAATGAAACTAACCTCTTGGAATTGCAGGGGTTTCGGTAGTAAGACTAAGGAAGAGGCGCTCAAAGACACCATCAAATCCTCAAACTCTGAGATCCTTCTAATCCAAGAAACCAAGATGGAAGGACAAGACTTCCTTAGAAAAGAAAAATCTAGATGGAACATCAGCAAAGGAATCGCAGAAAACGCAAGAGGTGCCTCGGGCGGACTGGGCACACTCTGGAACTCAAAGAAGTATGATCTCATCAAGCATGAAGCATGCAAACACTGGATCTTCACCAGTCTTCTCCACCCGGAAACCGGATGTCAGGTAAGCCTTTTTAATCTCTATGTGTCTGCCCTATTCGAGGATAAGAAAATCTTTTGGGAGACCTTAACAGACTTCCTGCATCAAAACGAGTTGCAAAACATCATCCTTGGGGGGGATCTTAATCTGACCCTCGTAGTGACTAAGAAAAAAGGAGGCTCAATTGTTCGAGACCCGGCAAGGGAATGGGTAGAGGATATAATGTCTGCCTGGGAATTGGAGGATATAAATCCATCTAAAGGGAAGTACACTTGGTCCAATAAGAGGGTGGGACCGAGGCACATTGCATCAAGGTTAGATAGGTTCTTATCCCAAAGCACCTTCATGATGATGGGCCTCACAGTTTCACCTACCATCCTCCCTCATAGTGTGTCAAACCATAAGCCAATTACCCTGGACATGTCCTTTGAAAACAATCTAGGTTTGATCCCCTTTAGATTCAACCCAAAATGGATCTAGGAGGCTGGCTATCCAGCCCTGGTCTCCAGAACCTGGAATGGAATTGTGAAAGGCTCCCCCTTCTTTGTTTGGGAAGAAAATCTCAGAAGACTAAAGGCAGCACTAAAATCCTGGGAAAAAACCCTCTCAAGCCCCATAGTTGACCATCAAGAAGCGCAAAGGCAGCTTGAAATCCACCAACTCGGAATGGAAGACTCGGAAGCCACCTAAGAAAACCTACAGCAAGAGGCAAAGCTGCAAAAGAATTGGCACCAAACCTGCAGAGAGGAAGAAAAGTACTGGCAACAAAAGTCTAGGTGCCTCTAGCTAGAAGTTGGGGATAAGAATACTAGATTCTTCCACAAGCAAGCGGAGGCTCGGAAGCAATTCAAGAATGTAACGGAAATCCAAATCCATGACCAGATCATAACTAATTTTGAAGGTATCAAATCGACAGTTATACAAACCTTTGAAGCCCTTTACACAGAGACTCAGAATGTTGTCATAGACCCTACCTCTTATCCCTTGGCTCTAATACAAACCTACGTTCATGGAGATGTCAACAACAAACTAACCAAGGAGGTTGATCGGAAATAAATAAAAGAGGCTTTAGATCAAATGCAGCCAGACAAAGCTCCCGGCCCCGATGGCTTTACAGGCAGATTCTACCAACATAGTTGGGACACCATCAAGTCAGACCTCACCAAGATTATCAATAAATCCTAGTCCTGCGTCAAAATAGGAGGAGGAACAAACTCATCTTTTCTGGAGTTGATTCCAAAAGAAAGAGGTGCGTCCAGTTTTGACAGGTTCCGTCCTAACTCCCTCTGCAACACCAACTACAAAATCCTCACCAAAATTATAGCTAACAGACTCAAAAATACTCTCCCTACCATCATCCCGGAAAATCAAGGTGGGTTTGTTAAAGGCAGGCATATAATGGACAACATCATCCTTGTTCAAGAGGCCCTACACTCGAGTATCAGACGAAAGGACAAAGGTATGATAGTCAAGCTAGATCTAGCAAATGAGTTTGATAGGGTAAGACATAATTTTATGTTTCAAGTGATGGAGAAGTTAGGTTTCGCCTCTCCCTTCATAAATTGGATCAGAGCCTATGTCGCCTCTCCCTAGATAGCCCCTTTGGTAAATGGGCAAGCCACTAAGTTCTTCCAAGCCTCCAGAGGCCTCAGACAAGGCTGCCCCCTCTCCACTCTGCTTTATGCCATCCAGGTTTTTGTTCTTAGCTTCCAGATCGACTATGGTCAAGTGCACCTCAATATTTCTGGGCTACGAATTGCCCGGGGTAAAGGATATCAACCATGCCCAATTTGCAGGTGACATGCTGCTCCTCGGTGGCGCGAGTTCAGTGACAGCCAAGAAGTTCAAAAAGGAATTAGACATCTACACAACAATTTTAGGCAGTCTGATCAACATGTCCAAGAGTAGAATCTACGGATGGAACATCACCCCAAGGGAAATGCTTGAAATCTCAAGAATCCTGGGAATGGAAGGCTGCACCATTTGGGATGAATTCAAATACCTGGGGGTCCCAATATTCAAATCCACCCCAAAAGCCTCACACTGGAATCATTTGATAGAAAGGCTCAAAACAGAATTAACTTCTGGGGAACTAATTGGTTGAATCTGGCGAGCAAAGTGGTACTTATCAAAGCCGTGTTGGCCAACATTCTTGTCTACCAAAGCTCTCTCCTCCTGGCCCCTAGTTCCATAGCCCATAAAGTAGAAGCGATGATCAGGCGCTTCCTGTGGAAGGGAGGGAAGCAAACCGAAAGAAAGTTGCATCTGATAAGTTGGGGGGAAATTTCCAAGCCCTACCTAGAAGGGGGACTCCAGTTCAAAGACCTCCAAACCCAAAATTTATCCCTAAGGGAAAATATATTATGGAACATAATCACAGGGAAGGCCACATGGAGAAAAAGAGCCCTGTGGAAGAAGTAATATTGAGGGTTGAGGGCCCAAAGGGGTTGGATCCAATGGTGGAAAGCAAGGAGATTTTCACCATTGGGCAAGGTTCAATTCTCGTGAGGACTTTACCTGGAGCCATGGGGACACCTTGAGGTAGTGGTCGAACGTGTGGTTGCACCCAGAGATACTATAATAAATGGTATCGTGACCCGTGCACACATAAGTGGATCAAAGCCCACCCCCATGTCCTTCAACTTTCAGTCCCCGAGGTGTAGGATAGTTGGTGATGGAGTGTGTTGTTAAGCCACTCTGTGTTGAAAATTCACCGGTTCGAAACCTGCAGGGACAAAAAAATCCAACCATGTTAAGGGTTGGTGTGGCTCAGGCCGGGTGCGATCCCCGAGTGATTTTGACGGCTTAGATGCCCCTAAGTCGCGGTTTCTCAAGCCACAGGTTAATCCCGATGCCAACAGGTCTGACCACATTAACAAACAAAAAAAAATTATTGAGGGCTGAGGAAAAATTGCCTAGAAAGGCCAGCAAAAGTGGGGAAAGGCTCCCCGATTTTCTCCCTATGCCAAAAGGTTCTGCAACATTTTAATTCCCAAATCACCTGGATTCCAGGAAATGAGAAAGAAATCAACATTTGGGAAGGCTCGGTCCTGGGAGAACCACCCCTATCAGCACAACAAGGCCTCATGCGACTCAGAGACTGGATGCAACTACAAAATCTACACAGCCTATGGGATATTTCAAGCTAGGGAAATGATGAGAATCACTCCTGGTTATGCTGGGAAATTACAAGCCTTCCCCCTGACCTTGAAGAAGAATGGAATATTTTAAAGAGCTTGCTGCAGGGGAAATCTCAGTTACAAAAAAGGAAAAAAGACAAGAGAGGTTGGGGCCATCGTGCTGGACCATACACTACAGTAGCAGGGTATCGGCATATTGCTTTCGTCCCCCATGTCCCTCCAGACCCTGTAATCTGGAAAACAGTTTGGACAATGAAGTCAATTACGAAGATTCATATGTTTATCTGGACAGTGGCACATAGGGGAGTCCTCTCAGGTGAAAACCTGAGAAGAAGAGGGTGGGATGGGCCCTCTAGATGCCCCCTTTGCTGCCAAGAAGAGGAGACTACAGTTCATCTTATGTTGGGTTGCCCCTACGCCAAGGAGGTTCGACAGCTTACTCTTGGTCTTGGGGCCCTAGCTCCAATTCTCCCGCAGGAAACCCACACGCTACTTACGAATTGGCATTCTCTCTGTCCTTTCCAGACAACCATTCAAGGACACTTATTAGCTCTCTGGAGAACACTTCCAAAGTTTATCCTCTGGAAGATCTGGATTGAAAGGAACAACCGGTTATTTAGGGAAGCAAAGAGGAGCTTGGCTCAGGTAGCCACAAGGATTAAGGTTCTTTTCAGCGAAAGTGCCCCCCACTTTACCAAGGCTTCAAATTCAAAACCGTTAGAAAGGAAAGAAGAGTGTTGGTTGAGGCATCTTGGCCTCCAAAATATTCAGCAACCTCGTCCCCAAATCCCTCCCAATCGAAGCTGGGAACTCAGGATGGAGAAGCATGAGCTGGAAGAGTGGAAAAAAACAAAGACTTCTAGCATTCTCTCCTTTGATGGGGCCTCCAAGGGGAACCCGGGGGTGGCAAGCGAAGGAGGGGTTTTAGTAAGCCCCATTGGAGCTACTATCCTTCATTTTGCCTGGGGAAATGACTTTGAAAACAATAACAGAGAAGAATCCCTTGCCCTCTGGCAAGGGCTCAATCAAGCCTTAATCCTCAACGTTCAGGACTTGGTCGTGCTAGAAGACTCAAGGATTATAATCCAAGCTTTAATTCAGCGCAACAGAGTCACAAACGCCCAACTCCAACACTCCTTAGACAAAATCTAGCTACTTCTAGGACAGTTTCAAACAGTTCAGTTGTACCACGTCCTCCGGGGAAACAACGCTCAAGCAGATGTAGAGGCCAACTCGAGAGCCCATTTGGAGAAAGGGTGCATGCTCCTCAATGGAGTTATGACAAATTGGGGAGTCCCATAAGCATCCAAGGGGAATGGCAGAGAAAGTGGGAAAATTGGACAAAGGTGATAGCACAGGCGCAAGGACGACTTCACCTCAGCTAGTACGCACGAGCTTCAGACATGAGGGAGGACGAAATCATTTGGTTGTTAAATGCAGGCATTCGCCCATATTCCAAACCCAGCGAATTGTGTGGGGTAAGGTATCTGAGGTTGCACTATATATCTCCCATCGCAGGCAAGGGAAGAAACAGAGCAGGAGAAGTTGGCACTTAGAAAGGAGGTTGAGTAAGGGTAAAGATCATAGAGGCAGGGAGACTTGGAGAAGCAGCAGCGATTTAGTAGAGGCGAACCGGATGGCATCCAGCTCAGGGAACAAACCACCGATGGAGGAGAGAATAGCAGAATTAGAAGGAAACATGCAGAAGCTTTGCAGCCAGCTGATCAATCTGGACGAGTTTCTTCTAGACCTAGATAGTGAAGCAGGGAGGCGCATGGAGCTGTTGGAGATTGGCATTATACATACAAGATCAGGGTTGTGTGAGGAGTTGTGGAAGCTGAGGAAGGAGCTGAAAGACCCAAAGAAATATTTTGAAGAGAGGGTGAGCAGTTTGAAGCAGCAAATGGAACAAATGAACAAGGAATGGCAGATGGAAAGAGACCAGTCCAAGAAGAAAGGCCCGGAGTAATCAGGAACCCACTCCCAGGCAAGCTCAGGTTGCAAATAACTCTGCGTATTGGCATTGGTAGTATCCACGCAAGGCAACTAAGTTTGAATTTCAATACTATGTAATGTAGTTCCACTCAAAGTACTGGCATTTTGTAATAGCCATGAAAGGCAGCTAAGCCTAGTATTGTAGTACAAGAATCCTATGTAACTGAACCAGTGGCTTGCTGTTGTTTTTCAATATAAGCTCCATTACTCGTTTTTGTCAAAAAAAAAACATTGATAACCAACCCACTAGGTATTAAAGCTCTTAAATTGATGATCAGTGGCAGACGGACGATTGACATGATTGAAAGTGATCGATCATTGACACGAGTCTCCTGGCGTGCTGTGACGAGTTCAATTTTGAACCCTGTAATGCCCTCCCCACTATGGACCTATTTTATTTATTGACAAGGATGATAACGCTAACGTTAAATGCTATGGCTCAGTGTAATTTTTTTAAGTTTTGGTTTTTTATTATTTTTAAATTAATATTTTAATGACAATTTCAATTAAAATGAAATAAAAATTGGTATTTCAATATTGTGAATCAATTGAATATTAGTATTTTCAAATTTTATAAATAAAAAAAATATTTTTTTGAAAAAAATAAAATTATTTTTATTTTTATAAAAATAAGAAAATTAATACAAAATTCAAAATTATTTAACTCTAATCAATTATAATATAACCTACTTATCACATATATAATGACATTAATAATTAAAAAATATAAATTATTGCATAAATTTTAAAACACATAAAAAAAAAAAATCAGAGCAAAACTAATATAGCAAAAATGTATAGGGTCAGCTATGAACTCATAAGGTTTTAATTAATATTTAAATAAAGTTATATTTCATTCATATATCCCACATTACATTTTGTTTTGAATGTTAATAATTAGTACAAGTTATAGAAAAAACCTCTTAATAAGGCTAGATAACTATAAGTTTAACAGTAGAGGTTTCCTAAAATTATTTTAAACTCGATCAGGCAACGTCTGGGAAGGAGGCTATCAAGGGTTTGACAGTCACAGCGAGCTAGGGTTTGAAAGTCGCGGCCACAACAGAGAGCATCATGATCAGTCGGGGGGGGCAAGGGGACCCCCTCATACAAACAGGTAGTGGTGGACAGAGGAAAAGGGCCAAGAAGTGGAGTTTTCAAGGCACCAACGACAGGAACCTCAGGATCAGACCCAGGGAAGAAACAAGAAAGAAGCCGAGACAAAAATGATACCATGGAGGAAGTCGTTAAGGAGTCTTAGAATGAAAATCACGAGACCGGGAAGGTTAACAGGACGGAGGAGCACAACCCTTGCAAACCCAAAACAACAGTGATACCCAAGGTGGTACTGGAAGACCAACAAATGCAACTCTACAGGGATCAAATGAAGATGCATGCACCCATATGAAAATTCATGGGGTTATGGCCCACAGAAAGAAATCTGTGCAAATGGATTAAATACCACTAGAAGCTAAATGGAGAAGTGGAACTCCACCTAGGCTCGAAGGGTTTCTTCACAACAATCTTTATTAACCTGGAGGATAGGGACAGAGTCTTCGAGGGAGGTCCATACTTCCACACCTCAGCGGGACTCTACATGCAACCCTGGAAAGAAATATTTTCCCCGGAGAATGAAACATTCAAAAAGGTACCAGTATGGTTGAGACTCTATTCCCTACCCCTGGACTACTGGTTGCCCTCTACCTTTGAAGCAATAGGCAACAAATTGGGGAAATATGTGAAGACCTCAGAAGCCACCCTAAAACGAAGATACACATCGTATGCAAGAATCTGTATAGAGATGGACGTTTCTGGAGCACTCCCAGAGGCCATAAGTCTGGAATTCAGGGATGAGGAATGGATCCAAAACATAGATTATGAACAGATCCCCTTTAGATGAAGACGATGCCATGAGCATGGACACTTGATCAGAGAGTGCCCTCTAAACAAAAGGCAGGAAGCGGTAAATCCCAAAACACAACAAGACGAGGAAGGGTTTCTAACCCCGAACCCCAAGAACAGAGAAAATAAAAAGAAAAATAAAACCTCGGTAGGAAATACCTAGGAGACCTGGAATATGATGGAAGGAAGGGACCAAACAAACAAAGGGACAATAGAAGAAAAGGACTTGGCAGAAGTTCTAGAAGTCAAGGACCAAGCAACAAAAGAACCCACCCAACAGCCAAACATTACAACAGCTCAGGGGAGTTGTGCAACCTCGATGGATGGAGAAACAAAATAGGACAACACTGCCATGCAAGATGCAGAGGAGGATGTAGATATGACCCCGAGAGAAGTAGGTACATAAGACCTCGATCTCATAGAATTGGTGGAAAGGGAAGGGATAGACCTTCCACACATATTAGAACAATGAAAAAGGCAAGGAGTCGACAGCGTACCAACGGAGCAACTCGACCACATCCAATACATGTTCCTCCTACGTGAGGAAGCCAAAGCCAGAGGAAACAAATGCACACACGAGGATATAGGACACCTAGGAGTGAAATCCAGTGAGGGACAATCATAGCCATCACCCAGACAGACGAGAAGGAAAAAAGGCAAGAAATCAAACAGTGTAGCACTACAGGAGCTGGGAGTGCTACTGATAAACTCGGGTAAGATCAAGAAACTCTTTCCCCACTCTCCCCCACATGTTTAAAAATGAAGGTTATAACTTGGAATATAAGAGGCCTAAACAACCCAAGAAAACAAAGAATCCTTAGGAATAAACTAAAGCAGGAGCAACTGGATCTCTGTTTTATTCAAGAAACGAAATGTACTATAGAAAAAATGGAGGCAATCAGTAAGCAACACTGGCGCAAGTACAAGATGGTAGCCATCAAAGACCACCAAAGTTCAGGCGACATACTCACTCTGTGGAGCCCACAAATCCTAAATTTAATAGCATTTGAGGCAACCAGGTACACCCTAACTATACGCATGCAAATCATAGCAAATATTGAGGAGATTCTATACACAAATGTGTATGGGCCCCACGGGCCAGAGGAAAAGAAAGGAATGATTCGAGACCTAGAAGATATAAAAGGTTGAGCCACCAACCTCCACTAGATACTGGCAAGGGATTTCAACATTATCACCTCCCTTGCGGAAAAGAAGGGTGGTACGAGAAGATTGGATCGGGATGCGGAGGAGTTTTCAAATTTTATAGATAGAGCGGAGATGGTAGACCTCCAAACCAAGAATGGCCAGTTCACCTGGACCAATAAATGGATGAACCAGTTCCAGGTAGCTACAAGACTTGATCGATTCCTTATATCAGAGTCAATCATCATGCAGGGGCTAACCTTAGACTGCAATATCCTCCCCTGGGGTGGATTTGATCACTGGCTAGTACAACTAGAAGCAGGCTTCCAAACAACACCTAAGAACAAACCCTTCAGATTCGAGAAATTCTAGATAGATCACTCGACTTTCAAGGAAAAAATCAAACAATGGTGGCGGGAGGAGCAACCAGAGCAAGGGACTAGGATGTTCAAACTACACAAGAAACTTAAATACATTAGAAAAAAACTCAAGGAATGGAACAGGGATATCTTTGGGAATATAAACACAGAAAAAAAACGACATCGAAGAAAAAATGAAAAAACTCTAAGAAACTTGCTTACGAGAAGGCTATACAGAGGACCGGAAAAAGGAAGAGCTCCAAATGACACAAGAATGGGAGGCGCGTTGCCAGCAGGAGGAAACACTCCAGCGTCAAAAGTCCTGCATCTGATGGCTAAAGGAAGGAGAGCAGAACACCAAGTTCTTCCACAGAACAACCATGGCCAGAAGAGCCCATAACAAAATACTGAAGATCAAGGACCAGGATGGAATCGAGTGCGAATCACATCAAGATATTGAAAGCGCTCTGGTCAGCCACTTCCATGGGATAGACTAAGAACCTCATCAAGACAGATCAGAGGCCATCCAAAAAATAACCCAGCATATTCCACATCTGGTTACTGAGGAACAAAACATCTTCCTGAACAAACCTATTTCCATGGAAGAAGTTGATCAAGCTCTCCAGGAAATGTCGAGTGGGAAAGCACTAGGTCCAGATGGCTTCACTATGGATTTCTTCAAAGCCTACTAGGAAATTGTCAAATATGACATCTATAAGGTAATAGAGGACTCTAGAAGGTCTGCCTTCATCCTTAAAGAACTAAACGCAACCATGATCACCCTAATCCCTAAAGAAAATGAAGCAAAAACCTTGGACTGGTACAGACCCATAGCACTTTGTAACATGATCTACAAGATTATCTCCAAAGTCATAGAAAATAGATTGAAACCCATCCTACCTTCACTGACCACGCAAGAACGGGCAGGCTTCATGGAAGGTAGACAAATAATGGACAATATCATCCAGGCCCATGAGATCATTCACACCTTAAAACTTCAGAAGAGGGGGTAAATGTTAATACAACTGGACCTAGCAAAAGAATGTGATAAAATTAGTTGGCATTACATCATCAAGACTTTGGAAGCCTTTGGTTTCACCCAACACTGGATCAGTTGGATTTCCAGCCTAGTATCCACAACAAGCTACTCGCTACTAATCAATGGAGCCTTGACCAAACCTTTCTGGCCCACGAGAGGGATCAGACAAGGCGACCCGTTGTCCCCCTTCCTGTTCATTCTGGTGATGGAAGGCCTCAGCAGGAGCATAAAGAGCGCAACAACAACTGGAGAAATAATAGGGCTCAAACCCTTCGAAAATTGCCCTACTTCAACCCACCAACAGTTTGTAGATGATACACTCCTCCATGGCATACCCACGGTCAAAGAAGCCAAAGCCTACAAACACATCCTAGAATATTTTGGAGAAGCCTCGGGCGTTGAGATCAACCACTCCAAGTCGATGAACTTTTTCTTTAATACCAACCCAGCTATCCAAAGGAATTTGACCAACATTCTAGGCTTTGAACAGAAAACACTCCCAACCAAGTATTTGAGGGTTCCTTTGACAGGCAAAGTATATAAGTTGTCAACTTTGGAAGGAGTAATAAATAGGTTACAGGAGCGGGTAAAAAACTAGATGTATAGGTCCTTTAATCTAGTTGGTAGACTGATCCTAACTAAGACTGTCTTACAAGATATCCCAACCTATATGATGTCAGTCTTCCCCACCCCACAGGGGATCCTACAGAAAATTAGATCCATCCAGAGGGACTTCCTGTGGCGAGGTGCGAAAAAAAAGAAAAAATGGGCCCTGGTGGCCTGGGAGAAAGTTTGGAGTCCAAAAAGCTAAGGAGGCTTGGGGCTGCAAGATCCACAAACGACCAAAAAGGCATATGGGGAGAAACTATGGTGGTGTTGGGTTAAAGAAACTAGAACACCTTGGGTAAACCTATGGAAGGCAAAGTACGCACCGGACACCCGCGACCAGGACAGAATGAGCTTTGGAGGAACCAAGGAAGGCTCAGCCATATAGAACCTACAATGGCACAACAAAGCATGGATTCAAACACACAACTTTTGGGAAATCAGGAATGGCAGAATAGCTAGATTCTGGGAGGACACTTGGCAACAGGAACCAAGGATGGAAAACCCAGACAGAGGGATACTCCAACAGGACCTCATCACGCAAGGAAAAATCAACATCTATCGATACTGGCAACAGGGAATGGACCGCAACAAATGGAGAACCTGGGACAAGATTATTCCTCATAACAATGAGATACCCGCAACAACAATAAAAGAGGTGGAGGAGGAACTGGGCAGAGGGAAATTAACAGTAACAGAAGGAGAAGACCAGCTCAGGTGGGGAAAAAAGGACGGAGGGGAATTCAACCTAAAAGAAGTTTGGCACTATATGGCGGACCCATACCAAGACGACCTAGTGCAACACTGGGATAAGCTCTGGAACAACCCCCAATGGCCAAAGATTAAGATCTTCCAGTGGCCAATATTACACAACCGCATCCTAACTTGGGATAACCTAAGGAAAAGAGGTTTCACTGGTCCATCAAGATGTCATCTATGTCAAACTCAGGAAGAAACAACCAACCATCTCCTCGATGAATGCACCTACACTGCAAAATTGTGGAACTGGGCAAAAAGTATCTTCCGTCAGTCATACAAGATCTATGGTAACATAGACGCAACAATCAAGCTATGGAGAGAAAACTACAACGACCAAGCAGAGGTGAACCTCTGTTGGATCCTCACCCCAGGAATGATCATATGATCGACATGGAAGGAAAGGAACAGGCACATTTTCAGAAACCAAAGCTGGCCAGAAGGGAAGATCAAGGAAACAATAATCTCCATGATACGTGAGACGGTGATGAGCAACAATTGTTAGGAGGGTGGCGCACAACCCACTAATGAGGATTCCAGAGTCCTAGAGGTTTTCCAACTAACTGGTGGTCGCAACCCCAATCCAAACAGACAACAACCACAACTCCAAGGAGGTGAGCGCAACTGGAAACCGCCACCTCTAGGCTCTCTCAAGTTGAATTTGGATGGGGTGGCGAAATGCAACCAAGGAAGAACAAGTCTGGGAGGAGTAATCAGGGAGAGTAAAGGGAACATCATATGACTATACACGGTGAGCCTGGGCAAATCCACCAATAACTCCACAGAATTCGGGGCCCTAGAGACAGGTCTGGAGATTCTCAGCCGGGAGGGGATGATGAATGCCATAGTGGAAGGAGACTATGCGCTAGTCATCAACATAGTGAGAAAAATCCAAAACGATACTTGAATAGGCAAGATTCATAGGCACTGGTGATTGGCCTACATACTGAAAAAAATCTAGGAGCACTTGCGGACAAGGATCAATGTGGAGTTGCGTTGGGTGAGGAGGTCAACAAATGGATTGGCAGACATAATAGAAAACGAGGGGGTCGAGAATGAAGGTCCAGAACTGGACACAATCTGGAGCAATATCCCGCAAGGTCAATTCCGAGTAGACTACACCCAACTTGTGGCAAAAGACTAGGATAACAGGAGTAGTACGGGAGATTACGGCAAGAATGGAGGCGCAGCAACCACTGTAGGACACGTAGGTCCCAGACAGAATCTGATGGCCCACCAATCAAATAAGGTTGCAAATGCAAACACAGATCACACATGAGGCGAAGGTACAACACCACAGCCCCGTCAATAAAAAGAAGTACAGAAGTTACCCATTGGAAAGCAGAAGAGATAAATCGCAGGCGGTAAAGGACGATGGACAGCGGGTCTCACCAGGGCCAAGTAGGAACACACCTCACCTAAGTACCGAGATGGGACCGAAAAAGGGATGGCGTATAATCAGCAGGGTAGAGCATTGGAGCAGGGATAACGACAGGGTCATTAAATGCACACACTCTGGAAAAGAGTCTTCTGACTTGCAGGACCACCTTGATGAGAAAATCATGATTGCAAGGATGGGACCCCAGACGGTTTGGCTCCATAAAGGCTGGGACACCAGAACATATCACAGAACGAGGCATCGCAATTGCAGGGACCACCTTACTTATCAGAAGGAGATGCAGCGGAACAGGGAAAGAACCCAACGTAAGAATCACCACCTGCAAGTTAAGAGGGTGTGCATGAAGAAAACTAGCAGCAAGAGAGGCCCCCAGGGAAAGGAACCTCCACAGAGCGCCCGCCAGATGAAAAGAATTGAACAGATGGCCAAGGATGCAAGGAGCACCTTCCTCACGAAGGCAAACACCAAGGGGAAGACGATCATTAAAAGATGGGAGGGCGAAATTAACAATGCCCGCAGGGGCAAAGCTTGGTCAAGACTAACCCAAGAAGCAAGGGGGATACGGGACCCCGGAACCACACAATCGAGGATAACCCTCTACCACAGGACGGTGGAGGAAGCTTGGAGAACCAAAATGTTGATAGGTAAGATGTGTGCGAACCAGGGGGAGACCAACAGGACGAAAACCAAAGAGCAAAAGAAAGAGCGCACAAGAATTCTCAACTGCCTCAGCAACTTGGAGATGGGGGTAAAAAGGCTTGTGGCGGACCGGAAAAGACAACAGGAGAAACTGGAGCGGATGGCAGGACAATTTCATCTCTATCGACGCTACATCCACCATATAGATATCACTCCAGCCGACAATAATGGAACCCCAGCTTGCATCAAAAATCTATGTCTGGTGGAACAGAGGGAGGAGGACGCGACACAGCAGAAAGGGGACACAGAGCACCCCATCAACCTAGACTAGCGCAGGACCCGCCCAGACCTTGTCTCTCAGAGTAGGATCTCAACCCACTATGTTCAGAATTTTTTTTGATTTCTTTTGATGAAGTTTTTAGACTGGCTTATGGTAGCCTGGGTTGGTTTCCCGTTGTCGCGACTCGGGCACTTTTTTTTTATTTTCAGATACTGCACTCCAAGGACCCCAGATCTGGTTTTCGTTAAGGCAGATCCTGGGAATCCTTGCATAAGTTTTGTACTATAACCTTACAAAGCAATATAGATACACACACTCATTTACAAAAAAAAAAAACTATAAGTTTAACAGTCTAGTTGATTTTCATCAAAATTATTAGAATTTGGAAACATTGCATTGAATTTATACTTCTATTTACAATTTAATTAAATTTTAACAAACAAAAGTTGTTCACGTTTACATTTTCATTTACAATTAATTAAATGTTAACATTCTTATCATTATCATTATCTATAATAAAAAACTTTCAATTAAACATTAACTTTCTTATCATTATAATTATCTATAATAAAAGTCTTTCATTTTAGCTTTATATTAGCTACCAAAGGAAGGAATCGGGTATATGGAAATTAAATAGATTAAAAATCAATGTATCTATAATTGAATGGACCATATGGTTTGATTTATCAAAGTGCCATTTTGATATTGTTACATTATAATTATTTTAAAACTTAACATTATTTTCGTATGGTTTTAAATAAAGAAATCACATTAACTTTCTTATCATTATAATTATCTATAATAAAAGTCTTTCATTTTAGCTTTATATTAGCTACCAAAGGAAGGAATCGGGTATATGGAAATTAAATAGATTAAAAATCGATGTATCTATAATTGAATGGACCATATGGTTTGATTTATGAAAGTGCCATTTTGATATTGTTACATCATAACTATTTTAAAACTTAACATTATTTTGGCATGGTTTTAAATAAAGAAATCAAAATAGGTTTAAAAATTTGATATCAAATTTATTGAAAAGTTAATAATGATAATTATTCTTACTAATAAGATATTTTGTAATGTTTAAGTAAAGAAATCAAAATAGATTTAAAAATTTGATATCAAATTTATTGAAAAGTTAATAAAAAATAGATGTATCTATAATTGAATGGACCATATGGTTTGATTTATGAAAGTGCCATTTTGATATTGTTACATCATAATTATTTTAAAACTTAACATTATTTTCACATGGTTTTAAATAAAGAAATCAAAATAGGTTTAAAAATTTGATATCAAATTTATTGAAAAGTTAATAATGAGAATTATTCTTACTAATAAGATATTTTGTATTGTTTAAGTAAAGAAATCAAAATATATTTAAAAATTTGATATCAAATTTATTGAAAAGTTAATAAAAAATCGATGTATCTATAATTGAATGGATCATATGGTTTGATTTATGAAAGTGTCATTTTGATATTGTTACATCATAATTATTTTAAAACTTAACATTATTTTCGCATTATAATTATCTATAATAAAAGTCTTTCATTTTAGCTTTATATTAGCTACCAAAGGAAGGAATCAGGTATATGGAAATTAAATAGATTAAAAATAGATGTATCTATAATTGAATRGACCATATGGTTTGATTTATGAAAGTGTCATTTTGATATTGTTACATCATAATTATTTTAAAACTTAATATTATTTTCGCATGGTTTTAAATAAAGAAATCAAAATAGATTTAAAAATTTGATATCAAAATTATTGAAAARTTAATAATGARAATTATTCTTACTAATAAGATATTTCGTATTGTTTAAGTAAAGAAATAAAATAGGTTTAAAAATTTGATATCAAATTTATTGAAAAGTTAATAATGAGAATTATTCTTACTAATAAGATATTTTGTATTGTTTAAATGTTTCAAATTATTCAAGAATTTCATATGAAAGTGCTTATTTCACCATAAAAAGATGATGTGACATCATTTCAATACACTCATCAATGTTATTGTCTAGCCACGGATAGCAATTGAGATTGGCAACTTAACTAAAGTCCTTACACCTATGCACTAACCAACTACACCATCCCTTACATGTAAATGAAAAGCTGAGTTTCATTTTCGTCATTAAAGATAATTCAAAAGCCGAGTTTCAATTTCGGCTTTTTAATTCAAAACGATGGGGTGAGAGAGGCTCGAACTCTCGACCTCAGAATTACTCAATATTTAGCTATGAGACCTACGCGCTAGCCAACTGCGCCACCATCCCACATGAAAATAAGTGCAAAGATGTCGAATATGACTTTATATCTTTTACCTTTCCTGTATATTTTACCGTTAGAATTTATATCTCTCTGCTACGTCATTTTTACAGTGTATTAAATATGGACAAAGCGGTGGCAAATAGAAACAATTTAATACGGAGGATTTGAGTCGGTTAAAAATATTTTACTTATTTTTTTATTTAATTGTTTAATTTCTTTGGATTTCAGTTTGAGGGTATTCGGTTTTAGGTTTTTGTTGTTTGGGGATGAACATGTTTGGGTTTATTTCAGAATTTATTATTTATGACCAACATATGTTTATGTTTGGAACACTTTATAATCTTAAATAATATGTTATTCAATTAATTTTCTTTGGTTAAAGACCTCTTCAGTCTCGGTGACAGAGAATTGTATGTTTGTCCAGCTCTTTGAGTTTATTATACAAAATGTAATATTGGGAGAGTTTTAAATTAGTTATTTTAGTTTATTATATCAAATGTAATATTGGAGAGTTTAAAATTAGTTTTTAAGTTATAATTTTAAAATTAAATGTTTATAAAGAAATTGGTTGGGGAAAAACCTTTGTTATTAATTGAGAAGAGATATAATCAAATAAGGGAACTGATAGGAGTTTCATTGCATGATTATGGAAGATTATCAAGGCAGAAACACTAATGTTGTTTCCAAAATCCATTATTCTTGTCATGTGTGATTGTGTCTTGGATTAAAGGATGACAAGGAGCCACCTCATCCTTAATGATGAGGTCACATAGGACACAAGTTGAATGTACCACTTGCTCTAAAATGGATGAGGATATTTGTTTTCTTTTTTGGTTACTTTATGTAGTGAGAAAATTAAAGTTATAATGTTGTTGAGGTCATTTCATGATAGGTCTTAAATTTAAAAAGTTTAAATTTTTTAATTTTTATTTTGGGTTTTTTTATGGAATATTTTGGGTTTAAAAGTGTGGGAAAGTTATTAATATGGATTTTTACATTGTAGAGTTCATTCAGATATTTTTAACAATAAAGAGCATTCCAATTAGAGTTTGCTTGTGAAATTTATGCACTCGACAATTTGATCATCATTTTGTTCATTTTAACATTATGTGGAAGCCATATCAATGTCACATTACTCACACACATGGAGATAGGAATGTAAGGCAAGTTCCAAGAAGATTTAATAATAGTTAGGAGAATCCAAAACCCTGACCCAAACCTTAGTGACAATGACAAATAGTTAAATCCCTACATGTAAAGGAAGAAAGAGTTTCCTTCTATTTCGCTTGTAGTGAATTTCTATTCCATGACAAAGAATGCAAGAGGAGTGAGAGATATAATAAAGCATAGCAAAGGAAGAAGGACAACAAAGAATGCAAGATGAGTGAGCGAGATAATAGAGCATAGTATAATACATGAACGTACTCTTCTTCTACAATATTTTTCCAGTGATGTGATCTATACTATTTATTGRAAGAGTGTATGATGCATTATCAAAGAAGAGGAAGTTTATCTCTTCAAATTTGAATTCCACTTGTATTAGCACTCTACTTTTGACACATACTGACACATACTAAAGGTTATGCACTTTTCTAATGATTGACATATAAGATGTGATATATATTAATTATGGGAAGAGTGTATAGTGCATAGTGTTTACCCTCTTCTCTTACTTCTACTTATCCATGTCTTATGAACTCTTTGTTCAAAAAACCAACACTCATCATGCTTATGATCCTCGTGAGATATCCAATCTTCTTATCCTTGTCTTATGAACTTTTTATTCAAAAAACCAACACTCATCATGTGTATGATCCTTGTGAGATCTCCATTCTTCTAGAAATTTCTATATTTATAATGTAAGATAATTATAAAAGTTTCTAACTTCAATATGCTATAAAATACGAAGCTATTTTTGCATGCATTTTTATGTAAGATTAGTAAATTAATCATTAGATGCCATAACTATATATGTTGGTAAACAACCATTAAATGTTATATTATTTATTGATGAAAACACTTTTTAGAGGGTTTAAGGGTTTTGTGGTTACATGCACTCCTTTGTAGTAATAGTCTTTTCTCTACATTTACTAATAGTTTTTGGTTTGTTAAATAGGTTGGTGGGGCTCTGCTAGGGTTTTATTTGAAGGAAGGAAAAACTAGGGTTTGTTGAGATTTCCAGATAACTAGTCTAGCTCAAGCAACAAGCTCTGCATGACAACTAGACTGGTCGTGTCCATGAAGCATGATGGAGAGGGGGCACAAACCCCCTCCTATCGTAATGTTGTAATAAATGGATATGGCCATACGACAACATGATCTGGTGGATCGTGTCTGTTATAGCCCTATGTTTCATAGGATCAACTGCTGACTAGAAAATTTTCACTCTTGGTGTAATTTGTTTGTAAATAATATTTCATTTTGCAAATTATTTTCAAAAGAAAGAAAGAAAAGAAAAAAGAAAGTAAAAGAAAGAAAAGAAAAATAAAAGATGGCATAAAAGAAAATGGATAAAGCCCCATGCAATAATAATGATTTGATCCATACAGTTCAACCATGGCCAAGTCTTTTTGAATTTATGCTGATAGGATTAGTGAATAAGCTTAGCTAAACTGTTTAATCTTAGCCAAGTAGTTAGGTTAGTTAGTGAATAAATTTGATCAAACTCTTTAAACTTGATCAAATAGCCCCAGGATAAAGTAATTTTTAACACAACAATCTAATCTGGGCTAAATATGTTAGGTAAATAGGTTAGAACATAGGTTAGTTGGATTTCCTTTAATAAAATAAGAATGATGTTGGATGAGATTCATTATTTTTTATGTTAGAAGGTTGTGTTCTAACCCCTTGGTGGCAGAATGAAAGAAAATAGCGCAAAAAACCCACAAATCCACGCTATCCTAAGTTTTTGCAGTGCAATATGATTCACGCCCCGTGATTAAAGAGTGCACCGAGATCTACGGCTGAGAAAATGACACTCAGATCAATGACCGACAAATAATATCGGACCCCCCCGACCATTCTCCCTTTAATGACGAGGGGGGACCGAGTTGGTAGTATTCCCCGGTGGGCCCCATCCTTATGTGTGACCATTGTGTTAACTCAAACCCCCCTCCGAGTAAACCGCCATACCGACTTTTAATACCACC
>ML777183.1:165536-212889 GCA_009831015.1 Picea engelmannii
CCCCCCCCCCCCCCCCCTCCGAGTAAACTTCTACACCGACTTTTAATACCACCATTGTCTCGTGACATCACACTCCACTACCATCGTCGTCCCCTGATGTCACACTCCACTACCACCTCCTGTAAGTCATGTCTCATCACTCTGCCCACATATTCTCCTCCACTCACCCATCACATGTTAGATCCCATTCAATTAACATCCAAACACAGCCTTCCACATCATTCTCGCACACCCGTCACCCATCCTTTTATTTCCACCTCATCCCCTAGATATTTGTTGGCCCTTAAATGCGGCTAAACATATCCATTAAACCTGTTGATTTGTCCCCCGTGCCCAACGAATACCTATTCACCCAATTTAATCTTGTCTCCACCATTATCGCACTATGCGTATATTCAATAAACCAAAGCTCTCATCCCCCGCCATTTCCTGTCACTGACTGAACTAAAGCCGATAACCAGCTAACATTTTTGTTTCAAATTTGCAGGTACCATTTGAATTGATGGCGCCAAAATCTAAACATTCAGAGGTCGAGGAAAATCCATTCCTCCCACCGCCCGTCGACCTCGACTGGATTCCTCTGGCTGACAAAAACTACCTAATCTTAGAAACCAGATGCGAATTCGATTTTGCTCAGCTACATTTGTGGTTCAGAGACACTTTCTCAGACCAAAGTCATGAGATTGGACTATAGGAGTCCAATCTCCCACGATACCTGTTTCCCCAAATTCATCATTTCCTCGAATTCGCCCTCAAGTGCTAGGCACATTACCTTCCCGATCAAAGAGCCATTGGTTCATCCTTTGGAGATACCCTATTCACTATCACTCCTGAAGCCATTGACCAAATGTTGCAAAAAAGCAGAGCCGAATATTTCTCTCCTTTTACCATTGATATCCTAACTAAAATGTACCA
The DNA here is from genome assembly GCA_009831015.1 of Picea engelmannii. Lineage (NCBI taxonomy): Eukaryota > Viridiplantae > Streptophyta > Pinopsida > Pinales > Pinaceae > Picea > Picea engelmannii. The sequence goes on from ML777183.1 coordinate 166,452, forward strand.
AAAATTATCTTTTCCCTAGAGAGCACAGACTTTTGAACTTTTTCTCCCTGAGAGTGCCCCATTACCCAAAGTAAATCCCCCCTATCAATCATCAATTTTCTCAGTAAAAGGAAATCAAATTATCTCCTCCCTTTGCCGCCTACTTGGATACTACTTGGACGAATGTGTAGATGATCCAATATTGGGTTATCTATCTATTTTCTCTACCGAGGAAAGCTCCACTGTGCAGTTCGACTACATCAGTTTTCTGGCCGAGAATATTCATGAACAACTATTCAAATTCCCCAAAGAAGGCATGTTCTGGTATTCTTCAATACTGGCATATTTGTTCATATTTTTCCAAACAGGCAAGTTCATGTTCTCCATGCAGAAACTAGATTAGAATGGAAAACCATAGCCAGTCAAATCCTGGACATCACTGCTGAGAAGGAATTCACCACAATTCACTTTCAATCAGTTCATAGATCAGTTCTACCATCCCGTGGTTAGAATCCTCAGCTGCAGACAAGAACCAAGGATAAACGAAGAAATCCAGTGGATTTTACATCTCTCAGACCTAGCCAAGACCAGAGACTGGTACATGTACCAGAACCACATAGAGATTAGAATTTATGGATGTGAGCTGGCCCCTTACAAACTACCTAGATATTTTCCTTGGAATATATTAGGCAAATGATTAACTTAGATGATATTCATTTTTTAGCCTTCAAGAAGAAACAACAATTGAGAATCAAAGGACATATAGGACCATTCATCTGCAATAGCAAAGCTACAAGGGCAATGGATGATAAGCTTTTGAAGGAGATGAATTTCGGCACCAATTTTCCTTGGTACTATGATCCCTGTTGGATTATAGAAGAAACAAGATTAAGGAATAAAATCTCTCCATACGCTCATGTTCCCGAACCAGAAATTGAGAAGTTTATGAATCAGACAGAGTGGGAAGTGAATACTTTGGAAGAATTAGAACAACAACCTCCTTCAACCAGTGTTTCACAAACCATTACTCCACAGGTACCAGCAGAGAAGAGGACCAGAAAGGATGTCTCATCTTCAGTCAATGAAATGTCAGTAGAAGAGTTCTAGGTTTACAATAAAAGGCCTAAAACCAGTCATACAAATGACAGGTCAGGAGAGGAAGAGACCTAGTCCACCACAGTAGTCAAGGGAGAACACTCACCATTGTTCTCAAGCAGTCAGCAGATAATGTCGTCTTCCTCTTCAAAGAAGAAGACGTATACCACTTTGACTTCCCAACCATCTCAAAGGTTTGCAAAATGGAGTACTTTTGAAAAACATGATTTGATTAAGAAGAAGAACGAGATGTTAACTAGCAACACCTATGCTCAATTTTGGAAGAAAACATCCACAACATAACATAGGTTGCTCTCAGCTTTTGATACAAAAAAAGGGAGAATGCAAATGGAATTTTTGCAGACACAAGTGCCCCATCCAAAGGAAATCATTGATTACAAAAGATCAACATTTGAATTTGACACCAAGGAGGTACATCCAACTGATCAGATGGATTTACACAGGCAGTCTCGAGAGATGGTTTTCTAAACATTGGCAAATGCTTCCACAACTGCTGTAAAGTTGCAGGTTTCCCTAAATAATGTTCAAACTCAATTAAAGTTGGAGAAAGTGTCTTCTTTTGCAAAAGACAACAGGATCAATTCTTTTGAAGAGATGGTACTTAAAATTGGGTATGACCCCTCAAATGTGAAAGTAGCTGAAGAACTTCTAAAGAAAAAGAATTTTGACATAGCATCCTTGAGGAAACAATTAAAATTTCCATCTACTGAAGACTCACAAGCCAAAGAGATGGCCGAGACAGAGGGCCAAAAAGAAGAAATGCTAAAGTTAATCATGGAATAGAACACTCAGATCAAGGAGATGGAAGTAGAGTTGGAAAGGATGGTAAAGGAAAAGGAACAGATAGAGCCCATGGGAGTCATTCCACTGAGTGAAATTCCCCTCACATGAGTTAGCACAACAACAACATCAACAAATTCCACAACAAAACTTCCATCAGCTGCCCCAGTGACAGTTCTAGGGACATCTGAAGCTCTAGCAAAGTCAATGGAGGAAATGACCCTACAAGGGGCATAAATTAAAAAATTGCATCTCAAAATAGAGAACCTCCAGAAACTTAAATATTCCTTCCAAGCAAGTTACAATACTAAGAGGCACACATCAGAAAAACTTAAGCAGGAAATACAGTAGCTGCAAAAGAAAACAGTTGTGGGAAAAACACTAGCAGAAGCCAAAGAGAACATTTGGATGGATATCTCAAAATCCATGGCAGAAATGTGGCCACTCGTGAAGATCATGTTTGAGCATCATGAATTGGTGTTAAGGAGCAAGCAGGCCATTGATAGAACAAAGGGAGAGCTGGGAGAAATGCCCACAGAAGCAAATGAAATCATCAGCTTCATAAATTCAAAGACTAAGGATGAGCTCGAAAGTCTCGAAATTGAGGATTGGATTGAGACTATCCTCAAAGTTAAGAAAGTCTTGACCAAGAGAGTACTAATGTTACAATCAGAGGAGAGAGCCCAGAACATGGATATCGGAGTTCAAAGATTCTTCAACAAAATTGATTCATTGCAGAAGAAAGGCCTTCCCAGTTTACAGGTTTTAAATGACAAACTGATGACCTTATCAGACTACAAGCAAAAACTTGCCATGGTGGCAAAGGATAGCTCAAATTTTTCAGGGATACAAGGTAGCATCATAGGTAAGACATTTTTAGAGACTATGCAATTGGACCTCAGTATCCAACATGAAATCAAGTATATTTTCATCACCAAACCAACTTTTGCCAAATATACAGAAATGGATGAAGTCTACAGAAGATTACTAAAAGTCACCATTCCCAGTCAAAAGAGATGGGAGGATCTGTGCACTCTGATCGAGTAAGGAATGAGGTGTACAATCCAAGTTAGCACGCAGAATAGTCAAAGTCAAGTTGATCACTCGCCAACAACCTTCCCCAAAATCAGCATGGAGAATTCGACAAATCATCGGTAGTTCCAATAATTTTTTATTTTTTTATCTAGATTAGTTAGCTTTGGATTCTACCACGTCCTTATCATTAATGACAGGATCGTTTGTAATTTTTCTTATAAATACTTCAAGTTTCGAAGTACTGAGGGTTGATCTTTACGCCCAAGCAAGCTGATGTTTACTCCTCTTCGTTGAATGGTTTTTCTGTCTTCGTAATCATCTATGTTTTCTATATCTGATCATTTAAAAGAAGTTAAAGTTTCAGAATTTATATTTCTATACTATGTTTCTGGCTTTTAAATATCTAAGTGTTTGTCTTCTGATGTTATGATAAAGAAATCCTTAAATGCTTCTTTATTTTAATTGATTATCCTATCTTTTCTGCTATCCACCATTTACTCTAAAGGATCCAACAATTGCATTATCTTGCCCTGTGAAAAGACCTTATAAAATATGTTATTTGATCTTAAACTTTATAAAACATACCCCATAGCCCAATGGATGCGTAAGCAATATTTCAGCCATTTTATAAAACAAACAACACAGTCTTATTTATTTAACTAGCCTAATACCTAAAACCTGAAACAAAGTTAAATCTTACAGAGAGATCCCTCTCTGAAACTAGCAGAGCTAGATCCCAGTTTCAAAGTGGTTGGATAAAGTTACCTCTGATAAATTTCTTCTACCTCCCGACAACCTCTGGGAATTTACAGAGCGATAACATAGTGGCGACCATACTGGGGAACTAAACAAACTTTCTATCCTACGATTTCTTTTCCCTAGATAAATAAAACTTATTTCTGAACGAATCATAAAATATAAACTTATAAAGAGATAATGTTCATAGGTTGTTAAAGTATGTATATAATTGGTTTTAAAAATTTCTTAAAAAATTAAAATTATGGCTCCTAAAAGAGTTTTCACTAGATCTCATCTAGATCCAAAACCTGCAACAACAATAGACAATCCTGAAAAATTACTTAGAAAGAAAAACATTGCAGAGGGTTATGGGAGTCACAATACTCTTCATAGGTCCTCTTCTCTCTCAGAGAAGTTGGTTTCCCTTCAGAATCTCGAGTTTGACATATCTTTTAAACAAAGACTTTTTAGAACTAAATTCGACAGCTTTGTAAGTGAAACAATTTTAGATCAAACCATCCTACAACCTAGGACCCCTGAAATACTTTCTCCCAGGGCAGACGTTGATCAACGATTTCTTCAGGAATTTGACAAGTTAGAAGATCTTGTAGTGAATCTTTATCAAGTCTTAGACAAAGCTCATTTCCAACAGTCAGTCGAACTTTTTTCCTTGACTATTGTTGCATCTTTTGTTAAACCTAAACCAACTCACGTCCTTCCTTCTAGCCCTTCATCTTCCACAGCTTTTGTCACTTCCCCTCCAATCACACAAGTTGTTGTTCAACCTCCTCCACCAATAATGGCAGCAAGATATGCTCCATTAGTGTTGGTCGCTCCTTTACATGCCATGCCTCAGGACTATCAAACCAGACTTCCTCAGTTTGATGGTACTGGTCCTTTGAATGAACAACAACATGTTGATAAGATGAATGATTATTTTGATTTTCAAGAAGTTGATGAGGCAGACGTTCAGATGAGACTTTTTGCACAGAGTCTGACCAGGGATGTTAAAAAATGGTTCAAAGCTTTACATCCTGCTACGGTAGTGGACCTTGCTACTTTCCAACAAATTTTTCTCGACAGATAGGAGGTAAAGAAAAATCCTCTCCAGGTCTTGTCAGAATATGAGAATATCAGAAGGAACCAAGGAGAGACAGTGTCGGATTACTGCACTCGTTTCAACAATCTTTACAATGCAATTCCAGCTGATATCAAACCACCTCAGGGTTTGGCATTAATAAAATTCCCCGATGGATTTGATGTTGATATGTCATATCAGCTAAGGGAAATAAATTATTCAACTCTGGAATACATGCAGAAAAGTGTCGTAAGCGTGGAAGCAAATATTTTAGCTAGAAGAGCCAGGCAGAGAACAAAAAGAAGGGTCACGATTAACGAAGAGCCTTCCACTTCCAGTTCATATGCCAAACTATATTCCCTAGCCAGAGCTATGGAGAGAATGATGGAGAGACTTACTGTAGCCGACATAAATCCACCCAGGGAAAACCAAGTTGCTCCTCAGATTCAGAATCGAACTTCAGAAGAAATATCACCCAGATCAGGCAGAGAGATCCTAGAGATCAAAGAGAACAAAGGGGGCCTGATCAGCAGATCAGGCCACCCCTCTAGGAGAATTACACTGATGAGGGGGAAGAGATAATCGAAGAGTTGGATGATGTTCATAATAACTTTATGGGTGTTCATGATAATGATTCCATTTTCCTTACCTAGGAAGAACATGAGTGTTTCCTTCTGTCTCAAACAGAGGTAGGCGAGGAAGAAGAGGAAACATAACAATGGGCTTTTGAGAATGCTATCATGGAGGTCCACACACAGTATAACTTAAGAAGAAAGAAGACTAATGAAAATCCTCCAAAGAATACTGCAGAAATAAAGAAAACTACAGAAACGAAGAAAACAACCGAGGCCAATAAAACCTCAGATATTTCTCTCAAAAAGGTCTCTGAGAAGAATAATGTCGAATCTCCTGCAAAAAGAAACCCTAAAATTTTACAAAGATCAAATCAGACTGAGGTTTCATCAACAAGTCAACCAAGTACTTCTTCCCATAAGACTATGGTAGACAAATTAGAAGTGCAGAGCCTAAGAAAAGTTTCCACTACTTTCAACCTTGAAGGGGAACTAGCCAAATTGAATATTCTTATTCCCATGTCTGAGCTAATGAGAAAAAATGATTACAGGTCACAGTTGATTAAAGCGCTAAGCATCGAACCAGAAATAGGTATGAAGGCATTGAATATCAGATCAACAACTCACTTGGACACGATAAATCTTACTGATGATCAACCTGAGCTCCTTTTTGGCCCTGAAGTTGATGGTCAAACTAATAATGGTGTCGTTCCCCCTTTCTACATCAGCCTGAATATCCATGACTCAATCTTACACAATGCTATGATGGATTCAAGTGCCTCTCACAACTAGATGCCCAAATTTGTGATGGAAAAGTTGGGACTTGGGGTCACCAGACCCTACAAGGATTTGCATTCTTTTGACTCTAGAAAGGTCAAATGTATAGGGATACTTAAAGATTTATGCATCACCTTAGCTCAAATCCCAGCGAAGAGTATGGTGATGGATATCATAGTTGCATACATTCCCCCGAAATACGGTATGTTACTATCAAGATCCTGGCGAGCTAAGATAAAAGGTACCATGCAACTAGATATGTCCTATGCCACCATCCCGGTATTTGGACAACAGAGAAGATTGTATAGAGAGACTCTGATGAAGTATATGGTCAGTAGTCAGGAAAATCCACACAACTACCCACTATACTCTACACACTCCGATCTGGATTCTTTCATTATGTACAATGATGGTGACTTGGAAGGAAAAATCGCTCAGTTGGAAGACAATACACCTGATCCGAAAGAAGATAAAGAAATCACTAAGGTAAGAAATATTGCAACTGTGGAAAGTGAGGAACTGCCAGCAGATTTTTGGAGCATGGATTTTGATGGAGCTATGAGAAAGGAGGGAGTTGGAGCTAGAGTTTGGTTGCATAATCACAAATCGAGGTATTCAGAGAGCCATTCTTACAAACTGAATTTCCAATGCACTAACAACATAGCTAAGTACGAAGCTTTGATGCTCGACCTGAAACTACTGAAGAAGGTTGGTGCCAAAAATATTATGGTAAGGGGTGACTCTGAATTGATTATTAAGAAAATTAAAGATGAGTATGCAGCTAAACATACTAGACTTAGAGCTTACAGGAATTTCTCTTTGGATGCCCTTCAATGTTTTACAGAAATTGTTTTGTAGGTAATTCCCAGGGGATAAAATATACTAGCAGACGGGCTGGCCACATCAACAGCTACATGCAAAATACCTTTTCGTCCCACTCACCAATACACAGTAAAGCTGAAGTGCATACCAACTATTCCAAATAACATCAGATACTGGCAGGTATTTGGGAATGACGATCAAATTAAAGACTTCCTAAAGTGTAAGAATGATTCTGAATGTACAAATATAGACTTAGAGAATGATGATGATAATGTAAATGAATATGTTTTTGAAGATGGTAGTGTAAATAAAGTAGTTTCAGAGGAATTGAATGAAAATGAAGTAGATTCTGGTGTTTTACATTTGAAAAACAATGTGTTACCTAGAGGTTTAGTTCCGTTGGAAGACTTGTTTGAATTTAACGATGTAGTGAAAAAATTAAAAAATTGAAGCTAGTGGTAAAGAGGTTGAAGAGTGTAACATAGGAACAGAGGAAAAACCCAAGATGATAAAACTTTCCAAATCCCTACCCCCTGAGAAAAAACACAAATACATTGAATTGTTTAAGGAATATGTACATGTGTTTGATTGGGGTTACGAGGATCTAAAATATTATGACACAAGTATCATACAACATCCAATCCCAATAAAATAAGAACACAAACCTTTCAAGCAGAAACTTAGGAGAATCAATCCCAAGTTGCTTCCCCTGATAGAAAAGGAAATAAAAAAAATGTATGATGCCAAAATTATAGTCCCCTTGAGATTTTCCAAATGGGCTTCTAATCTGGTTCCTACCAGGAAGAAAACTGGCGAAATCAGGCTTTGCATTGATTTTAAGAATCTGAACAAGGTCTCCCTCAAAGACAATTACCCTTTGCCTAAAATGGACCACATCTTACAAAAGGTATTTGGGGCCAGTAGGATCTCCTTACTAGATGGTTTCTCGGGTTACAACCAAGTCCTTGTCCACCCAGATGACCAAGAGAAAACAACATTCAACACACCTTGGGGAGCTTTCATGTATGTGAAAATTCCCTTCAGTCTGATGAACGCTGGTGCTACTTTCCAAAGAGAAATGGATATTGCTTTTGTGGACGAGCTTGGGAGATTCATAGTCATATATATGGATGACGTGACTGTCTACTCCAAATCTGACGAGGAACATTTACAACATATCATATGAGTGTTTGAGAAGTGCAGAAAGTTCAGGATTTCATTGAATCCCAAAAATACCCTCTTATATTTAGAGGAAGGCAAGTTATTGGGGAATATAATCTCTAAAGATGGAATTAAAATAGACCCCAACAGGATAGAATCCATCCATAAAGTGGAACACCCTAGGAATATCAAATAATTACAATCATTCATAGGAAAAATAAATTTCCTAAGAAGATTCATACCCAACTTGGTCGAACTTCTTAGGAATATCACAAATATGTTGAAAAAAGACACCAAAATCAGATGGAACACCGAGTCCAAATAGTCATTTGAGCAGGTGAAAGATGCACTCACCCAAGCCCCAGTTTTGATCATCCCATATTACACCAAATATTTCTTTTTGTTTTCCTTCGCTTTTGAACACACCATCGCAGCAGTACTATTGTAGAAAACAATGAAGGGTACGAACAACCCATAGAATTTTTCAACAAATCTTTGAGAGATGTTGCGTTGAACTACAACATAATGGAGAAACAAGTTTTTGCCCTGGTAAAGGCCATAAAATATTTCAGAGTCTATATTCTCCATTCTCACACAATTGCATATGTTTTGAATGTTGTGGTAAAAGATATCATGACTCAGGATAATCCAGATGGTAGGAGAGGAAAGTGGATTGCGGTTATTCTGGAATATGACATTGAAATAAAACCCACTAAACTGATCAAAGGTCAGGGTTTGGCCAAACTAATGGTTGAATCCAATTTTCATGCTCTAGATATTAATTTTTTGGCTGCAGTTGATGAGAAGGAAGAGCAGGTGACTCCAAATGTAGAAGAGGTATTCTTAAACTCTCCTTGGTACGCAAAACTCATTTTTGTACTTCATAACTTACAAGCTCCTCCTGGTTTGAATAAGACCAAAGACAAATTTATTAAACTGAAAGCATTGAAATATTGTATTATAGAAGGAAACCTTTATTGGAAAGACCCTGAAGGTATTTTGCTTAATTGCCTATTGAAGGATGAAGCTGACAGGGTATTGCAGGATTTCCATGTAGGGGACTGTGGCGGTCATCTTAGTTGGAAGACCACAACTAACAAGATTCTCAGAGCTGGTTTCTACTGGCTTACATTGTTTGTTTCTATTCATTAGAAAGTCACTTCTTGCCACAAATGCCAGGTTTTCGAAGGTAAAAGGAAGCTTCTGCCTCTCCCCATGAAACCCATCTCAGTTGAAGCTCCATTTCAACAATGGGGTTTGGACTTTATCGGAGAAATACATCCACCCTCCTTGGGCCAACATAAGTGGATCCTCACAGCCACAGACTACTTCACGAAGTGGATTGAGGTTGTGCCATGCAGGAAAGCTACTGACTATGTTATCATTAAATTTTTGGAAACTAATATTTTGTCTTGCTTTGGATGCCCCAGGAAAATTATAGTTGACAATGCAGCGACTTTCAGATCCAAAAGACTTATAGAGTTTTGTAACCAATACCACATTACTTTGGGACACTCAACAACTTATTATCCTTGGGGAAATGGTCTAGATGAGTCCTCAAACAAAATCCTGGTGAATATCATCAAGAAAACGCTACAAGAGAACAAGAAGTCCTGGCATAATAAGTTGGTTCATGCACTCTGGACTGATAGAATGAGCACCAAACGATCAATTGGTATGTCCCCATACTAGTTGGTATATTGTACCAAGGCAGTGTTTCCTTGTTCTTTGGGGGTCCCTGTCATGAAGTTGTTGCAGGAAGTAAAAGCAGAGCCAAATGATACTCAAAGAAGAATAAATCAAATGATCCAGTTGCAGCAGTTTAGAGAAGAAGTATATAACAAGATTCAGGTTATTCAGGAAGGTGTCAAAAAGATTTATGACAAAAGAACTAAAGAGGATGATTTTGAGTTGGGTGACTTGGTGCTGAAATGGGATTCCAGAAATGAGGATAAGGGTAAACATGGAAATTTTGATAGCTTATGGAAAGGCCCTTATATCATTCAGGCATTCAGAGGAAATACTGCATTTTTTCTCAAAGACAGTGATGGAACAGACCTGCCAGGTGGACCTGTAAATGGCAGGATGATGAAGCATTATCTTCCACCCCAATAAAGCTCTCAAAAGTTAATTTCCACTTTACATACCATTTCTTTACATTCAGGTTGTGTATGGTGATATTGATCAAATGGTTGAAGCCCGCAGAGAAGGCCCTAAGCCATTGACCAGTGCCACCAAATTCTCAAAATAAAAACAAAACAGATAGCAGAAATAAGCAATGCAGAAAATCTTTACAGACATCAGGAAGCAGGTTCTTGGCACCTCACAAGGAGAGCACCCTCCCTAGGTGGAGCCACTGTTATAACCCTATGTTTCATAGGATCAACTGGTGATTGGAAAATTTTCACTCTTGGTGTAATTTGTTTGTAAATAATATTTCATTTTGCAAATTATTTTCAAAAGAAAGAAAGAAAAGAAAAAAGAGAGTGAAAGAAAGAAAAGAAAAATAAAAGACAACATAAAAGAAAATAGATAAAGCCCCATGCAATAATAATGACTTGATCCATACAGTTCAACCATGGCCAAGTCTCTTTGAATTTATGCTGATAGGATTAGTGAATAAGCTTGGCTAAATTGTTTAATCTTAGCCAAGTAGTTAGGTTAGTTAGTGAATAAATTTGATCAAACTCTTTAAACTTGATCAAATAGCCCCGGGATAGAGTAATGTTTAGCCCAACAATCTAATCTAGGTTAAATATGTTAGGTAAATAGGTTAGAACACAGGTTAGTTGTCCTTCCTTCAATAAAACAAGCATGATGTTGGATGAGATTCATTATTTTTTATGTTAGAAGGTTGTGTTCTAACCCCTTGGTGGCAGAATGAAAGAAAATAGCGCAAAAAACCCACAAATCCACGATATCCTAAGTTTCTGAGGTGCAATATGATTCGTGCCCCGTGATTAAAGAATGCACTGAGATCTACGGTTGAGAAAATGATGCTCAGATTGACGACCAACAAGCAATATTAGACCCCCCTGACCATTCTCCCTTTAATGGTGAGGGGTGGGGGTCTAAGTTGGTGGTATTCTCCGACGGCCCCCATCCTAACATGTCACCATTGTGTTAACTCAGACCCCCCTTACTCCAAACCAGTTACCACCTACCCCCCCCTTCCGAATAAACCGTCATATCAGCTTTTAATACCACCATCGTCCCGTGATGTCACACTCCACTACCACCTCCTGTAAGTCATGTCTCATCACTCCGCTCGCATATTCTCCTCCACTCACCTGTCACACGTCATATCTCGTTCACTTATCATCCAATCACATCCTTCCATATCATTCTCGCACACCCATCACCCATCCTTTTATTTCCACCTCATCCCCGAGATATTTGTTAAATGCGGCTAAACATATATGTTAAGCCTGTTGATTTGTCCCCCACGCCCAACAGATACCCGTTCACCCAATTTAATCATGTCTCCACCATTATGGCACTGTGCGTATATTCAATAAACCAAAGCTCTCGTCCCCTGCCATTTCCTGTCAGTGACCGAGATAAAGTCAATAACCAACTAACTTTTTTGTTTCAAATTGCAGGTACCAGTTGAATTGATGGCACCAAAATCTAAACATTCATAGGTTGAGGAAAATCCATTCGTCCCCCTGCCTGTCGACCTCGATCAGATTCCTCTGGCTGACAAAGAATACCTAATCTCATAAACTATATGCGAATTCGATTTTGTTGATCTACATTCGTGGTTCATAGACACTTTCTCAGACCAAAGTGACGAGATCGGACTGTGGGAGCCTGATCTCCCATGATACCTGTTTCCCCAAATTCATCATTTCCCTGAATTTTCCCTCAAGTACCAGGTTCATTACCTTCCCAATCAAAGAGCCATTGTTTCATCCTCTGGAGATACCCTGTTCACTATCACACCTGAAGCCATTGACCAAATGTTGCAAAAAACCAAAGCCGAATATTTCTCTCCTTTTACCATTGAGATCCTAACTGAAATGTATCGAAAATTATCTTTTCCCCAGAGAGCGAAGATTTTTGAAATTTTTCTCCCTGAGAGTGCCCCATTACCCATAGCAAATCCCCCTATCAATCATCGATTTTCTCAGTAAAAGTAAATCAAATTATCTCCTCCCTTTGCAGCCTACTTGGATACTACTTGGATGAATGGGTAGATGAGCCAATCTTGGGTTATCTATCTATTTTCTCTACCGAGAAAAGCTCCTTCGTGTAGATCGACTATATCAGTTTGCTGGCCGAGAATATTCATGAACAATTGTTCAAATTCCCCACATAAGGCATGTTTCATTATTCTTCAAGACTGGCATATTTTTTCATATTTTTCCAAACAGACGAGTTCATGTTCTCCATGTAGAAGCTAGATCAGAATGGAAAACCACAACTAGTCACATCCTGTATGTCACTGATGAGAAGGAATTCACCAGAATTCACTTTCAATCAGTTCATAGATCAGTTCTACCATCCCATGGTTATCATGCTCAACAACAGACAAGAACCAAGGATAAACGAAGAATCCAATGGATTTTACATCTCTCTGACCTAGCCAAAACCAGAGACCGGTACCTGTACTAGAACCACACAGAGATTAGAATTTATGGATGCAATATGGCCCCTTACAATCTGCCTAGATATTTTTCCATGCGAATATTTGCCTTCGAATATATTAGGAAAATCATTAACTTAGATGATATTCATTTTGTAGCCTTCAAGAAGAAACAACAATTGAGAATCAAAGGACAGATAGGATCGTTCATCTGCAACATCAGAGCTGCAGGGGAAATGGTCGATAAGATTTTGAAGGAGATGAAGTTCAACACCAGTTTTCCTTGGCACTATGATCCCTATGGGATTATAGCAGAAACAAGATTAAGGAATAAAATCTCTCCATATGTTCATGTTCCTAAACCAGAAATTGAGAATTTTATGAATCAAACAGAGTGGGAAGTGAACACTTTGGAAGACTCAAAAAAATAGCCTCCTTCAGCCAGTGTTTCACAAACCATTAATCCACAGGTACTGGCAGAGAAGAGGACCAGAAAGGATGTCTCATCTTTAGTCACTGAAATGTCAACATAAGAGTTCCAGGTTTACAAGAAAAGGCCTAAAACAAATCATACAACTGATAGGTTAGGAGAGGAAGAGACCCAATCCACCACAATAGTCGAGGGAGAACACTCACGATTGTTCTCAAGTATTCATCAGATAATGTCTTCTTCCTTTTCAAAGAAGCAGACAGATACCACTTTGGCTTCCCAACCATCTCAAAGGTCTGCAAAACTGAGTACTTTTTAAAAACCTGATTTGATTAAGAAGAAGAACGAGATGCTAACCAGTAGCACCTATGCTCAATTCTGGAAGCAAACATCAACATCACAACATAGGTTGCTCTCTTATTTTGATATAGAAAAAGGGAGAATGCACATGGCATTTTTGTAGGCACAAGTGCCCCATCCAAAGGAAATCATTGATTACAAAAGATCAACATTTGAATTTGACACCAAGGAAGTACATCCAACTAATCATATGGATTTACACAGGAATACTGGAGAGATGGTTTTCTCAACATTGGCAAACGCTTCCACAACTGCTGCAAAGTTTCAAGTTTCCCCAAATAATGTTCAAACTCAATTAAAGTTGGAGAAAGTGTCTTCTTTTTCAAAAGACAACAGGATCAAGTCTTTGGAAGTGTTGGTACTTAAAATTGGGTATGACCCCTCAAATGTGAAAGTAGTTGAAGAACTAATAAAGAAAAAGAATGCTAACATAGCATCCTTGAGGAAACAATTAAAATTTCCAGCTACTGAAGACTCACAAGCCAAAGAGATGGTCGAGACAGAGGGCCAAAAAGAAGAAATGCTAAAGTTAATAATGGAACAGAACACTCAGATCAAGGAGATGGAAGTAGAGTTGGAAAGGATGGTAAAGGAAAAGGAACAGATAGAGCCCATGGAAGTCATTCCACTGAGTGTAGCTCCCCTCACAGGAGTTAGCACAATGACAACATCAACAACTGTCACAACATAACTTCCATCAGTTGCCCCAGTGACAGTTCTAGGAACATCTAAAGCTCTAGCAAAATCACTGGAGGAAATGACCCTACAAGGGGCAGAAATTAAAAAATTGCATCTCGAAATAGAGAACCTCCATAAACTTAAATATTCCTTCCAAGCAAGTTACAATACTGAGAGGCACACATCAGAAAAACTTAGGCAGGAAATACAGCAGCTGCAAAAGCAAACAGTTGTGGGAAAAACACTAGCAGAAGCCAAAGAGAACATTTGGATGGATATCTCAAAATCCATGGCAGAAATATGGCGACTCGTCCATATCATGTTTGAGCAGCACGAATTGGTGTTAAGGAGCAAGCAGATCATTGACGGGACAAAGGGAGAGTTGGGAGAAATGCCCACAAAAGCAAATGAAATCATCAGCTTCCTAAATTCAAAGACTAAGGATGAGCTCAAAAGTCTGGAAATTGAGGGTAGGACTGAGACTATCCTCAAAGTTAAGAAATTCATGACCAAGAGAGGACTAATGTTACAGTTGGAGGAGAGATCCCAGAACATGGATATCGGAGTTCATAGATTCTTCAGCAAGATTGATGCATTGCAGAAGAAAGGTCTTCCCAGTTTACTGGTTTTAAATGACAAACTGATGACCTTATCGGACTACAAGCAAGAAATTACCATGGTGGTAAAGGATAGCCCAAAGTTTTCAGGGATATAGGGTAGCATAATAGGTAAGGCATTTTTAGAGACTCTGCAGTTGGACCTCAGTATCCAACATGAAATCAAGTATATTTTCATCACCAAGACAACTTTCACCAAATATACAGAAATGGATGAAGTCTACAGAAGATTACTAAAATTCACCATTCCCAGTTAGAAGAGATGGGAGGATCTTTGCACTCTGATCGAGTAAGGAATGTGGTGTACAATCCAAGTCAACACGCATAATAGGCAAAGTCAAGTTGATGACTTGCCAACAACCTTCCCCAAAATCAACATGGAGAATCCGACAAATCATCAGTAGTTCCTATAATTTTGTATTTTGTTATCTAGATTAGTTAGCTTTGGATTCTACCACGTCCTGATCATTAATGACAGGATCATTTGTAATTTTTCTTATAAATGCTTAAAGTTTCGAAGTACTGAGGGTTGATCTTTACGCCTAAGCAAGTTGTAAGCACTGTAATCTTTCTCAAGAGATCTACCAGTAATAAAAAGGACGTTTCACAAGATTCCTGCGTGTTAATTGTTGGTGATGTTTACTCCTCTTCGTTGAATGGTATTTATGTCTTCATAATCATCTATGTTTTCTATATATGATCATTTAAAAGAAGTTAAAGTTGAATAATTTATCTTTGTATACTTTGTTTCTGGATTTTAAAGATCTAAGTGTTTGTGTTCTAATGTTATGATAAATAAATCCTTAAATGCTTCTTTATTTTAACTGATTATCCTATCTTTTCTGCTATCCATCATTTACTCTAAAGGATCCAACAGTTTCATTATCCTACCTTGTGAAAATACCTTATAAAATCTGTTTTTTGATCTCAAACTTTATAAAATAGACCCTGTAGCCCAATGGATGCGTAAGCAATATTTCAGCCATTTTATAAAACAAACAACACAATCTTATTTATTTAACTAGCCTAATACCTAAAACCTAAAACAAAGTTAAATCTTACAGAGAGATCCCTCTCTGAAACTGGCAGGGCTAGATCCCAGTTTCGAAGTGGTTGGATAAAGTTACCTCTGAGAAATTTCTTCTACCTCCCGACAACCTCTGGAAATTTATAGAGCAATAATAACTTCTAGCCTTCGAGAAGACATCGTTGACTCAAGAAACTACCTCCCAGGTAGATTCTAGCAAAGGAAAATCAGTGGAAAATGCACCAGAACCATCCCATCCAAAGGTCGTGTTAGGAAATGAGACACACTTCCACCCTAAGCCTAGCAGAAGAGAGGAAGAGATATTTATCTTAAACAAGAAAGTAAATGACAAAACAAAGACAGTACACAGAGATTTTATCCTGTAAACCAAAATCTGGAAAACCAACATTCCTTGAGCATTCGTCTCCTTGTTGTCGTATTCATTCAGAATAAAATGTTACATGTCTAACCTTGGTCCACATCTAAGACACAATCGACATCATATCCTCTTGCATACACAAGACAAACTTGTAGCAAATTTGGCTTAAATTTGCATGACCAACAACCTCTACAATTACAAACTCTTAGTGATTAGCCATTCATCATCTAAATATTGATTCATTAACTTTTACAACATTACAACACGCCTTATTTATAGGCTTTACGGTAGGAAAAACCCTAAAGAAAAGGTTCCAAAAAATGGTTACGGATCCACGGATATCATTGAATACAAATACCGTGAATCTCAGGATTTTGTTACAGTTGACTACCAAGTCGGATTACCATCGATTACCAGTCGGCCTTCATTTGGTCTTCAGTCGGTCTCCACACTCTCGCCTCTCGACCTATTTCCAGTTGACTTCTTCAAATTTACCCGGTCTATCCAACTTGAACTTCGACTTGTTGTTGATGTCTTTGAATTCATCCTTACCTGGTCGAAACACCTCGACCTTCGAATTGTTGTTGATTTATTTGACTTCATCTTTACCTGGTCGAACCACCTCGACCTTCGAATTCGACTTTTAGTCGATCCAGCTCGACTAGACTTTCACTGCAAAGAATATAACAACCCAACATTCTCCCACTTTTTTTTTTTCCTTGTTGAAACCGGGAGACCTATGAACTCTCATTCACAGACCCAGGAAACAATTCCCATTGTCTCTCTGCACCAAGAGAACTTCACAACACTCATAGACTTGTTCAAAGAGTATGCTATGTTTTTCAACGTGTCTACTTTCTTCAGCAACACCTTATTGTTTTCCATCATGTTTCTCATGAAATGGTATTGTACTTCAATGTGCTTAGTCTTAGAATGATAAGTAGGGTTATTTTCTAGAAATATTGTGCTTTGACTGTCACAACTTATCTTCATAGCTCTCTGCTCAAACCTTATTCTTGAACATGGCCTTTGTATCCATACTGCTTCTTTGCTTCCATGAGTGGCTGACATGTATTAATCTTATGTTGTTGAGAAGGCTACGACCGTTTGTCGCTTACTCATCCAATTGATTTCTCCACCGAACATTTTGAACACATATCCATTGGTCGACCTTCATCGATCCATATCTCTAGCCCAATTAGTGTCGACAAAGCCATGCGTATTTAATTCATTGTCACCTCCAGGTTTTCCTTGGTAGCATATAGAATAATCGTCTGTGCCACACAAATACCTGAATACTCTCTTGACAGTTTTCCAGTGCTCCTTCACAGGTGTTGACATGTATCTGCTCAAAACGCCCACTGCATGGGTAATGTATGGTCAAGTGCAGACCATCACATACATTATACTTCCAGCAACACTTTCATAGGGAACACGTGCAATGTCCTCTATTTCCTCCTATGTCTTTGGAAACTATTCAATAGTTAGCCTTGCTTCCATACGAATTGGCACCTTCACAGAATTTCAATCTTGCATGTTGAAATGTTTCAAAATTGTTTCAATATACTTTGTATGGTTCAACCAGAGATTTCTAGTTGCTCGATCTCTCTTGATCTCCATTCCCATAATGAAGTTCGTTGCACCAAGATCCTTCATGTCGAACTTGAAGGATATTTGCTTCTTCACCTATTTTATTGTGTCCATGTTGTTTCCAATCAGCAACATGTCGTCGACATACAATGCTACATATATGAAATGCACACCTTCTTCCTTGGAGTATATGTAGTGATCATATTTGATTCTCACAAACTTCAAACTAAGGATGTATGTGTCTAACTTTTGGTACCACATCCTTGGTATTTGCTTTAGACCAGAAAAGGATCTTTTCAGTTTGCACACCAAATATTTATTTCCCTTTACTGCAAATCCTTTAGGTTGTTTCATGTAGATTTCTTCTTCCAAGTCCCCATGTAGGAACATTGTATTCACATCCATATGTTCTATTTTCATATCAAATGTCACAAGAAGAGACATTAATACTCTAATAGAAGTTAATTTTGTGACAGGGGAAAAATCTCACCGAATTCGACTCCTTCGACTTGGGAATATCCTTTTGCTACTAGTTGAGCTTTGAATTTCTCGACTTGTCCTACTACATTCATATTCTTCTTGAATACCCATTTTATACTGACATACTTTCTTCCATTAGGTAATTTCACTAAGTCCAATGTCTCATTCTTGTGCAATAATTTCATCTCTTCAGCCATTACATCCTTCCATAGTTTTCCCTCTACTAAGTTGACTACCTCCCTGATCTACTTGGGCTAATCATCGATGGAAATTAACATGAATTCAGAACAAAATTCGGGCAGACTATACCTTTTGACTGGTTTTCTTACTCTTTATGACCTCTTTACAACCGAGGTCAGTTGTTCCACCTCTTATTCTGATTCAGACGACTTATTTGAATCATCTTCTTCGTTCCTCGGTTTAAACCACATTGTCTCAGGATTATTCTATGTCTGAATAATTTCCTTAAGCTTGGACTTACTTCCAACTTATTTGAAGACCACATCTAGACTATACACTATTTTCCTTTATGCAAGATCCCAGAGCGTATGTCCTTTCATTCCTTCTTTGTATCCAAAGAAAATACATTTGATTGCCTTCTTGTCCAACTTGCTCCTCTTTTCCTTGGGAACATGCACAAATGCATCACATCCAAATACTTTGAGATTTGAAACCAAAGTATTCTTACCCAACCATACCTCATGTGGATTCATGTCGACTAGCACTGACGAAGGAGACATATTCAATAGATATTTTGTAGTGTCGACTGCCTCTGCCCAGAACTCTTGTGCGAGCCCGGCACCACTGAGCATGCTCCTTTCCTTGTCCATAAATGTTATATTCATTCTATCGAAAACTCCATTTTGTTGTGGGGTATATGGTGTGGTATTTTGGCATGCTATGCCACACTTCTTGCAGAACTAATCAAATTATTTTCCAGAGAATTCACAACCATTGTCAGTCCTCAACACCTTAATATTCTTATATGTTTATTTTTCTACAAGAGATTTAAACTCTTTGAATTTCTCGAAAACCTATGATTTCCTCCTCAATAAATATATCCATGTCTTCCTAGAAAAATCATCTATGAAGGAAGCATAATATAGGTATCCACCAAGTGAAGGCATTGTAACAGGGCCAAACACATCACTATGAACCAGCTCTAGAATCGTGTTTTCCCTTGTTGCTCCAGATGGGAACCTCACCCGAGTTTGTTTTCCATATATACAATGTTCAAAAAAGTTGACTTCTAAATTACATTCAAGAAATTCTTTGACCATACATTTGGTATGCATAGATTGAATTCCTTTCTCTCCAATGTGTCCCATCTTCTCGTGCCATAGCATGGTCAGTTCGAATTTATGATGACGTGTTGAGTCGAATTGGATCTACTCGGCCTTAGTTGAGTAAATTCAAAGTCAAGTTGACTTCAGGAACACCGATGTTGTTGTATCGAGTCGAGTCGACACTCCTTAGTAACTTGTATAGGGTTCCAATCTGAACTTCTTCCATTAATACCACCGTACCTCTCACCGGCTTGCATGAATCCTTCTGAAATAGAGGGTGCATGTCCACATCACTCATCTTACTGACAGATATAAGGTTTCTTTCCAAACCCCGAATGTGTAGCACACCTGGAAGGGAAGGGTTCTACTCCTCACATCTTTCAATATCAATCAAACTCTTCCCTGTTCAACAATTTTGGTTGTCAATTCGTCCCCCAAGAACACTTATCCTCCTTCATATCTTTCATATTCGCAGAACCATTCTCTATGTGGTGTCATATGATAGGATGATCCTGAGTCGATCAACCAAACATCTTGATCTGATTGTGTACTAGTCAGCGCCAGGTACACATCACCTCTATAACACCCTGATTTTTTAGCCCCATATTAAATATTGTATTTTGTTAAGTTATGAAAGGCCATAGTGCTTAAAAAATTATTAAGAGGCCAGTGTGCCTAAAAAATGTAATGTTTTGATCATTATTAATACAAAACACATCGTTGGTTGCTAGACGAACAAGGAAAAGAGTTATAGGGGTATATGATTCCACAAGAGAGGGGGATTAAGAGGATAATTATTCATTTTATCTTTTATTTACACATTTTGTTTAATGGAGAATAACAATTACTTGAGCTTCTTGGGAGGAAGGCCAAGTGGTTCCTTGATTCAAATAATTGCATAAACCCATCTTTGGTCTGGGGTGGGGTTTTTTTTGTTGGTTGCTTCTTCTTCACTCATCATTCACTCACTCAATTTATTTCTATTCACACCTTTCATCCTTTCACCCACTCATCTTTCCCCATTCATGTCTTGGCTTGGGAAAGGAAAACAAATTTTTGAAGAGAAGCCATGGTATTGTTGGTTGTAGAGACTGCTGGTGTATTCTAGCCATGAATAAAGGCTTGCATGTCTGAGATGCTTTGGTCTGTTCTCATGTTTTGTCACAATTGCGAGTCTTGAGAGTCCCAGCATGGAGATTCTGGACCAGCTTCACTGGAGCCATAGAAGGAGATGTACATCCTGAGGGACTGTGTGGCAAAGAAGGGGGTCCATTCTCTTGGGTTGTGCAGGCTGGGTATAAGAGAGTTGGTGTACTTTGGATTGTTGTGGGTACTAAGAAGCTTGTGAGAGCTTGAGTACTGACTGGTTTGGGAAGTCGAGTGACACTCTGGAACCGTCCTTATGGATTCATAGCCCTAGCTCGGGGGTGACACTACTATTGAGACTTGGAACAATAGTATATACGATTGGGTGGAATGTCCCTGGTTTGCATCCAGTTGGTGTCTTGTTTTTAGAAACGATAAATTCTCTAGGTTATGGTTATTTACCTGCGTATGATTTATTAAGTTGTGTATTTATTTATCTTTGAATTCAATATTTAGAATATGCATGCTTGTCGATTGTTGTTGTGCATGACATATGGTTCATTTGCTTTATGTTATAGTAGAATATTGATCTATGCATGTGAACATTTCATGTGTCTTTATTAATCAAGAATGTATCAGAAATTGAATTAGTTCCAAAAGGGGAATCAAAGTTAGCGTTCTTGGCCTATGGGAGGCTGGGTACGTTATAGATTGGTATCAGAGCCATAGGTTGAGACACTCTGACGCACATGCACCCTCCCCACACCCATAGGTCGGAAGGTCCGCACGCTCACAGGATCTTCTCTCTTTCCACATGGCCCAAAGAACTCTAAGGCTCTTTTATTTCCCTATCAGGAAATCTGCACCCACAGAAAATCTTCGTACGATCCCCTCTTTGCACTCGAGAGATCAGAACTCGTGACTTCGCGAATTCAATGGTCGAGCGTAGGTCTCTCGAATCCTCGAAACCCGACAACTAGTCAACGCTGACCTTTTCTTATCAGAACTTTTCCTATCGCGATGTCGAACGAATCGTATCCCCGACTCCCGATACCCGATACGTCGAGACTCCGATGCACGCGTGAGTTGACTATTCAACATCTTCACTCCATCTGCATTTTGGAGTTCGCAATATCGTGAATCCTGATGTTATTGTTTCGGGACTTCTCGCTACAAAACCCCGATAAGGTGTGCCACCTGTCCACCTACCGACTCCTGTGGCCCCACACTATTCTCGTAGTCGTCAGGATATCGCGTATCGCGATTTCGTGATTCTCATTGTAATATTACGTAGTGTCAACACACGAAACCCCAATATGATAACCCACGAGTAGATCCAACGGTCCTTGTGACTCAGATCTATGGTTCTACCCCTCCTGAGCTTCGAACCCTTCGACGCTTTCATTGTAACCTCCCTGCTTCTTCCTGAGATCTGATGGCTCATGGAAATTCGCGAATCCTCCTTGGAGAATTACGACCATCCGTTCCTCGTTTGAGAAATATGTGAAATGAGTAATTGTTCCTCCGCGAAACTCGTCCACCTGCGGCGCAAACTTACAACGCTTCTTACACACTTCCAGTCATAGCTTCCCTGCGCTGTCCTTCAACAATTTCGAAGGCCTTATCCTTCCTAGGCTTCCTTGTAACTTTGAGCCTTGGAAAAGAATATTTCACGCACTCCTTGCGGCAACCTTAAAACACATATAAGTGTTGAAGTCTTTTGACTTTGCGCACACCTGCAGCAACAGTCCTTCAATTCTTCGCTCAGGTTCACAACCCTGAAGCTTCACTTGGCCCACACACTCCTTGCACGGCTCCTGTGCCCAACTGCACTCCTGAGATGAATGAGAACAAAAATAACCCTATCTGAACCCTTTGTCAACGCACTCCTTGCGGACACTTCAACTGCACTCCTTGCAGGAATTCCCTGGCTCAAATAGAGAAACAATTGAAACTCATTTCTTCTTCCTCCCAAACTTCAATTCAAACATGAAATCACATACACAGCATATAAAGAAAATGTATAACAGGAAGCAAACATTCATGAGCATATCATTCAACATCAATACACAGAGAACAAACACAAAGCCATGAATTTGAATCAATCTCTTCTATTAATCCAAATATCTGTACATGGGTGTTCTTACACAGCTCTCTGCATGCTCTTCTTCCTGGTCTAATGTTACAATACATAATGAGGGTGTCTATATCCTGTTTCCCTCTTGCGCTTTCAAACAGTCTAATCTAGAATTAAATTATATCTACCTGCATTAACTATTTTAAATGCCTCCTACCTACTAAGGATGAGAGCTAATGGCTCAAGGTCCGATTACATTATACAAGTGTGCTTCATTAAATTGCTACATTTAAGATTGCGCAACAACTCCAAGGTAATTTCAAAATTTGTGCTGGCTTGTCCAGCTATCCTTCGCTTCCGCGCTGGCTCGCTTGATGTATTGGCGATGCTCCTGCATCATACCCCCTCACTTGAAAATTTTCATGGGCTCCTGTCCATGAGCTCATGCACGGTCTGTCCATGTTTCTGAATCTCCGCTTCATTCTCCCAGCTGGCATCTTCAACTGGATGGTTCTTCCATTTGACCAGATACTCAAAGTATTTCTTTCGCCTGGTCTTCTTGCTTACTCTCTTATCCAGTATGCACTCCATCTGTGGCTTTTCTGCACTGGCATCTGCTTTGTCCACTGGATCACTGGCTGCTCAACTTCAGCTTCTACTTCCCCAGCCCTATATGGGTACAAATCCGAGATATTGAATATCGGAGAAATTTCGATCCCATCGGGTAATTCAATCTCATAAGAATTCGCCCCATATTTCTTCAAGACCCTACATGGTCCGATTTTATTCATCTTCAGCTTATTGTATGTTCCTCTCAGGAACCTTTCTTTTCTCAAATGTGCCAGAACCAGATCACCAACCTCAAATTGAAGTTGTCTTCTATGTTGATCTTCTCTACTCTTGTATTCCTGGCTTGAATTCTCCAATCGTTCCTTCACCTGGCTGTGAAGTTCCTTCATCGCCTCTGCGAATTCTTCTGCACTAGCGCTCCTAGTCGCAGTCTGTTCTGAATCCCTCAGTTCAGAAATCCCTCTCGACTGCATCCCATAAACAACCTGAAATGGAATTTTCCCTGTGCTCCTGTTAACTGAGTCGTTATAAGAAAATTCTGCCTGTGGTAATATGTGGTCCCACTGGCTATGGTGCTCCATCACCAAGCTTCTCAGCAAGTCTCCCAGACTTCTATTGACCACTTCTGTTTGTCCATCTGTCTGAGGATGATAAGTTGAACTAAATGCCAAGTTATTTCCCATCTTCTTCCATAAGGTCCTCCAAAAATGCCCTATGAACTTCGTGTCTCGATCCGAAACTATGCTTCTCGGCAATCCATGAAGTCGAATGACCTCTTTGAAAAATAGGTTCGCAATGTGAGTTGCATCACTTTCCTTCTAAAATGGAATGAAGTGTGCCATCTTGGAAAATCTATCCACCACCACAAAGATTAAGTCAACACCTCTTTGTGTTCTAGGCAACCCCAATACAAAATCCATGCTGATTGCATCCCACGACCTCTCTGGTATGGGCAATGGTTGATAAAAACCCGCATTCTTCTTCCTTCACTTCGAATGCTGGCAAATTCTGCATCTGTCCACAAATCTCTTGACGTCTGCTCGCATTCCCGGCCAAAAATATGACTCATTCAACTTTGTGAACATCTTGTCATGGCCAAAGTGCCCTGCTAGTCCTCCACTGTGTTTCTCCTTCAGCAGATTGTCCCTCATGGAGCATTTCGGAATACACAATTGATTACCCTTAAACAATAATCCTTCTTGGATCATATAGTCTATCCATGGGCTTCTGTCTCTGAGAATTGGATTCTCAGTTGCTTCATACCCCTCTTTAAAATCCTAATCATCAGCGTACATGTCCCTAAGACCATCAAAACCCAACGTTTTGACTTTGAACTCCTGCAACAGCAAACACTTCCTGCTCAAAGCATCAACCACTTTGTTAGCAGTACCAGAAATATGTTTTATCACAAAATTGAAATTTTGCATATACTCAACCCATTTGACATGTTTCTGATTCAACTTCTCCTATTGAGTCACAAACTACAGTGCATGATTGTCACTGTACAAGACAAACACTTTCGGGATTAAGTAATGCCTCCATTTTTTCAATGCCTGTATAATAGCATAAAACTCCTTATCGTAAGTGGAGTACTTCACTTTCGCTTCATTCAGCTTCTCGTTGAAGTATGCTATCAGCCTGTCTTCCTGACTTAAGACTTTCACCTGCATCGCATTTCACCTGAAATGTTTTTTGGAAATCCGACAACACCAGAACTGGTCGTTCCGTGATCTTCCTCTTCAACAGATTAAAACTCTTCTCGGATTTTGTTTTCCAGTGAAAATATTTATGCCTTTTCTTCACTGTATCCATCAGTGTTGCACTAATTCCACTGAAATTTCTAATGAACTTTCGATAGAAACTAGCCAATCCATGAAAACTTCTCACCTCAAAGATATTCTTCGATGATGGCCAATTCTTAATCACTTCCACCTTATCTGGATCCATCCTCAACTCATTTGCAGAAATAACAAATCCCAAATAAATGAGTTTTGTCTTCATGAATGAGGACTTCTTCATATTTATCAACAACTTCTCCTGTTGTAGTTTATGCATCACTGTAGCCAAATTCTTCAGATGCTCTGCCACTGTTTTACTGTAAATCAGTATGTCATCTAAATACACAATGACAAATTTCTCGATGAACTCCCTCAGGACTTCGTTCATCAACCTCATGAAGGTACTCGATGCATTTGTTAAGCCAAATGGCATAACAAGCCATTCATACAACCCTTCATTGGTTTTGAATGTTGTCTTCCATTCGTCACCTTCTCTCATGCGGATTTGGTGATAACCGCTTTTCAAATCAATCTTTGAAAAATATTTTTCTCCACTCAAGAAATCCATCAGATCATCCATCCTCGGCAATGGAAATCTGTACCTGATGGTTATCTTATTAATCACCCTCGATTCAGTACACATCCTCTAGCCTCTGTCTTTCTTTGGACTGAGTAATGTTGGAACAACACATGGACTCAAGCTTTCTCTGACTAAACCTTTGTCCAACAAATCCTAGACTTGCCTCTTAACCTCTTCATTCTCTTGCGGCGTCAATCTATACGCGACTTTGTTTGGAAAACTGGCTCTTGGTATGAGGTCAATATGATGGCTCACACTTCTTATCGGTGGCAATGAACGAGGTAATTCGTCCACAATGATGTCAGCAAACTCTTCCAACAGTTCCTGAACTTCTTCTGGTAAATCATCCACCCTTGTGCTAGTCAGAACAATCTTAGGTTTCCTGACCACAATGAACTGTGGATCCTCCTTCTTCTTAACCTCTGTAAGAAGTTCCTTCCCACTCATGAGAAGTACTGTATTGCTTACCTCTAGCTTCACTTTCTTATCCTTTATCGGAAGCAACATGTTTGTACTCCCATTCTTCTCTAGGGTGTATGTGTTCATTCTACCATCATGAATCACATTTATGTCATATTTCCATGGTCTACCCAGCAATAGATGACAAACATCCATAGGAATGACATCACATAATATCTTATCATTATATCCTCCTATCTTGAATTCAACTAAACATTGTTTAGTGACAGTTACATGATGTCCTTTCTGTAGCCACAAAACTCTGTATGGGCTTGGATGATCGGTCGTCTCCAGCTCCAGCTTCTCTACCATCTCTGTAGAAACGAGATTATTCGTGCTACCACTATCTACGATGACCTTGCATACCCTGTCCTTGGTTTTGCAAGAAGTCCTAAAAAGTCTATTCCTTTGGACTGAACTTTCCACCTCCTTCTCAGGTGTCAAAAGGACTTTTCGCATCATCAACGATCTTCCGCCTTCAACGTCTTCTGCCTCAACATCCCGCCTTTGTGCCTCGGCGATGTGAGATTCTCCAATGTCCTTCTTTTTATCTGGACACTCGTAAGACTTGTGTCCATTCTTTCCACATGTGAAGCATGTCATTACTCCACCTCTTCCTCTTCCTCTACCTCTAGTACGAGGAAAAGTGTTGTTGTCAGCATAATCTCCTCTCTGCTCAGTATGTTGTCCTCGTTGTTCAGCATATTGCTTCCCTCGCTGTGAGGTTCCACCTCTCTCAGTTCGAGTCTGAGGTTTCTTCCAGTCCTCCCTGGGATTCTGGTATTTATTCTGGGAAACTGCTTTTCCTTTGGGCTGACTTCTTCCTCGGCCCCTCTGATAATGCTTTCAGCTCAGCTTCTCTTCATCTTTCAGAGCCATATGATAAGCATCTTCCACCGTTCGGATGGTTACCATGCTCATCTGATCCTGGATATCATATCTCAGGCCATTCATGTATCTGGCAACCTTTTCATCATCGCTCTCCCGATGACCTACCCTGATGTTTAGTTTGTAGAATTCCTCAGTGTATTCTTTCACTGTCATTAGCTTCTACCTCAGGTTATGCATTCTCCTGAACAGAGTAATTTGATAATCCCTGGGGATGAATTTCGCCTTCAGCTTTGCGATCATTCTATCCCAGATCTTGATCTTCTACTTTCCCTTGCAACATCTGTCAGCTTGTAGTTCATCCCACCACAATGCTGCATGTCCCTTCAATCAAGTGACAACATGCTTGACTTTCTTGTCCTCTTCGACATCTTCATAGTCAAAGTATGTGTCTAGAGCTCTAATCCAGTCTAGAATCTCCTCTGCATCCAAGTTTCCCTCATAAACTGGAATGTCCATTTTCTCTCTTGCACCCATCCTTGCAATAGCTTTGATCAAACGTTTGTTTGATGCATCTTCAGTTGCAACTTCTTCTTCATGTTCAGCCTCAACTTTTCATTCGGAATCACTAAGATCCTCGACACTGACTGTGCGTCTTTGTGCTGTTTCCATGTCTTCGTGTCTAGCTCGTAGATCACGCATCTGTCTCTCCATAACTGGGTCTGTCATCTGCCTGCCTCTTCTTCTCGACATTTCCCTATCCTCTGGTGGATCGGGTGTCTGCATGTCCCTTCTCCTTGGTGGCATGGTGAATTCTCTTCTCTGCTACAGAAAGAAAAGAACGTTTATGTGCTCTGATACCAACTTGACGCACACGCACCCTCCCCACACCCACAGGTCGGAAGGTCCGCATGCTCACAGGATCTTCTCTCTTTCCACATGGCCCGAAGAACTCTAAGGCTCTTTTATTTCCCTATTGGGAAATCTGCACCCACAGAAAATCTTCGTGCGATCCCCTCTTTGCACTTGGGAGATCGGAACTTGTGACTTCGCGAATTCAATGGTCGAGCGTAGGTCTCTCGAATCCCCAAAACCCGACAACTAGTCAACGCTAACCTTTTCTTATCGTAACTTTCCCTATTGTGATTTCGGCACTCGCGATGTCGAACGACTCGTATCCCCGACTCCCGATACCCGATACGCTGAGACTCCGACGCACGTGCGAGTTGACTATTCAACGGCTTCACTCCATCGGCATTTCGGAGTTCACAATATCGCGAATCCTAATGCTATTGTTTTGGGACTTCTCGCTACGAAACCCTGATAAGGTGTGCCACCTGTCCACCTACCAACTCCTGTGGCCCCACACCATTCTCGTAGTCATCGGGATATCGCGTATCGCGATTTCGCGATTCCCGTTGCAATATTACAGAGTTTCAACCCACGAAACCCCGATATGATAACCCACGAGTAGATCTGATGGTCCTTGTGACTCGGATCTATGGTTCTGCCCCTCCTGAGCTTCGAACCCTTTGACGCTTTCACTGTAACCTCCCTGCTTCTTCCTGAAATCTGATGGCTCGCGAAAATTCACGAATCCTCCTCAGAGAATTTCAACCGTCCGTTCCTCCTTTGAGAAATCTGCGAAATGACTAATCGTTCCTCCGCGGAACTCATCCACCTGCGGTGCAAACTTACGACGCTTCTTACACACTTCCATTCACAGCTTCCTTGCGCTGTCCTTCAACAATTTCGAAGGCCTTATCCTTCCTGAGCTTCCTTGTAACTCTGAGCCTTGGAAAATACTCTTGTGCGCACTCCTTGCGGAAACCTTCAAACACGTCTAAGTGTTGAAGTCTTTTGACTCTGCGCACACCTGCAACAACAGTCCTTCAATTCTTCGCTCAGGTTCACAACCCTGAAGCTTCACTTGGCCTGTGCACTCCTTGCACGGCTCTTGTGCCCAACTACACTCCTGAGATGAATGAGAACAAAAATAACCCTTTGTCAACGCACTCCTTGCGGACACTTCAACTGCACTCCTTGCAGGAATTCCCTGGCTCAAATAGAGAAACAATTGAAACTCATTTCTTCTTCCTCCCAGACTTCAATTCAAACATGAAATCATATACACAACACATAAAGAAAATGTATAACATGAAGCAAACATTCATGAGCATATCATTCAACATCAATACACAGAGAACAAATACAAAGCCATGAATTTGAATCAATCTCTTTTATTAATCCAAATATCTGTATATGGGTGTTCTTACACAGCTCTTTGCATGCTCTTCTTCCTGGTCTAATGTTACAATACAAAATGAGGGTGTCTATATCCCGTTTCCCTCTTGCGCTTTCAAACAGTCTAATCTAGAATTAAATTCTATCTACCTGCATTAACTATTTTAAATGCCTCCTACCTACCAAGGACGAGAGATAATGGCTCAAGGTCCGATTACATTATACAAGTGCGCTTCATTAAATTGCTACATTTAAGATTGCACGACAACTCCAAGGTAATTTCAAAATTTGTGCTGGCTTGTCCAGCTGTCCTTCGCTTCCGCGTTGGCTCACTTGATGTATTGGCAATGCTCCTGCATCACACTCGACTGTTATGGGTCGGATATGTTGGTCAGAGTCACGTGGTTAAGATCGATTATGACCTTTAAATTGTAAATCTCAAGAGGAATGACGTTGTAGAGTCTGTGCAAAATCCAGAACGTCAGAGCTCCTTTGTAAGGGATTGTGACTGTCCCTTTTGAACCAGAGAGAAATCACCACCATGGGATCAAGGGAGATTTGGATCGTTGG
The DNA here is from genome assembly GCA_009831015.1 of Picea engelmannii. Taxonomy (NCBI): domain Eukaryota; kingdom Viridiplantae; phylum Streptophyta; class Pinopsida; order Pinales; family Pinaceae; genus Picea; species Picea engelmannii. Next base: position 196,137 of record ML777183.1, read on the forward strand.
ATCGGAGGGCAGGTGAGAAGGGTCCATCCGATGGAGGAGAACATGAGGTTGGGTAAGAATTAAGTCCCATCCGTTAGATTTGGCCGATCAATCATCAGTCGTCGATCAAATCCAAGAAAGAAAGGAATAACTTTGGAACTTCATTGCTTAGATGACCTTGGTAGGAAGGCAAGGCCTAAACTATCGAAGGTCATATTCGTGAAGCCCCTTCAACCATCCGATCTGATGGGAGGCATGAAGGGATCCCCATCGTTGATCGTGGCCATCCGACATTTACCACTTCGAGAGTTTTCACTCTAGGATTTTTAAAATTTGATGAATTGCTATAACTTGGAGTCCCAGAGCGTTGAAGTACTAAAGTACCAAAGTCTCGTCGACCGTTAGATCGAGGGAAGGAATTTAGAAGTATGATGATCATCGGATCTGGTAAGGGTGGAAGGATAGAAGAGTTTCAGATCTTCATAACCTTTCCACTTTAACGTTCGGTAATTCGAGAGTGTGGGGGTCATCTGGAGCGAGAATCCATGAAACTCGAAGCTCTAAAACCCTAAATAAAAGGTGTCAAAAAATGGTTACAAATCCACGCATATCATTGGATACAAATCCCGTGAATCTCAAGATTTTTGTATAGGCGACTACCAAGTCGGATTACCATCGACTACCATTCGACCTTCATTCGATCTTCATTCGGTCTCGACACGCCCGCCTATTGACCTCTTGTTAGTTGAATTCTTCGACTTTACCCGATCGATCCACCTCGACCTTCGACTTGTCGTCGATGTCTTCGAATTCATCTTTACTTGGTCGAAACACCTCGAACTTTGACTTGTTTTCCATTCCTTTGACTTCATCTTTACCTGGTCGAACCACCTAGACCTTCGTCTTCGACTAGAGTTTCACTACATAGAATATAACAACCCAACATTCTCCCACTTGTTGTTTTCTTTGTTGAAACCGGGAGACCTCTGAAATCTCATTCACAGACCCGGGCAACAATTCCCATTGTCTCTCTGCACCAAGAGAACTTCACAGCACTAACAAAATTGTTCAAAGAGTATGTTATGTTTTTCAATGTGTCTACTTTCTCCAACAACACCTTATTGCTTTCCATCATGTCTCCCATGAAATGGTATTGTACATCAATGTGCTTATTATTAGAATAATAAGTAGGGTTCTTTTCCAGAAATATTGCGCTTTGACTGTCACAACTTATGGTCATAGCTCTCTGCTCAAACTCGATTCCTGAACAAGGCCTTTGCAGCCATATTGCTTATTTTCTTCCATGAGTGGCTGTCATGTATTAAGATTATGTTGTTGACAAGGCTACGACCGCCTACCACTTACTCATCCAACTGATTTCTCCTCTGAACATTTTGAACACATATCTGTTGGTCAAACTTCGTCGATCCATATGTGCAGCAAATTCAATGTCGACAAAGACATGTACATTTAATTCACTGTCACCTCCAGGTTTTCCTTGGTATCATATAACATAATATTTTGTGCCACACAAAGACCTGAATACTCTCTTGACAGTTGTCCAGTGCTCCTTCCTAGGTGTCGACATGTATCTTCTCAAAACTCCCATTGCTTTCCCCAACAATTTAGTTCATTTCCATACAATTATACGGCAAAACCATCCTCACCATTTCAACTACAATTGCAATCCATGCTCTCAGCTTCCATTTCTCCTGCCAAAACCACTTCCATTTCACCATCAAAATAGACAATAAGTCATTACACTTAAATATTTCACATTTTATATGCTAATAATCCACGACAATAACAACATTTCAATAAACATTAAAACGATGGTCTATATTATGTTGATAATAAGTGGTAAAACGATAAATTAATAGTATTGTTTTTGCTGCTAGTATTTGCCTATGATTTTACATAGATAATACTATTATTGATCCAGGTGTTTCTTGGTATCATAGTTTTGAAAGAAATAGATGGCGTGGATCAAAACAATTAATGTGTGATTGACTGAAGAATTGAATGAGGAAGAACTATATGGAAAGACTGGATATATAAGTCACTCTACATAAACTAACATCTTGTGAGCTGGGTGGAAAGCTTCATAACAATGTTCGATGAACATGGGTTTCTTGGGTTGGTAAGGTATCGATTCAATATAATATTGTTGAGAAGCTCAAGTTGGCCTTATAGAACGTAGCATGATAGATCAACAACTAATGTCGCTAACAGTAAAAATTTTAGCAAGTGTTGACTTGAAAGAGATTTTTGAGTTAAATTAGACAATGTTTAGTTTAAGCAAAAGTTTATACAAGGTGTTTTTTCTTTAATTAATTTAATTCGATCTATTATTTTTTAGTAAGAGCGTTAATTCCTACAAAAATCAGTTTAAAAGTCTCCTCGTGCAAGGTATTTTACGTGTAGATTCAAATATAATCGAATACAACAAAAATCGATGAGGTGATTTAGAATTACAGACCAATGGATGAAATAAGTAGACTAAAGAGATTAATTATAAGAAACTCAACTGTAAAGTCAATAATCAATAAATGAGATCCAAAAATATAACAAAAAAAATGGAGGATTGAAATTTACCAGTGAAAGGCTTGCATTTAACCTCTAGGTTCAAATGATTACACCAATGAAGGAAACATGATTTTTTGGATTGGCCATGAATGCCTCTGGCAACCGGGATCCAATTCCTGCCTCCAAATTTATCCACAAGTCTACTTAGAATGGAATCATCTTCAAGAGACCATGGCCCCTTAATGCACTGAAGTCCCCCATTCCCATTTCTAGCCTTATAGTCATTCTTCATTATTCATCTACTTTCAACACTTATAAACTCTCTGCAAACATCCTATAAGATTTTCACAACTATTGTTTTTAACTACTCTCTGCTTTTAATGCTTTGTTGAAAATTATTTTTAGAATAAAATAAAGGTTTGGATGAACTTCAATGGATAAAAGTATGCATATTTTTTAGGGTGCTTTTCTTCAAATGTGGACCTGCTAGAATGATTTTAGTCAAAATGAATATCCAAGTTTGTGAATAACCAGGGAAAGGGAAGTGAATAACTGGGACAAGGGAGATGGATTAAAAGCATAGGTCACACAATCCCCAAAGAAAGAAATCAATTAATCCATCTAAGATTGCATGACATCAAGGTTTTAACATATACCCTGCTTTGTATTAAATGTAAGACTCTCATAGGCCCCCTATTCGAGTTCAGATCCTATCATGGCTTCATTATAGATCAATGTGATGCATCGACCGGTCATAGATTTATATCTTGGTATAATCATCACTGATTCATAGGCTAGTCCACCTCGGCCAACATAGATAGGCTAGCCAACTAAGCTAATTTCAGAAGGAGGTCATGTCTATAGAAAATACAATATTGTTTTTGTTCATGTTTCCTCACCCAACGAGATTTTTCATTGATAATATATTCAATGAAATTAATTTTGAGCTCCCATACATTAACTTTAGTACCATTTTGTAACGACCCCACTGTTATGACAACAAAAGAAACGTACAACATGCAACCCTCTTTTTTTTTTTAAGTTGTGTTTGGAAAATAAAAAATCACAATATATAGCAACATCATTGACACATCATTCACATAAAATAACGAACATTAATAAAGAAATAGCAATCAAGTACGGCACCAGGCTGACACATCATCACCATAAACCATGATAGGCATAACGATGTATAAACACGCTAATAATCAACAGTTCAACATCTGTGCATTCTACAATAATTATCGACGCACACAATATGAATCTTAAACCTTCAATGCATCTCAAGGTGCAATAGCATTCAAAAACCGACACTTGTAACATAAAATTACATGGTGCAGGAGAACTTAACTACTAAATCAATCCAGTAATGACATAAGCCAAGGCGCACATAATCTACTTAACTTCAAGGCGTGCGATTAAATCAAGGTCAAATAACAAAATCAACATCGTTGCAAGTTATCACATGATCCATTTTCCAGATGAACCTAATCACGTATTGATCATTGCGTGCACAAAATTCCCTCATAAGGATGTCGTACAACAACATTGTGACCAATGCGTTAGTAAACTAAGGTGTAAAAACTTACGCTTCAACTTAGTCCATGGCACAAGCGATCCTAACCCCTATTCATCAACATGATCCAAGGCGCAAGAAGTCTGAGGTCTAAACGAAAATCCAAATTCTTAATCATGCATGTATCAACAATAAAGGACGCGAGAACAAACAATCTTATCATAAACACACGTCAAACTATTAATGGTGCAAGAGTATCTCTCCTCCTTATTCCATGGTGCAAAGGTAAACAATTCGAAACAAATCACACTATAACCTAAATGACATTAATAAAAGGTGCAAGCGTCTAATTACCTTAGAATTCAACATCCATGAATTCACAATAACTAGCATTCAGAATTCAACGTCAATAAATGGCATCAATTATAACCCTATCCAACAATCTAACTTGTTACGGCACCATCTAATAACCCAAGGTCAAGTCATGATGACCTCATGCCTTCATTCATCGTTGTAATTATGCCAAACCCTAAAAATAAAATAAGGCATTGATTAATGATCATATCCATCTCTTTTCATCCTAAATAATATTATTCCATATAAATTTTAGGTTCAACATTATCACTATGATGTTATTGAATTAATAATTATTACCAATTTATACCATTATTGCTAGAATGACAAGGAATAAGAATTTATCAATAACAAAAGGTACATTACGTTGTAACTCTATATTCTATTGTGTCAAGGGATTTAGGGGACAATAATGACACTGGTCGGATTTCTTAGACACCAAAATCTTAACTCTCCAAATTAAAACACATGTCATCTTTAATTAAATTAAAAACAAAAAAAGTGAACTACCATCTGTACACTTGCGCCCCCTAAATATCTTTAGTATGGTGATTAGAGAAATAATTATCCACGCGATTAAGATTTATGGACATCAATATTCTAGGTAGATCCTTTTAAAGGAAAACATAAGGTTCCTACGCTGAGCTAAGGGAAACCACGGGTCATTGGCTATCAAAACGAAACGTTGAGTATAGAATGTCAATTGCTGAACAGAGATAAACTAATTCGTTGAGCAGAGAAGAAAAACAAAAATGATGAGCACTGATAATAAAAAAAATCGCTAGCAGAAGAAAAGGAAAACGCAGAGAGAGTTAAGCCAAAGAAATTGTTGGTGAAGGAACAAGAGATTTATGCCAAGAATTCGTTGTAGAAGCAACAAACGTCGGGGTTTTTAGACATCCAACTTTCTTGTGAAAGGCAACGCTGAGCAATTGAGAAATAATGGTCTGAGTGTAAATCAAGGTAAAAAGAAGACTGTGCAAGAGGTTCAGGGCATAAATATAAAATCCTAGTGTAAATCGAAGGTAACGTTCGATTCACACTTAAGCAGTTTGTTGAAAGGATCCCACGTAATCTCCTAGCGCCTTTCATTTAGAAGAGTTTAAACTAGATGATGATAATAAAAAAAAATGTAGGTGAACCCAATTTTGTGTAAGCAAACAATGCCACGCCTGTCCTCTCTCACTCACAAGGCAACTCAGATTTTTTCTACGAAGATCAATGATAACCAAAAATGTTGAAACTAAAATTACGAAGATAAGAAAAAACGCAGTGGATTCAATGCATCTTAATCACATTCTAAACATTGGGTAGAATCAAAGGCGTGGAGATATATAAAAAGAATCCATTCAATTTCCATCAACTTCTAAATTCACATACAATTATTTAACTAATTTACCAATGCAAAATTTTACACATGTACCGTAACTGAAGGCGGCGAAGTAGGCGAAGATTCTAAAGTTGTTGTCTCGCGCTTGCGCTCCATCCAGCTCCTTTCTTGCTAACCGTTGAGACCTCACTGGTACCTCCCAGCCAACGCTAGGGGTACTCTTCTTCCCCCTGATCCCCCCGAGCCGCAAAGGGGCCACACACACAAACCAGAGAAAGCTAGCTCCCAGCTCGCCTCACAAGGTCGAGCTATCACTCTCTATCTGAGCTCGGCATCCCAACTCCCATAAGAAAAATCAGTCAAGAAAAATATCGACAACGTAACCTTACGTCTACCAGACATGATCCATTATCCTCCTCCGCTATTTCTTTTATAGATTTTTCTCAGTGACTTGTTTCCAAAATACACACTAAATTATTTTTATTAATTTATTATTAGGAAAATTCTTCCCCGTACACTTGTCACCCGATCCCTTAGTTGCACCAGAAATTCATTTAATTAATTAATTTAAATTTCCAATTTCCTTCACCCACCTAAAAGTGTTCCTAAAAACGCTCTCCGGTGTCTCTTTATTCCCTTACATTCTCTTAAATACTAATGCCTTTCTTAAAGCTTAGTTGAGTTCGAAATTAGAAAGTTCTCTAGACCATATTCCCTTCTATGTTCCACATTCCTTTTGTATTCAATTTTCCCCTTTTTGTCTAAGTTCGAATTTAGCAAGTTTTGCACATAACCACAATTAATCTTTTTAAACAATTTAATCCTCCATTAATTTTTAAACTTAATTTTTACGCCCACTTTTGTTCATCGTCCTTTTATTAATTGCTTAATTGATTTTTCGTTCTCATATCCTACTTAGACCTAGGCTTAAATTCAACTAGGCTTAGCAAAATTGTTTTTAAGGGAATTTTATAATTTTTAAACTTTACTTGTGCAACAATTATCTTAAGGCTGACCAGATCAAAATGAGATATTGTTTTAGGTACCTAGGTTCATTGATTCACCAATGTTAAAACCATGACATGCCCTTCAAGACGCACTATGTGCTCCATGGGTGCCACTCGCCTTCATTCAAGTTCCATCTATGCGACATGCCCTTCAAGATGCACTACGTGCTCCAAGGGTGTCACTCACCTTTTCATTGATTTAGGTCGTCAAGCCGTTGGAGTCAATACTCCGTTAGGCGACCTTGTGGGAGATTAAGGGCCTCTAAGGAATAAGAACCCTACCTTATTCCATGCCCCTTAGAATCATCGTGAGCGGCTGTCACAGCCAGCCCTCATGACATTGTGGATCTCTTGAACTAGGTAATCGTTAACCTACAGTTCGAGCCATGGCAGGAGTGCTAGTAGGTTGTGGCAGGGCTTCTGCCACACCTCTCCCTCAATATCTATGGTTTTCGTGCATGACCCCTTTATTCCAAATGTGAGTCTGGTTATCAAGCTATCGTCAGCCTGCATCCATCAACAAAACATGCCAGCGATCCATAACCAACATCATAATATACCAGTCATATGTCACATGTGCAATAACAAAAATACGCAAACCATAAACAGTTCAGTCCCTGACTCGATCCGGAGTCCAAGGAGGTCCATCGATGCCATCGACATCCTCAATCGGTCAAGAGTCCTGCACACTCAGGAGAAACGAGTTAATAGCACATGTTTATACATAATAATGTAACATGGCATCATAATCCATAATATCCTCATCAAAATCCATAAGCGAAGCAGTCAATCATATAATGAACTGGATCACTTGCACGCAAGTGTCCTCAAATAATAAGTCACACCAGGTGCACGCAAGAGCGGGATGTTACACATTCATAGTCCCATTCATGTTACACCTCCCCTTGTGGGATTACCACCTACTCAACATTGGATGGTGGCTTTAGGTCTCGGAGTAGGGAAATCGATTAACTAGAAGGATCGGGCCAGCAACACATAATCGTTGCAATCATCTTGCCTTTTTAAACAAAAACATAGCACATTAAATTTTGATGTGAAGCAACAATCTAGGAACTTTGTGCCAATAAAGTTTTGACTGTCAGGTTAGCAGTAAGGCCTTACCACACCATTCATATATATATATATATATATATATATATATATATATATATATATATGTCTGACAAAATATTTAATGTTGATAGAAATTTGTCGTCAGCTTAGCAATAAGACCTTCAAGTATTTATTTAATAGAAATATAAATAAACAAGTGAAAATAGCAACAAAGTTGTTTATACCTACCTCTTGAGAATTTTTTAAGATAATAGTTCCATATAGTTTAAAGGTAAAAGTTTAGTTTAATCCTTATATTCTTAGATATACAATATTCTTCATTGATTTTATCTTATCGTAAATCCTATATTGGTTTATGATTGTAATTTATATTTGTATATAGTCAATTTTTTAAGCGCAATTGTATATAAATTTGATATATCTTGTACAAAGAATTCATTTTCATGCCATATGTCCAAAGACAAATGCATCTGTTTATATGTAACCTTAACAATAATTACATAATATAACTAAAAGAAAGAAGAAACATAACAATAACTACAATGGGGAAAAAGGGCGCCACACTAATACAATAAGATGAAGATCTTAGGAAGCATTCCTAATAATCATGGAAACATTCTTTGTTCTAAGGGTTTTGCACGATGAAAGAACATGCAAACAAATTAAAAGAAATAGAATATAACATTGCAAACTTGTTCCATGTGGATTGCATGTGGGGCCATTAATGAGCATTTGAAATTGAAATTAATTCTAACAAATTAATTTACTAACTTTCATCTTCATGAGTAAACATTCCATTATGAGGTTAATTTTTGTAGAGACATTTCAATATTCAGCTAAATCCCTAATTACAATCATCCAAAAAGTTAATGCAACACACAAGAATTTGTAAAAGGAAAAATATGAAATCCGTGGAAACTTGTTCATTAATGTTATTCAAACACATAAAAATATATTAATAGAGAGTATAAATTCCAAAACGAAGGGAAAATATTAAATCCGTGGAAACTTGTCCATTAATGTTATTCAAACACATAAAAATATAATAATAGAGAATATAAATTCCAAAATCAAATATTAACAAGGGATGCAAACTAATTACACGATTGTTACACATTATTTTGGTCACCCTGGTGATGTGTCTACGAGCATGTATTCATCCTCTCAAAAGGATCTTTCCCATGATAAAAGTATTTGTTTTCCTACTCTACAAGGCTTGTTTTTAGAAGGACGTCCCACGCTAGTGGTATTATACATTGCGGAAATGCTTGATTTCCGCAGGCTGCTCTAAACCTAGCCTACCAAGTTTTTGGAGGCTGCTATATAGACAAGGTGTGGTGGTGTTCTAAAACTAAGAAAAAGGAAGAATTTCACGAAAGTTCTAGAAGGAATCTTCTAGAATATGAGGTGGCATCCGTGTGGTTGAGATCCTACCCGCCTCTCTGATTTGGTGGGATCATCTTGATCTCTTTAACCATCTCTCTTTCTCCTATATAATGATGGATTTCTCATGGAAAAGGTGAAGCATTAAGCAAGAGCATGTAAGGAATGATTAAGGTTGAATAGGCTGTGAATTGTGTGAGGTACTCTACATCAGATGCTTGAAGGCTTCATCTCAACTTATCAAGTTATCATGGATCATCTTCATACAATATTGGAGCAAGTGTGTGTCAAGAGCAAGGGCCACCAAAAGGGAACTTAGCGACATCAAGGTTGTTTGGTTGTATCTTCCACTTTCTCTTAATATAATACAATGGCATGTTTCTTTCCCATAAAATTATTCTCATTTTATTACATGATTCTTTGATCACATGTATAAGTCTTCATTGAATATATTATTATTGTTTTCAGTTTGGTTGGTTTGTGTTCCATTGCAAGATCAATAGCACAAGAGCACCGAAGCGAAGCAGGGACAACAAATTCATAAGGAAGCGATATTCAAAGGTATGTTACTCATCCTTTCTTTGATGGTAGATTCAATGATTAGAGCTTAGGGAAAGCGTCATGTCCTGTCTTGTTTTTTTCTAGACCTAGGTGAATATAATGAGATCAATTTATGTCCGCATTTACCGATATTATCCAATAACAAAATTGGCGACTCCACTAATTGAAATCTAAGGAAAGAGTAATGTATTGTCTTGTTTTGTTCTAGTTTCGTAGTGAATCCGGGGGGATTGATTTGTGTCTGCACTTAACAATTATCCCGATAACAACGATTTCCAGAAAATTAAATGTTACAAAAAAAAATGTCAAAAAAGGACTCAAAATCAATGGAAACCAGTCCCCAATGGAAACTAAAAATAAGATATTAATACATAACATACTTTTAAGGAGGACTACATACATCATGCACATACTAGGACTGAGAAAGTGTAGACAAGACATTAATAAATGACTTCAAATATGAAAAGAAAAAAGAACAAGGAAGCAAATGAAAAAAGAAATGCACCACACACTTATAAACTCTTCCAAATTGATGTTTTTGTCTTTTCAAGGGAAAAAAACGCACTACTATGCATCCACTACACACTTTAAACACACCACTAACTATCAGTTGCCTTCATTTGCTTTTGTTTCTTTAAGGGAAAAGAACGAGTTGTTTTTGTTTCTTCAAGGGAAAAGAACGAGTTGGAAATGCAGTAAACAATTCATCCAGTTGCAGATGCTACATAATATCTGCAACCATTAATCAGGCATGAACCTATAATTCTCAAATTTTCAGAAGAGATTTTGAAATTCAAATATTCACTAAATCATTATCTTTTAACTAACACAAATTCATCAAGTGATTCAAATTATTATATCTAAATCTGAAACACACTATAGTTATCAACACAAATGTTATCAAGTAATTCAAATTCTTAAAGTTAAGTGTTAAACTGACTATAAATTTCAGTTGAAATAGTTCCATAGTTTAATTTGAGATACATTAACAAATGCAAGCAAAAAAAACGTGTACAACAACTTGTTCATCTTCCTGAAGATCATCATTTTGTGGACATTCTAGAGGACATTGATGTCATTACTAAGATGTTATTGGAGAAATATGGTCCTCCCGTCATTGTTGTGATGGGAATGGGAAGCATGGCAACACTCGCCAACTCCATCATGTTTGGAAGAACAAATAGATTCAAACAAATTTCAAGCATCGTGTTTGGTTGCCATTACCCAAGAAAATCAATATCGACCATATGCTTCAGAACAAATAAAACTCCCGGAAAATCATTAGATGAGTCTCTCGCTTGGATTAGTCATAAATAACTGAAGAAAAACAGGGTACCATCTTGAGTTGTCTATAATCTATGCACAGTCGGAGGGTACCATCTTTATTTTTCACAAACAGGACTAGTGCTCCCCATGGAGACACGTTGGGCCAGATATAGCCTTTGTTCATCATTTCTTTTAGTTGTAATTTAAGCTCAACTAGCTCAGGTGTGCTCATCCTGTAGGGTGTCCTAGACATTGGCACCGCTCCTGGTGCAAGTTCTATCGAGAAGTCAATTCCCCTTCTTGGAGGTAGACCTGGTACCTCTTCCAGAAATACATCTCTATATTCTCTTAGTGTGGGGTGGTCTTCGAGGCTTGGTTTTTCATCTTCAAATGATTCCAGCACTTGTATCACATATAGTGGACATCCCTTTTTGCAATACTTTCTCATTTGAAGGGCTGATATTTGTCTCACCGAGACAGGTTTTTGGATCCCTTGAAGGGTTATCCTTCTTCCTTCTTCACTTACACATTCTAAGGTTTTATGGTAACAGTCCAGTCTGGCTTTATATGTGGCTAGCTAGTCCATACCAATCAACAGGTCATATGATCCTAGGGGTAGTATGTTAAGGGTTTCTTGGGTGGGGAATTCACCCATAGTGAATTGGCAAGATGGTATGACCTCCGCTACCTTTCTTTTGGTGCCAGTGGCTAACTGTACCAACCATGGCTTGGTTGTTTTATGTGGTTGTAATTTACACTTATCAACATCCTTAGGAGCTATATAACTCAAATTTGAACCAGGGTCAATTAGAATAGACACTAGATGGTTGGTGATCATACCTTCCATCTCCACCACTAAAGCTTGGTGGTCATCTTGTTTATTATCCAAGGCTGCATAAATTTGCGGCACACTCCTGGCCACGTCATTGACGGTGGTAGCTTCTTGAACATTGTAAATTCTCTAGTTGTTATGTTGTCAGTGTGGGCAGTCCCTCAGTAGATGTTCTTCTCCACAACCCCAACATTTCAAGGGTTCTCTCTTTGGGTTATCAATATTTCCTGGGGTAGATCTAGAAGGTTTATTTACGCTCTAGGAGGGGAAATTCTGTTGATGTACACTTCGGGTTGGGAAGCTCAACCTTGAGTAATTTTTATAGTTTTTAAATCTTGGGGATTTAAACCCTTTTTTCTGGAATCCTAAACTATTCTTCTGCTTCCAGCCTTCACGAGGTTATGTCCGATGCCCAAGCTGTTCATAACAATATCTTTCCTTTCAAATAGTGTCCTCTAGGGTCTTTGGCTCATCAAACTCAATCCTGTTCTGATAGTCCTTAGGTAGTCCATTGATGAATCATTGAACCTTTACCTTTTCTGCTTTTATATAGGGTACGTACCTCAGCAACTCGAGGAATCTGCTGACATATTCCTCTATGGTGAGTTGCCCCAGCTTGAGTTCATAGAATTCTTTAGTCTTTTCGTCGAAATACTTTTCTGACAGATACTTCTTCCTGAATTATTTCTCAAACCGTTCCCAAGATAGGTCCTCTTCGTGAATCCCTTTTACATTCTTAATGTCTTCCCACCAAATGGAATCCTTTCCATTCAAGTTGAAAGTGGCTACTCGGGCCTTCAAGTTTTCTAAGAAGTCATGGACTGTGAAATACTTCTTTAGTCCAAGCAGCCAGGCCTCTTCTTCCTCCCCCTTCTTTATTTCACTGTTGAAAGAGGGTGGTTTGGCCTTCTTGAATTCTTCGAGATTATGACTTTTGGAATGCTTTCGCTTCTTCCATTTTCTTCGAGAATAAGAACTAGTTCTGCTACTAGAAGATCCCTTCGAGTCACCAATTTCCTTTCTAGAGGAATTGTCCGATGCTTGTCCCTTATCTCTGGGGTGGACCTTTCTCAAGGTGCTCTTCCCAGTGTGGCCACTTAAAAGACCATGTTTCTGTATCTCAAGTGGACTTCGACTTTTCTTTGTCTGTCGTCGGTCTGCATGACTGGTGTCAGGTCCATGCTTTAATTGTCTTTGTATGTCAGATAAATTCTGCAGCAAGACTACATTAATTTTCGTTTTCTTCTCTTTCTCTTTTATCAACCTCTCGTTGTCAGCCTTGCAGCTCTGTAGTTCAACCATGAGGCTCCTCACAGTCTCAGCTAGATCTGGAGGGGTCTCTACCGCCCTCCTTTCATCAGACTCTTCATCTCTATTGTGGGAGCCATCCCCCACTTCGTGGTGCGTCACCATTCTATGCGTCTGCAGTTTCTCGCGGTTGATCTTCCGCTTGTGTGCAGGAAAAACACTTGTTGTTAGTCAATATTTATATTCATTCATAACTAGAACATTTCATATTTTTCAAATGCATACACACAATAGGAATTTTCATTCTTAACTTCGACTTTTGATAAAGGGGATTAAGATAGAGGGTTACTCCTTTTAAGAGTACTTCAAATGGAGTTTTTGCGCAACTCGTTCATGAGCCCAAGCAGGCCAAGTGTTGTAACCATGCTCTAATACCAATTTGTCACACACCCACTACGACAACTAAGATTTTTTTTTTTTTTTGTCTTTTCTTCGAGGGATAGAATCCCTGAATTTCTACAGAATCTAGCACAGACCATCCCTTCCCTTATCCTCCTCCAAGCGACCACAACTTGGCCTTAGTGCAAGCGTCTTTCACAACTCGCGATTTGGAGAGTCAAGGCTCTCGACTCCTCTTTCTCCAAACGTTGATACCCGAGATGTGATACAGGTATGGCTCCCTCCTCACTAGTGCCTGCTACATATAACCGCAGGCTAGGCTAAACACTAGCACTACTCGCAACTCGCGACTTCACGAGTTGGAGTGTTGAGCCCTCGTGCTCCTCCTTTGCGAATCCCTGAGATGCGAAAGGTCAATGTTACATGGACTCTGCCAAAGCGACACATACACGCCACTTGTCTCCTCTATTGTACTCTGCTTACAAGCGGTGTCGTTGTCGCTCGTCGCACGAGGCCTCGGCTCTCAGCGCTTCGCAACCTTAGCGATCAAGGTACAACTTCTTGACCCTTCGAAACCCCGAAAAACAATAAGTCAACAATGGGTTGACTCTTTCCCAGGCAACATGGGTCCACCACATGTCACCTGCTTCCACCTTTCTCTGGGCGCTTGTTGTTACGCCACCTATCAACCACGCAGCCCGCACCTAATGGATGTGCCACGTGTCCGCACGAGCCCTCTATGCTCGACACTTCGCGACTTCTGCAGTGGAAAATAAATTCTTTCAACCTTTGAACCCCCGATACGCGATACCACGCGGAGGTTCTTGTTAAATTTTTAATTAAAATAAAGTACCAAGGCAAGTGTTTCTCTTCCCTAGGCGCCTAAGGGGAGAAATTGTCGAATGTGGGTCTTAGTCAAATTAATTTGTGAGATGAAAATTAAAAGATAACTTTATGATTAAAGTGAGGGTGAGTGAAGAGACACCAAATCTCAGCCACCCATCTAATCTAATCTTAGCCGTTAGATTAGAAAACTCCTCACCTTCCCTCATGAGGTTGATTAAGGCAAGTGGGCGCACCCATTCTTGGGTAAGTGGAAGCAATATTGTTGAGAGAGCAAGAGACTCTTGGTGAGATGCCAAGAGGCTCTTGGTGAGATGCCAAGAACAAGAAGAAAGAAGTTGAAGAAATCTTGGTGAGAGGCCAAGAGGCTTTTTGGTGAGATGTCAAGAGCAAGAGGAAGCAACAGCAGTCTTGTTGAGAGAACAAGAGAGGAGATGAAGAATTCTTGTTGAGAAAACAAGAGAGAGAAAGAGAGAGGTCGAGCTGAAGAAAAGAGACAGCATCAACAATTTCTGGGAGCACTGGCATGCATTCCAAGGTTGCCGAATAGCATTGAGTGGCACAGAAATTGAATCTTAGCGAAGTTTTGGCACAAATTTCGTGACAGTCCGTACATCATTAATTGTCGTACTGTTGTACGAATTTCTGGTTCAGAAATTGAGGAGCAAAGCTACAGGAATGTCCATATAAGTTTGTGTAAATATCTGAAGATGAAAATGTTGTAAAAGAATTTCTTAGAAGCTCATAAATAATACAAATCCCTCTCTAACTGGTTTTCCCCTTGTGGGTTTTTTCAGGGTCGAAGTTAGACCGAAAATATTTGTGTCTAATATTTTCTGAGTTTTGCATATTGCTGATATTTTATTTCTGCGTTGAAAACAATGTTCATAATCCTCATGTTTCAGTTCTGAAATTTATTTTCTGTTCAGAAATTTATTTTCTGTTCAGAAATTTATTTTCTGTTAAGTTTTTAGATGCTGAAACACGGTTGTAGCTTATGCTGAAACACCAGGCTGTAGCATAAGCTGAAACACCAGGTTGAGTATATGCTGGAACACCAGGCTGAGTATATGCTGAAACACAGTGCTTAGCAGATGTTGAAACACCAGGCTATAGCATATGCTGATGCTGAAACACCGATGTGAGCAGATGTTGAAACACCAGGCTGTAGCATATGTTGATGCTGAAACACCGCTGTGAGCAGATGTTGAAACACCAGGTTGTAGCATATGCTGAAATAGTGATGAAACTGAGTTTGGCATTTAAATTTGACTGAAAAATCAGAGAGACTGAAACTGGGTTGGGATTTTGAAATTTTAACATGGTATCAGAGCTGAGTTGAAGAGAGGCAGAAATTTCAACAAACAGAAAGTTGGGATAGCAATCACTTTGAGAGGAAGTCACTTGGTGAGAGACCAAGGAGAGGACCTTTGGTGAGATGCCAAGATCAAGAAACTCTTGGTGAGATGCCAAGAGAAGGGACCTTTGGTGAGATGCCAAGGTCGAGACAAACAACAGCTTCAGCAGAAGTGGAAGAGATTTCCACCAAGTTTGACAAGGAATTTTCCTTGATTGTGTGTCTATCATCGAGGACCACTACTCCAGATACTTGGTATATTGACAGTGGTGCCTCTCACCATATGACAACAGTTCGTGAGCACTTGATGGATCTTACTCAGTGTGGAGATGCGGAGGTAGTGCTTGGAGATGACTGGGAGGTCAAGGTGGCTGGTTGTGGGACCGTATCATTTCGGAGGGAGTCTTTGCCTCCCATGATTTTGACGGAGGTTCTTTATGTTCCAGGCTTGAAGAAGAACTTAGTGTCAGTTTCTACTATTGAGGAGAAGGGCTATGAGGTCTTGTTCCGTGATGGGCTGGTGCTTCTTTTCCCCATAGGGTCTAGCATCACTTCGGCCAAAGTGATTGGTACTAGACATTTGAGGTTGTATAAGTTCTTGTTCCAGCCAGTGAGAGCATTGATTCATTCTACCAGCAGCAGCAGTGACCTATGTGAGATATGGCACAGGAGGATGGCACATTTGCACCATGGGGCTTTGCGATTTCTAAAAGAGTTGGTGACGGGAGTTCCAGATTTCAGTTCAGAGCACCATGAGTTGTGAAAGGGGTGTACCTTGGGAAAGTACACCAACACTGCTTTTCCAAGCAGTGACAGTGGAGCAGCATAGATACTTGATCTTATATATTCATATGTATGTGGCCCGATGTCTTTGGCATCGTTGAATGGATCCCTATACTATGTTGTATTCATTGATGACTTCTCTTAGAAGTCCTGGATTTTCTTCAGCCGGTTCCAAGAGTTCAAAGCTCTTGTGGAGAACCAGACAGGGAAGAAAATCAGAGTCCTGAGATCGAACAATGGGGGTGAGTATACCTCCAAGGAGTTTATGGATTTCTGTGCAGGAGAGGGCATCAGG
>ML777183.1:213482-263762 GCA_009831015.1 Picea engelmannii
GATTAGAAAACTCCTCACCTTCCCTCATGAGGTTGATTAAGGCAAGTGGGCGCACCCATTCTTGGGTAAGTGGAAGCAATCTTGTTGAGAGAGAAAGAGACTCTTGGTGAGATGCCAAGAGGCTCTTGGTGAGATGCCAAGAACAAGAAGAAAGAAGTTGAAGAAATCTTGGTGAGAGGCCAAGAGGCTTTTTGGTAAGATGCCAAGAGCAAGAGGAAGCAACAACAGTCTTGTTGAGAGAACAAGAGAGGAGCTGAAGAATTCTTGTTGAGAAAACAAGAGAGAGCAAGAGAGAGGTCGAGCTGAAGAAAAGAGACAGCAGCAGCAATTTATGGGAGCACGGGCATGCATTCCAAGGTTGCCAAATAGCATTGAGTGGCACAGAAATTGAATCTTAGCAGAGTTTTGGCACAAATTTCGTGACAGTCCGTACAACATTAATTGTCGTACTGTTGTACGAATTTCTGGTTCAGAAATTGAGGAGCAAAGCTACAGGAATGTCCAGATAAGTTTGTGTAAATATCTGAAGATGAAAATGTTGTAAAAGAATTTCTCAGAAGCTCATAAATAATACAAATCCCTCTCTAATTGGTTTTCCCCTTGTGGGTTTTTTCAGGGTCGAAGTTAGACCGAAAATATTTGTTTCTAATATTTTCTGAGTTTTGCATATTGCTGATATTTTATTTCTGCGTTGAAAACGATGTTCATAATCCTCATGTTTCAGTTCTGAAATTTATTTTCTGTTCAGAAATTTATTTTCTGTTAAGTTTTTAGATGCTGAAACACGGCTGTAGCTTATGCTGAAACACCAGGCTGTAGCATAAGCTGAAACACCAGGCTGAGTATATGCTGGAACACCAGGCTGAGTATATGTTGAAACACAGTGCTGAGCAGATGCTGAAACACCAGGCTGTAGCATATGTTGATGCTGAAACACCAGGCTGTAGCATATGCTGATGCTGAAACACCGCTGTGAGCAGATGCTGAAACACCAGGCTGTAGCATATACTGAAACAGTGCTGAAACTGAGTTTGGCATTTAAATTTGACTGAAAAATCAGAGAGATTGAAACTGGGTTAGGATTTTGAAATTTTAACAGTTCTGATCCAACGGTTCTCCCGTGGCTTGGATCCAACGGCCACGATCATGTCGTGATTTCACGAATCGTGAGTTTGTGCGGCCCTACCCTTGACCACTCCAAATCGTGAGTCAACGAAATGTTACCCGACTGCCACGCATCCTGTGCCGATGGATGGTTCCGAATACTTAGGGACTTTCAAGACGTTGTCGAGTCCACTCTCCTATCTATGCAAAGGTTAATATCGACGGTCAATAGAGCTCTGACAGATCCTTGCATCTACGGTCCTGGATCCCATCACTACTTGCGAAGGCTGAAAGGGTCGAGGTGTTAACGCTTGCGCTCCTCCTCTAGATCCATCGGTCTTGACAGATCTGGGGTATTTCTTAAAGGATTTTGACTGTTCATCTACCAAACGATGGGGTATTCTCTTTCGATAATTGGACTCGCTATCCTTTCTGAGCTTGAATCACGAAATTCAACCTCTCGGACCTTCAAACTCCCCACGACTCTGAGACCTTAGAGAGCTACTCTTTCTTGCATAAGGTTTCCAGACCTGGATCGCATGAACCTTCAGACGGTTCTTGGGAAATTATCCCTGATCTTAGTCGAGTCTCTGGGTAAAGGTTCGGTACGGTTCCAAGGTTTATGGGGTAATTCCCAGGGAAGAGTACTCTCGAGGAGCCTTCCTAAAATATTACGAGAATCAAGCAAACAAGACGATTCTCGGTGGAGCGAACTCATACCCCAGACTTAATCATTTGTGCAGAAACCAACTATGGCATGTAAGTATACACATGCATCCATTATTTCTAGTCTAAAACACCAGGCAATCATTCCACACAGAAATCATTATGGGCATATAAACATGAGCATGTATTCATGATATTCAATTCAAAATACAAGGCATAAAACACTTATCAGATCCACTAGGCATGATGCAACTGTTGAGAGGAGTGCTCGTTTTCACCCAACCGTAGGCTCAGTGACTCCAAACGGATTTACCATTAGCCACCCCTGAGCTAGACCACTATGCTTTGAGATTCAGTCTCCTACTTCCAGCTCAATGAAATTCAAGGACGAAGGTTACTCTCCTTCTCCTGATACAAAAAAATAATCTAGGACAAAGGTTACTCTCCTTCTCCTATGTTCATAACTCCCTATGTTTCCATAGTTTCTCCAGTTCTCTTCCGCGATCCCTGTTGCGCGCGCTCTCTCTCTACCCTTTACCACACTTCCTCTTTTGCCTTTTTCTCTTGAAGATTGTGTGTGGTGCAAATTTCCCCATCCGTGGTCAGGTCTGAGAGATTTTACGGATGGGCAGTTCACCCCCATCTCCTCATTAACTCTTGAGGAGCCTCCCCACCTACCAATCTGACGGGAAATCCATTCCAGGGTCAGAGAGTTGCTTTGGTCTTTGAGCAAGTAAAAACCAGTATGGTATTGGCTCGGTGGAAGTTAACGCAACCATTCCAGGTCCCTTCCACCACCTCTCATTAGCTATCGTGGTCTCTTTTAGCACATCCCCCTCCCAGCAGTCATGCAACACATATTCATAACATAATTTACATTCATCGACCTTTTATACAAAGGTCCGTCAAATCAAACATTCACATCTTTGAGTTTGCCATAGTTCTTGGCCACTATAGTTATTTTTACAAACTGGGGGAAACAAGGTGTTACACTTAGGTGGATGTAGGGAACCTTAAATGGGAAAACATTGAGTCTTTAAGGGGATAAGTTGGGCCTTCGTAAGAAGGAAATGCGATGAGAGAGTTCCAAAAACACAGAGATTCTAACGCAACACTGACCTAAGGGAAACCACGGATCACTAGCTATCAAAACGAAACGTTGAGTATAGAATGTCAATTGTTGAACAAAGATAAACTAATTCGCTGAGTAGAGCAGAAAAACAAAAATGATGAGCACTAATAATAAAAAAAATCTCTAGCAGAAGAAAAAGAAAACACAGAGAGAGTTAAACCAAAGAAATTGTTGGTGAAGGAACAAGAGATTTATGCCAATAATTCGTTGTAGAAGCAACAAACGTCGAGGTTTTTAGCCATGCAACTTTCTTGTGAAAGGAAACACTGAGAAATTGAGAAATAGTGGTCTAAGTGTAAATCAAGGTAAAAAGAAGACTATGCAAGAGGTTCAAGGCGCAAATATAAAATCCTAGTGTAAATCGAAGGTAAAGTTTGATTCACACTCAAGTAGTGTGTTGAAAGGATCCCGTGCAAGCTCCTAGCGCCTTTCATGCGGAAGAGTTTAAACTAGATGATGATAATAATAATAAAATGCAGCCAAACCCAATTTTGTGTAAGCAAACAATGCCACGCCTATCCTCTCTCACTCACAAGGAAACTCAGATTTTTTCTACGAAGATCAATGATAACCAAAAATGTTGAAACTAAAATTGCGAAGATAAGAAAAAACACAATGGAGCCAATGCATCTTAATCACATGCTAAACATTGGGCGGAACCAAAGGCGCAAAGATATATAAAAAGAATCCATTCAATTTCCATCAACTTCTAAATCCACATACAATTATTTAACTAATTTACCAATGAAAAATTTTACACATGTAAACCATAACTGAAAGCGACGAAGTAGGTGAAGATTCTGAAGTTGTTGTCTCGCGCTTGCGCTCCATCCAGCTCCTTGCTTGCTAACCGTTGAGACCTCACTGGTACCTCCCAGCCAACGCTAGGGGAACTCTTATCCCCCCTGATCCCCTCGAGCCGCAAAGGGGACACACACTCAAACTAGAGAAAGCTAGCTCCTAGCTCGCCTCACAAGGTTGAACTACCACTCTCTATCCGAGTTGGGCATCCCAACTCCCACAAGAAAAATCAGTCAAGAAAAATATCAATAACGTAACCTTACGCCTACCAGACGTGATCCATTCTCCTCCTCCACCATTTCTTTTATAGATTTTTCTTAGTGACTTCTTTCCAAAACACACACTAAATTATTTTTATTAATTTATTATTAGGAAAATTCTTCCCCGTACACTTGTCACCCGATCCCTTAGTTGCACCATAAATTCATTTAATTAATTAATTTAAATTTCCAATTTCCTTCACCCGCCTAAAAGTGTTCCTAAAAACGTTCCTCGATGTCTCTTTATTCGCTTACATTCTCTTAAATACTAACGCATTTCTTAAAGCTTAGTTGAGTTCAAAATTAGAAATTTCTCTAGACCAGATTCCCTTCTATGTTCCGCATTCCTTTTGTATTCAATTTTCCCCTTTTTGTCTAAGTTCGAATTTAGCAAGTTTTGCACATAACCACAATTAATCTTTTTAAATAATTTAATCCTCCATTAATTTTTAAACTTAATTTTTACCCCCACTTTTCTTCATCGTCCCTTTATTAATTGCTTAATTAATTTTTCGTTCTCATATCCTACTTAGACCTAGGCTTAAATTCAACTAGGCTTAGCAAAATTGCTTTTAAGGGAAATTTATAATTTTAAAACTTTACTCTTGCAACAATTATCTTAAGGCTGACCATATCAAAATGAGATATTGTTTTAGGTACCTACGTTCATTGACTAACTAGTGTTAAAACCACGGCGTGCCCTTCAAGGCGCACTATGTGCTCCAAGGGTGCCACTCACCTTCATTCAAGTTCCATCTATGCGACATGCCCTTCAAGATGCACTACGTGCTCCAAGGGTGTCACTCGCCTTTTGACTGATTTAGGTAGACTTCAATCCCTTGGAGTCAATACTCCGTTAGGTGACCTTGTGGGAGATTAAGGGCGTCTAGGGAATAAGAACCCTACATTATTTCGTGCCCCTTAGAATCATCGTGAGTGACTGTCACAGTCTGACCTCACGGCATCGTGGATCTCTTGAACTAAGTAATCATGAACCTGAAGTTTGAGCCATGGTGGGAGTGCTAGTAGGTTGTGGCAGGGTTGTTGCCACACCTCTCCCTCAATATATATGGTTTTCATGAGTGACCCCTTTATTCCAAATGTGAGTCTGGTTAGCAAGCTATCATCATCCTGCATCTATCAACGAAACATGTCAGTGATCCATAACCAACATCATAATATACCAGTCATATGTCACATATGTAATAACAGAAATACGCAAACCATAAACAATCCAGTCCCTGACTCGATCTGGAGTCCAAGGAGGTCCATTGATACCATCGACATCCTCAATCGGTCAAGAGTCCTGCACACTCAGGAGAAATGAGTTAATAGCACCTGTTTATACATAATAATGTAACATGACATCATAATCCACAATATCCCCATCAAAATCCATAAGCGAAGCAGTCAATCATATAATGAACTGGATCACTTGCACGCAAGTGTCCTCAAAGAATAAGTCACACCAGGTGCACGCAAGAGCGGGATGTTACACATTCATAGCCCCATTCATTCACGGGAAATCAATATCATATCATACACCTCCCCATGTGGGACTACCACCTACTCAACATTGGATGGTGGCTTTAGGTCTCAGAGTAGGGAAATTGATTAACTGGAATGATTGGGCCTACAACACATAATCGTTGCAATCATCTTGCCTTTTTAAACAGAAACATAGCACATTAAATTTTGATGTGAAGCAACAATCTAGGAACTCGGTGCCAATAAAGTTTTGACCATCAGGTTAACAGTAAGGCCTTACCACGCCAATCATATATATATATATATATATATATATATATATATATATATATATATATATATATATATATATATATATATATATATATATATATATATATATATATATATATATGTCTGACAAAATATTTAATGTTGATAGAAATTTGCCGTTGGCTTAGCAATAAGACCTTCAATTATTTATCTAATAGAAATATAAATAAACAAGTGAAAATAGCAACAAAGTTGTTTCTACCTACCTCTTGAGAATTTTTTAAGATAATAGTTCCATATAGTTTAAAGGTAAAAGTCTAGTTTAATCCTTATATGCTTAGATATACAATATTCTTCATTGATTTTATCTTATCATAAATCCTATATTGGTTTATGACTGTAATTTATATTTGTATATAGTCAATTTTTTAAGCGCAGTTGTATATAAATTTGATATATCTTGTACAAAGAATTCATTTTCATGCCATATGTCCAAAGGTAAATGCATCTTTTTATATGTAACCTGAACAATAATTACATAATATAACTAAAAGAAAGAAGAAACATAACAATAACTACAATGGGGGAAAAGGGCACCACACTAATACAATAAGATGAAGATCTTAGGAAGCATTCCTAATAATCATGGAAACATTCTTTGTTCTAAAGTTTTTGCACAATGAAAGAACATGCAAACAAATCAAAAGAAATAGAATATAACATTGCAAACTTGTTCCATGTGGATTGCATGTGGCACCATTAATGAGCATTTGAAATTGAAATTAATTCTAACAAATTAATTTACTAACTTTCATCTTCATGAGTAAACATTCCATATTGAGCTGAATTTTTGCGGAGACATTTCAATATTCAACTAAATCCCTAATTACAATCATCCAAAAAGTTAATGCAACACACAAGAATTTGTAAAAGGAAAAATATGAAATCCGTGGAAACTTGTCCATTAATGTTATTCAAACACATAAAAATATATTGATAGAGAATATAAATTCCAAAACGAAGGGAAAATATGAAATCCATGGAAACTTGTCCATTAATGTTATTCAAACACATAAAAATATAATAATAGAGAATATAAATTCCAAAATCAAATATTAACAAGGGATGCAAACTAATTACACGATTGTTACACATTATTTTGGTCACCCTGGTGATGTGTCTACGAGCATGTATTCAGCCTCTCAAAAGGATCTTTCCCATGAGAAAAGTAATTGTTTTCCTGCTCTACAAGGCTTGTTTTTAGAAGGACGTCGCAGGCTAGTGGTATTAGACAGTGCAGAAATGCCTGATTTCTACAGGCTGCTTTAAACCTAGCCTGCGAAGTTTTTGCAAGCTACTATATAGACAAGGTGTGGCGGTGTTCTAAAACTGAGAAAAAGGAAGAATTTCATGAAAGTTCTAGAAGGAAACTTCTAGAATATGAGGTGGCATCCATGTGGTTGAGATCCTACCCGCCTCTCTGATTTGGTGGGATCATCTTGATCTCTTTAACCATCTCTCTTTCTCCTATATAATGATGGATTTCTGATGGAAAAGGTGAAGCATTAAGTAAGCAAAAGTATTAAGCAAGAGAAAGTAAGGAATGATTAAGGTTGAATAAGATGTGAATTGTGTGAGGTACTCTACATCAGATGCTTGAAGGCTTCATCTCAGCTTATCAAGTTATTGTGGATCATCTTCATGCAATATTGGAGTAAGTGTGTGTCAAGAGCAAGGGCCACCGAAAGGGAACTTAGTGACATCAAGGTTGTTTGGTTGTATCTTCCACTTTATCTTAATATAATACAATGGCATGTTTCTTTCCCATAAAATTATTCTCATTTTATTACATGATTCTTTGATCACATGTATAAGTCTTAATTGAATATATTATTATTGTTTTCACTTTGGTTGGTTTGTGTTCCATTGCAGGATCAATAGCACAAGAGCACCGAAGCGAAGCAGGGACAACAAAGTCATAAGGAAGCGATATTCAAAGATATGTTACTCATCCTTTCTTTGATGGTAGATTCAATGATTAGAGCTTAGGGAAAGCGTCATGTCCTGTCTTGTTTTTTTCTAGACCTAGGTGGATATAGGGAGATCAATTTATGTCTGCATTTACCGATATTATCCAATAACAAAATTGGTGACTCCACTAATTGAAATCTAAGGAAAGAGTAATGTATTGTCTTGTTTTGTTCTAGTTTCGTAGTGAAGCTAAGGGGATTGATTTGTGTCTGCACTTAATAATTATCTCGATAACAACGATTTCCATAAAATTAATTGTTACAAATAAAATTAAATAAAAACAAAAGAAAATGTCGAAAAAAGGACTCAAAATCAATGGAAACCACTCCCCAATGGAAACTAAAAATAAGATATTAATACATAACATACTTTTAAGGAGGACTACATACATCATGCACATACTAGGACTGAGAAAGTGTAGACAAGGCATTAATAAATGACTTCAAATATGAAAAGAAAAAAGAACAAGGAAGCAGATGAAAAAAGAAATGCACCACACACTTATAAACTCTTCCAAATTGATGTTTTTGTCTTTTCGAGGGAAAAACACGCACTATTATGCATCCACTGCACACTTTAAACACACCACTAACTATCGGTTGCCTTCATTTGCTTTTGTTTCTTTAAGGGAAAAGAACGAGTTGTTTTTGTTTTTTCAAGGGAAAAGAACGAATTGGAAATGCAGTAAACAATTCATCCAGTTGCAGATACTACATAGTATCTGCAACCATTAATCATACATGAACCTCTAATTCTCAAATTTTCAGAAAAGATTTTGAAATTCAAATATTCACTAAATCATTATCTTTTAACTAACACAAATTCATCAAGTGATTCAAATTATTATATCTAAATCTAAAACACACTATAGTTATCAACACAAATGTTATAAGTAATTCAAATTATTAGAGTTAAGTGTTAAACTGGCTATAAATTTCAGTTGAAAGAGTTCCATAGTTTAATTCGAGATACATTAACAAATGCAAGCAAAAAAAACTTGTACAACAACTTGTTCATCTTCCTGAAGATCATCATTTTGTGAACATTGATGTCATTACTAAGATGTTATTGGAGAAATATGGTCCTCCAATCATTGTTGTGATGGGCATGGGAAGCATGGCAACACTCGCCAACTCCATCATGTTTGGAAGAACAAATAGATTCAAACAAATTTTAAGCATCGTGTTTGGTTGCCATTATCCAAGAAAATCAATATCGACCATATGCTTCAGAACAAATAAAACTCCCAAAAAATCATTAGATGAGTCTCTCGCTTGGATTAGTCATAAATAACTGAAGAAAAAGCAATGTCATAAATAACATCATTAGACCACCTTGAGATGGATTGGTCACAATAATACTTTAAAAAAAAACATGTGAAAAAGGGCAATTTAAAGTACTTATTTTTATTATTGTTTAAAGAAAACATGTGAAAAAGGGCAATTTAAAGTACTAAGACACTCATAACTCCTACTTAAACAACAACGATGACAAAAACAAATTACTAGCCGTAGAGGGCACTTTGAACTGGAGATTATTGAACAAATTAGAGTGAGTGGAAGCTTTGCATCCATGTCGAATGCAAATCCATGCAAATCCGACTTCATACCATTCAACATTTAAGCCTAAAGTAGTTTAGGCATTGAAACCAAACAAGGTTACACTCCAAATCTTCGTTTATTAGTCTGTTCCCTTCAGGCTGCAGGGGCATAGGGACTAATAGTAATCGGTTTGTAGAAAATTCATCATACAAACCGTTTGGAGAAAATTCATCATTACTGGATTAATATAAAGCCATATCAGAAAATAGATTTAGGAAAATATGTAGCATTTCAAAGTGGTCCACATCAAACCGAACAAAGTGCAAAATATATAGAATTTGAAGATGACTCTACATTAACCTAGCAAAGTTAAAAAATATGCACAATTAGAAGAGGCACAAACATAAAAAAACAGACAAAGTGCACATTGTAAGAATTTTTTTATGTACTTGATCCTTCAAGTAGTTCTCAAAATTCAGTGCGTGGAATCTACCTCTCGAAGTTCTTGAGAACAAAAGACAATAAAATGAGAAAGGATTTTGAGCAAACTTCAAAAATGGAATTCCAAAACTTTGAAACAAGTCCAAGTACTCGAGGTTTAGAAACATAATGCTTGGGATTTCTTGGGGTTGGAAGTTGTATCAAACTGTGACAATACACCTTTGAATGAAAAACAAGAGTGGAGAATTTGGGAGTTAAATGTTGTATGAAACTTCAAGAATGGAACTTCAAACAAGAATGAATAATTTGAATAAGTTCAATGTTCTTGGGCTTTGGCTCTTGGATCATGTTCTCGGGTTTTCAAAGCCATAAGAATATTGGGTTTTTAAGAAGGAAAATGTTTCTAGAGTATCTTAGTTTGAGATTTGGCTTTCGAGTTTTTCAAAGATTTGATGATCAAGAAAACTCCGCAAAGGGAGTTCTGAGTAACAATAAAGGTTCTAAGTATTTGGAGTTTGAAATTTATGAGAACAACAAATATCTAAGAATTCTGAAAATAAACTCCCTTCATGCAACAGAGTTGGCAGATAGAGATGGGTACAGGACACACAAGCCAAGTCCCTTCAACTCCTTCGGCGCCTCTCCATTTACTTCGGGTTAGATATGGCTCTTGTCACTTGGCTTCGAACTAGCTCTTGCATTTGGGCACAGTGTGTGCCTCTCCTGTCATTTTTCTCCCCCTCCTGCAAGCACTGCACCTGCTAATCTTCCTGATTACATGCGCCGTCATGCCTCGATATCGAAGCAAGCCCAAGAGAGGGCCTTTGTATTACAATTATGTAGCTCGACAGAGAATGCTTCATCACTTTTCCCAGTTTCCCTCAACTCCTCTGGACCTCCATGGCATGGAAGGAGAAGAACCTCCAATGGCTATTGTGAAAGAAAAAATTCCAACAGTGTTGGTTCAAATCCCACCACCTTCCCTTCCATATAATGTCCTGGACCCCAAGGACCTGTCGCCCCTCACTAGTTGCTCTACCCCTGATACAATCACTACCTTGGATTGGGCCACATGCATAATTGAGGCAGAATATCGCAAGAGGCATGCCATGAAGAGACTCTCCCTCCTCCTTCCACTTCTCTCGATCAGGGACCGCGCTCCGCCTGCGCTCTCTTACCAGATCACTTGGACTTCATTTTTGACATGTGCCAGGACATGCAGGAGTAGCTCCACCGGCATACCTTGCCAAGTAGTCGACTCGACTGGTTGTTAGACGTTCTTTCAAGAACGCCAGGCCAACCAAGTTCCCTACCTGTGCACAACCGTTCATCTTCACTCCCATCGACAACGCTCATGGCGGCAAAGGATTCACGGGTTCTTACACAACTTAATCTTGCTTAGTCTTTTTGTTTTTATGCACTGTAAATGTCAAAACGTTGTAGGATTTTTAATTTCTATATTCAGGGATCTCTCAAATTGCTAAGTCTGCTTAGACCGAGACACTCTCAGTTTCCTGTTCTAGTTTCCATTTATTTGGCAGAACATGTGAGAATTTTTTGCAATTGTCCAGACATCAAATCATGCAACCACATGTCTTGGTTTGAACAGATA
This sequence comes from Picea engelmannii, assembly GCA_009831015.1. Lineage (NCBI taxonomy): Eukaryota > Viridiplantae > Streptophyta > Pinopsida > Pinales > Pinaceae > Picea > Picea engelmannii. The sequence goes on from ML777183.1 coordinate 224,811, forward strand.
GTTGGTCTTTAAACAGTGTCCTACTATGTATGGTTGTGAAGGCATTATAAAGTAATAAAATCTTTTTTATTTACAAAAAAATAAAACAATTAAATATTAATATTTTCAAATTTTATAAATAAAAAATATTTTTATTTAAAAAAAAAAAATTTACTTTATAAACATTATAAAAATAAAAAAAATTAATACAATATTCTTCAAAATTATTTGACTCTAATAAATTAACTTTCCCTTCGAGTATAATAACATTAATAATTAAATAAATATAAACTATTACATAAATTTTAAAACACATTAAAAATAAAGTAATATAAATTCAACGATGAACTCATCATTATAATTCTCACCTTCCGCAAGGATTAATAAGATTTTAATAAGTATGTGAATAAAGTTATGTTTCATTGATCTATCTCACATTACATTTTGTTTTAAAGGTTAATAATTATAACAACAACTATTCTAAAACTACATTTTGTTTTAAATGTTAATAATTATAACAACAAATACTCTAAAACTTCTTAATAAGGCGAGATAACTACACTCTAAAGTTTAACAATCTAGTTGACTTTGATCAAAGTTGTTAGATTTCAGAAACATTGCATTCAATTTTATATACTTTGATTTATAATTTAATTAAATTTTAACAAACAAAAGTTGTTAGAATTTGGAAACATTGCATTCAATTTTATATTTTAATTTACAATTTAATTAAATTTTAACAAACAAAAGTTGTTCAAAATTTTATTTTCATTTACAATTAATTAAATGTTAACATTTATATAAGCATTTACAAATGTAATTTTGTCTTTTACAAAAAAATAAAATTAAATTTTTTTATGAGAAAAAAAAAATATTAACATTCATATCATTATAATTATTTATAATAAAAAATCTTTCATTCTAGTGTTATATTAGTTGTCAAAGGAAGGAATTAAGTATATGTAAATTGAAAATTAAATAGATTAAAAATCGATGTATCTATAATTGAATAAACCACATGGTTTGATTTATGAGATTGCCATTTTGATATTATTGCATCATAATTATTTTGAAACTTAATATTATTTTCGCATGGTTTTAAATAAAGAAATTAAAATAGGTTTAAAATCTTGATATCAAGTTTATGAAAGGTTAGTAATGAGGAGTATTCTTACTCATCAGATATTTTGTATTGTTTGAGTGTTTCATATTATTCATGGATTTTAGTTATAGTATATGTGATTTGGCATAAATTTCAACTACTTGTATCACTTGAATTACGTTTAATCATATGTTTGGATTGAACCCAAACTAAGCATTTTAGAATGTGCAGAATATTGAAGTGCTCGTTTCACCATAGGTGATGTGGCATCATCGCTACCTAATCATAGACAATGCTATATCATTACCTCTCAAAGCCAACAATATTTGAACAACCCATTGTCCACATGAGTGCATATTGTTGTCCATCTAGGCCAACACTTGATAATCTCTGAAGATTATGTTCCTTTGTCACTAGGTGTTCATATACCTTCAGTGCACTCATCAATGTTATTGTCTCGTCACAGATAACACACAATCCATCACATCGTCAAACCCCATAAGCCATCTCTTGAATTTTAGTACGTCGTCAGTCATTTGCCCAGACATCCTTGATCCTACAACTAACATCCTAATTATTCCACAACTAACATCCTAATTATTCCACAACTGTGACCCAAGAGTCAATCACCAAAACTACCAAAACATATAAACACATCATACACCCTTACCAAGTTTATACGATATAACCCTTATGTCATGCAATTGAAAGTGGCACCTTAACTAAAGTCCTTACACCTATGCACTAACCAACTACACCACCCCCTTACATGTAAATGTTATAAAATTTGTAAAAAGATCATCTTAAATATTAAGACTGGCTTTCACCGCGGATCAGGTGAGTTTCAACTCATGAAAAGCTGAGTTTCATTTTCGTCATTAAAAATAATTCAAAAGCCGAGTTTCAATTTCGTCATTTTAATTCAAAACGATGGGGTGAGAGAGGCTCGAACTCTCGACCTCAGGATTACTCAATATTAAGCTATGAGACCTACTCGCTAGGTAACTACACCACCACCCCAGATGTAAGTCATTGCAAATATACAAATATGATTTTACTTATTTTATCTTTCCTTATATATTTTACCGTTAGAATTTAGATCTCTCTGCTACGTCATTTTTACAGTGTATTAAATATGGACAAGCGGGGGCAAATAAAAACAATTTAATACAGAGGATTTGAGTCGGTTAAAAATATTTTACTTATTTTTTTTATTTAATTGTTTAATTTCTTTGGATTTCACATTGAGGGCATTCGGTTTTAGGTTTTTGTTGTTTGGGGATGAATATGTGTGGGCTTATTTCAGAATTTATTATTTATGACCAACATATGTTTGGAACACTTTATAATCTTAAAGAATATGTTATTCAATTAATTTTTTAGTTGATTATACAAAATGTAATATTGAGAGAGTTAAAAATTAATTTTTTTAGTTGATTATACAAAATGTAATATTGGGAGAGTTTAAAAAAAAATAGTTATAATTTTAAAATTAAATGTTTATAAAAAAATTGGGTGGAAGGAAAACCTTTGTCATTAATTGGGAAGAGATATAATCAAAGAAGAAAACTAATAGGAACTTCATTGCATGAGCATGAAAGATTTTCAAGGTAGAAACACCAATGTTGCTTCCAAAATCCATTATTGTTGCCATGTGTGATTGTGTCTTGGATCAAAGGATGACAAGGAGCCGAGCCACCTCATCCTTAACGATGAGGCCACATAGGACACAAATTGAATGTACCACTTGCTCTAAAATGGATGAGGATATTTGTTTTCTTTATGTAGTGAGAAAATTAAAGTTATAATGTTGTTGAGGCCATTTCAGGATAGGTCTTAAATTTAACAAGCTTAAACTTTTTAATCTTTATTTTGGGTTTTTTCTAGAATAATTGGGGTTTATAAGTGTGGGAAATTTATTAATATGGATTTTCACATTGTAGAGTTCATTAAGATATTTCTATCAATAATGAACATTTCAATTAGAGTTTTTTTGTGAAATTTATGCTCTCAACAATTTGATCATCATTTTGTTCATTTTAACATTATGTGGAAGCCATATCAATGCCACATTACTCACACACATGGAGATACAAATGTAAAGTTTTCCAAGAAGATTTTATAATAGTTAGGATAATCCAAAACCCTAACCTTAGTGACAATACGTATAATTAAATCCCTATATGTAAAGGAAGAAAAGGTTTCCTTCCACTTCGCTTGTAGTGAATTTCTATTCCATAACAAAGAATGCAAGAGGAGTGAGAGAGATAATAGAACATAGCAAAGAAAGAAGGACAACAAAGAATGCAAGAGGAGTGAGAGAGATAATAGAGCATAATATAATACATGAACGTCCTCTTTTTTTACAATATTTTTCCAGTAATGTGATCTATACTAATTATTAGAAGAGTGTATGGTGCATTGGTGGAAGAGTGTATGGTGCATTATCAAAGAAGAGGAAGTTCATCTCTTCAAATTTGAATTCTACTTGTATTAGCACTCAACTTCTGACACATACCAACACATACTAAAGGTTATGCACTTTTCTAATGATTGGCATATAAGATGTGATATATATTAATTATGGGAAGAGTGTATAGTGCATAGTGTTTACCCTCTTCTCTTACTTCTACTTATCCATGTCTTACGAACTCTTTGTTCAAAAAAACAACACTCATAATGCTTATGATCCTTATGAGATCTCCATTCTTCTTATCCATGTCTTATGCAATTTTTATTCAAAAAACCAACACTCATCATGTTTATGATCCTTGTGAGATCTCCATTCTTCTAGAAATTTATATATTTATAATGTAAGATAATTATAAAAGTTTCTAACATACACAATAAACTATAAAATGCAAAGCTATTTTTGCATGCATTTTTATGTAAGATTAGTAAATTAATCATTAGATGCCATAACTATATATATTGGTAAACAACCATTAAATGTTATATTATTATGGATGAAAACGCGTTTTAAAGGGTTTAAGGGTTTTGTGGTAACATGCACTCCTTTGTAGTAATAGTCTTTTCTCTAAATTTACTAATAGTTTTTAGTTTGTTAACTAGGTTGGTGGGGATCTTCTAGGGTTTCATTTGAAGCAAGGAAAAACTAGGGTTTGTTGAGATTTCTAGATCACTAGTCCAACTCAAGCAACAAGCTCTGCATGACAGCTAGTCTGGTCGCGACAATTAAGCCTACTGGAGAGGGGGCACAAAACCCCTCCTATAGTAATGTTGTAATAAATGGATATGTCCATACGACAATAGGATATGGTGGATCACGTCCAGCCTTTGGGAAGACATCGTTGACTCAAGAAACTACCTCTTGGGCAGATTCTAGCAAAGGAAAATTTGTGGAAAATGTACCAGAACCATCCCATCCAAAGGTGGTGTTAGGAGATGAGACATACTTCCACGCTAAACCTAACAGAAGAGAGGAAGATATATTTATCCTATAAAAGAAAGTAAATGAAAAAACAAGCACACAATACACAGAGATTTTACCCTGTAAACCCAAATTTGGAAAACCACATTCCTTGAGTGTTATGCTCCTTGTTGTCTTATTCATAAGGAATAAAAGGTTACATGTCTAAACTTGGTCCATACCTAAGACACAATCGACATCATGCCCTCTTTTTTACAAAAGAACAACCATGTATCCAATTCGGCTTACATTTGCATGACCAACAACTTCTACGATTACGGACTCTTGGAGATTATCCATTCATCATATAAATATCGATTCGTTATCTTTTACAACATTACAACACACCTTCTTTATAGGCTTTACAATAGGTAAAGCCCTAAAGAAAAGGCACCCAAAAATGGTTACAAATCCACACAAATCATTGGCTACAAATCCCTTGAATCTCAGGATTTTGTTACAGTCGACTACCAAGTCAGATTACCATCGAATACCAGTCGGTCTTCAATCAGTCGCCACACGCCTACCTATTGACCTCTTTCTGGTTGAATTCTTTGACTTTACCCGGTCGATCCACCTTGAATTTCAACTTGCTTTCGATGTCTTCAACTTCATATTTATGTGGTTGAAACACCTGGACGTTCGACTTGCTGTCAATTCCTTTGACTTCATCTTTACCTGGTCGAACCACCTTAACCTTCGGCTTTGACTATCAATCGATCCACCTTGACTATACTTTCACTGCAAAGAATATAACAACCAAACATTCTCCCACTTGTTTTCTTTGTTGAAACTAGGAGACCTCTGAACTCTCGTTCACAGATCCGAGAAGCAATGCATTTTGTCTATCTGCACCAAGAGAACTTCACAACACTTACAGACTTGGTCAAAGAGTCTTCTATGTTTTGCAATGTGTCTACTTTCTCCAGCAACACCTTATTTTTTTCCATCATGTCTCTCACGAAATGGTATTGTACATCAATTTGCTTAGTCTTAGAATGATAAGCAGGGTTCTTTGCTAGAAATATTGCACTTTGAATGTCACAACTTATCTTCATAGCTCTCTGCTCAAACCCGATTCCTAAACACACCCTTTGCAACCATACTGCTTCTTTTATTCCATGAGTGGATTCCATGTATTCGAATTTTGTTGTTGACAAGGCTACGATCGCCTGTCGCTTACTCATCCAAATGGTTGCTCCACTGAACATTTTGAACACATATTCAGACCTCTGTCGATACAAAACTCCAGCCTTGTCAGTGTTGATAAATCCATGTACATTTAATTCACTGTCACCTCCAGGTTTCCCTTGGTAGCATATAGCATAATATTTTGTGCCACAAAAATACCTGAATACTCTCTTGAAAGTTGTCCAGTGCTCCTTCCGAGGTGTCGAAATGTATATTCTCAACACTCCCACTGCATGGGAAATGTCTGGTCGAGTGCAGACCATCTCATGTATTATACTACCAACAACACTTGCATAGGGAACATGTACCATGTCCTATATTTCCTCCTATGTCTTTGTACATTGTTCAACACTTACCCTTTCTCCCATATGAATTGACACCTTCACAGGTTTACGATCCTGCATGTTAAAACATTTCAAAACTGCTTCAATATACTTCGTTTGGTTCAACCAGAGCTTTGTAGTTGCTCAATCTCTCTTGATCTCTATTCCCAGAATGAATTTCGTTGCATTGAGATCCTTCATGTCGAACTTGGAGGATAGTTGCTTCTTCACCTCCTTTATTGCGTCCATGTTGTTTCCAATCAAAAACATGTCATCAACATACAATGCTACATATATGAAACACACACCTTCTTCCTTGGAGTATATGTAGTGATCAACTTTGCTTCTCACAAATTGTAAACTAAGGATGTATGTGTCAAACTTTTGGTACCACATTCTTGGTGATTGCTTTAGACCATAAAGGGATCTTTTCATTTTTCACACCAAATATTTATTTCCCTTTACTACAAATCCTTCAGGTTGTTTCATGTAGATTTGTTCTTCCAGGTCCCCATGTAGGAACATTGTCTTCACATCCATTTGTTCTACTTTCAGATCAAATGTTGTAGGAAGAGACATTAGTACTCTAATGGAAGTTAATTTTATGACAGGGGAAAAAATCTCAATGAAGCTGACTCCTTCGTCTTTGTAATATCCTTTCTCGACTAGTCGAGCTTTGAATTTCTCGACTTGTGCTACTGCATTAATCTTCTTCTTGAATACCCATTTTCTACCAACATACTTTCTTCCATTAGGTAATTTGACTAAGTCCCATGTGTTGGGTATGTGTTATATTCTTTTCACAAGTAGTAGTGTTTGTGTTGCATCGAGCACGCAGGGGGGTGCAACGCCCCTGAGATTTTTTTGCCTCGGGAAACGTGTCACATTTTTGGGTGGTTTTTCAGCACATGTTTTTATTTTTTCCGATGGTTTTCTATTTCTGGTTAAGGAATTAGGGTTGTTGACTAATCCAGGTCATTGGGTTAGGGTTTTGGATGCCATTGGATCCTATCTGTATATTGTATTGTAAACAATGTAACACTATGAATGAATATAGAATATGTTGGTTTTCCCGGTTTGGGTTTCCAAGGGAAAAATCTTTGTGTAATGTTTGTATTTTCCATTGTATCTTTTATGTTCTTTTATTGAAAATATGTTAGCAGTAAATATTGTCCAAGGTTAAAATCTACATTTGGTATCAGAGCTTTGTTGGCTTCAGGGGGACGCCTTTGTGGTCAAGAGTTTGGCTCGAGACTGTGATAAGCCTTGTTACAATGGGAGATCTGTGGTATTAATTTTTTAAGTGAAACTAAATGGCAAGAAATTTGAAAATGGAGATTGAGAAGTTTAATGGGAAAAGTTTTGAGTTGTGGAAGGTCAAGATGGAATATTTGTTGGTGGACAGAGATCAGTGGATCGTAGTAGATCTAGGTATTGCACCTACGGGAACTTCAACTGATGACTAGAAAAAGTTGGATCGGAAGGCGAAGAGCACAATCCGACTGTGTCTCTCAGATTCATAATTACTGAATGTGTCAGAGGAAGCTACAACCAAGGATTTATGGGATAATTTGGGGAAGTTGTATCAGTCTAAGTCTTTAGTAAATAAAATATTCCTAAATAAGAAGTTGTATTATTTGAGGATGAGAGATGGAGACTCAATGGCAAAGCATTTGAACGCCTTCAATACTGTGGTAAGTTAGTTAGTATATGTTGAGATTAAAATTTTAGATGAAGATAAATGTACCAGTTTATTTTTTTCTTTACCAGACGCATGGGATAGTCTTGTTGTGGCCATAGGTAGTAATACAATTGCCTTGAAGTTTGATGAAGTGGTCTCATCCTTGTTGTCAGAGGAGATGAGACAGAAGAATATGGAAGGACAAAGAACATACACATTATTTGCAAGAGGACATTCCTAGGAAAGAAATAGATCTAAGTTCTCAAGTGGGAGATCTAAGTATAAGGGTAGATATAAATCTCCTGGAATTTTTGTAAAGGTATGTTGGAGATGTGGAAAAGAAGGGCACTACAAGAAGCAGTGTAGATCCAAAGTTGAGAAAAAGAAGAGATCTGAAGAATCTCCTTCTACAGAAGAAAAGACCTCCAAGGAAGAAGGAGGGGATGTGTACTTGGCTTCTTCAAGCACACATGAATATCATGAGGCATGGTAGGTTGACTAAGGTGCATCCTTTCATATGACTCCCCATAGGGAGTGGTTTTGCGAATATCAAAGGTATGATGGAGGTAATTTTTTCTTAGGTGATGACTCGACAACCAAAATCATAGGTCGAGGAAAAGTCAAGTTGAGGCTCATAGATGGAAGGATTAGAAAATTGTTTGGTGTTCTGCACATCCCAGGTTTGGACAAAAAATTGATTTATGTAATAAAAATGGATGATGCAAGGGTAAAAACAATATTTGAAAAGGAAACCTGTAGGATGGTTCGAGGATCAATGGTGGTGTTGAAGGGAGTTCAGTTTGGAAATCTGTATAATATGCAAGGAAGCATTATTAGTGATGGGTGCAATATTTACATTGTTCATGATATTGGATTTGAAGAAGAAATAAATCCTACATTCTTTGGAGAAAAGGTTATGCTGTGGCATCAAAGACTGGGGCATATCGGAGAGAAGGGTCTTCGACTACTACACGGTAAATGTATGGTTGAAGGTATTTCTAACTGCTCTCTAGATTTTAATTTATGTGAACATTGTGTATATGGGAAGCTGAATCAGGTAAGATTACCTTTTGGTGCAATGAGGGTAGAAGGAATTTTACAACTAGTTCACAATGATGTTTTTGGACCTATATTGGTCCCATCATTGGGAAAATCTGTGTACTATGTCTCATTTATAGATGATTTCTCGAGGAATACTTGGATATATTTCCTCGAGAAGAAATATAAAGTCTTTGATAGTTTTAAAGAGTTTAAGGATCTTATTGAGAATCAAACAGAGGAAATAATTAAGGTGATGAGGATAGATAATGGTGAAGAGTTCTGCGGGAATGAATTTGAATAATTCTATAAAAAGTGTGGTATAGCAAGGAAGACGACTACTCCATATACACCTCAGCATAATGGAGTTGCAGAAAGGATGAACAGGACATTGATGGAAAAATCAAGGTGGATGCTCAGTGGTGTCGGGTTAGGATAAGAATTATGGGTAGAGGAAGTGGGTACTGCATGTTACTTGTTCAACAGATCACCCTCATCAACGTTAGATGAAAAGACTCCACTAGAGGTATGGAGTGGAAATAAACCTTCTGTCACACATCTCAATGTATTTGGATGTGATGCATATGTTCATGTTCCAAAGGAAAACATGAGTAAGCTAGATAAGAAGATTGAAAAGTGTATATTTATTGGATATAAAGATGGTCTCAAAGGTTATAATCTTTGGAACCTAGAAACTAAGAAGGTAGTGTATAGCCGAGATGTGGTATTTAGAGAAATGAAGGATGTTGTTTAACAATAATTCCTACCAAGTAAGGAAGAACCAGATAAAATAGAGTTTGATTTAAAGGATGATGAGTCAGACTCTACAGAAGAACATGAATCAGAAGAAGAAGATCCTCATACAATGGTATTGAGGAGATCGGTTCGAGAAAGAAGGCTACCAGAAAGGTATACTCCATCTGATTTTCGTTCAAATTTTGCTTTGTTTATTACTGATGATGATCCTAGAACTGTCAAAGAGGTAGTGGATTCAGAGGATGGAAATCTCTAGAAAAAGGCCATGAATGAAGAAATGAAATCTTTGGATAAGAATGAGGCTTGGGATCTAGTGGAGTTGTCGACTGGAAGAAATCCCATTGGCAGCAAATGGGTATTTAAAAAGAAACTGAATGCAGAAGGAAAAGTGGAGAAATACAAAGCTTGGTTAGTAGGAAAGGGTTATTACCAGGTTGAGGGAATTGATTTTAGTGAGATTTTTTCTCCTGTTGCCAAGTTAACCTCTATATGATTTATGTTATATGTTATTGTTGCATTTGATTTTGAAGTAGAACAGATGGATGTGAAGACAACATTCCTACATAGGGATCAGGAAGAATAAATCTATATGAAGCAACCAAAAGGTTATGTTGTGAAGGGAAAGCAGGAGCTAGTATGCAAGCTAAAAAATTCCATGTATGGTTTAAAACAATCACCAAGGATGTGGTATAAAAAATTTGATACTTATATGTTGGGACTTGGATTCAAAAGAAGAAAAGAGGACCATTGTGTGCATTTTAAAATAATTGGTGATCATTTGATTTATTTGGTCTTGTATGTGGATGACATGTTGCTAATAGGAAACAACAAGGAGATTATCCAGGATGTGAAAACTCAGTTGTCCTCTAAATTTTACATGAAGAATATCGGTGCTTCAAATTTCATTTTCGGCATGGAAATTAAAAGCGATCAAAAAAAGAGGAAACTCTGGTTAAATCAGAGAAAATATGTCGAGACAATATTGCAAAGGTTTAATATGCAGGAATGTAAACTGGTCAAGGTTCTTATTCCCGCTGGCGTAAAGCTATATGTGGATAAGTGTCCCAAGACACAGGAAGAGGAGGATGACATGTCTCGTGTTCCATATGCGAGTGCAGTTGGATGACATGTTTAATATGCATGAATGTAAACCGGTCAAGGCTCCTATTCCCGACGGCGTAAAGTTATATGTGGATAAGTGTCCTGAGACACAGGAAGAGGAGGATGACATGTCTCGTGTTCCATATGTGAGTGCAGTTGGAATTTTGATGTATGCAATGGTTTGTACTAGACCAGACATTGCACATGCAGTGGGATTTTTTAGCAGGTATATGTCAAAACCAGGGAAGGAGCATTGTACAACAATAAAAAGGGTTTTCAGGTATTTGCGTGGCACTGCTAGCTATGGATTGTGCTACCAAGGAAGACCGAGATTGGACAAAGTGGTGGATATACATGGCTTTGTGGATGTAGACTGGGCTGGAGATATGGATCGTAGGATATCTACAAGTGGGTATGTGTTTAACCTATTTGGAGGAGCAATACGTTGGATGAGAAAAAGACAGGTTGTAGTGGCACTTTCAACTACAAAATCCAAATACATGGCAACCACTCATGCAAGTAAGGAATCATTATGGTTACAAATATCATGTTCAAGTATTGGTTTGGTACAACAAGCTATAAGGATAGATTGTGATAGTCAAAGTGCAATTTTTCTGGCGAAGAACCCGACTTATCATTCAAAGAAAAAGCATATTGATATTCAATATCACTTTGTGAGAGACATGGTTGAAAAAAAGAAGTATTGCTGATGAAGGTGGACACTTTGAAGAATGTTGCAGATTCATTAACAAAATTTGTGAGCACTGAGAAGTTCTCTTAGTGTAGAGGATCCATGGGCATTGTTTCCCTAGATTGTTGACTATGTAACCCTGTAACCCCCTGTATGAAAATAAAATAACAAGTGGGAGAATGTTGGGTATGTGTTATATTCTTTGCACAAGTAGTATTGTATGTATTGCACTGGGTGCGCAGGGGGGTGAATGGGGGGATAAATCCCCTCGCGTGGGGGTTTGGTGGCAGTGCCTCCAAGAAAAAAAAAAATCCTCGATAAACGTGTCGCATTTTTGGGCAGTTTTTCGGCACATTGTTTTTTGCCGATGGTTTTCTATTTCTAGTTAAGGAATTAGGGTTGTTTACTAATCCAGGTCATTGGGTTAGGGTTTTGGATGCCATTGGCTCCTATATGTATATTGTATTGTAAACAACGTAACACTATGAATGAATATAGAATATGTTGGTTTTCCCAGTTTGGGTTTCCAAGGGAAAATTCTCTGTGTAATGTTTGTATTTGCCATTGTGTATTTTTTGTTCTTTTACTAAAAATCTGTTTGCAGTAAATATTGTACAAGGTTAAAATCTACACCATGTCTCAGTCTTGTGCAATAATTCCATCTCTTCGACCATGGCATCCTTCTAGAGTTTTCCCTCTGTTGAGTCGACTGCCTCCCCGACCAACTCGAGCTCATGGTCGACGACAGTTAACAAAAATACGGAATTAAAGTCGGGTGGACTATACCTTTCAATTGGTTTTCTTAATCTTTATGACCTCCTTGCAACCGAGTTCAGTTGTTCCACCTCTTCTTTTGATTCAATCGAATCATCTGAATCATCTTCTTCGTTCCTCAGTTCAAACTGCACCATCTCAGGATTATTCTCGGTCTGAACAATTTCCTCGGGATTAGACTTACTTCTAACTTCTATGAAGACCACATCTCGACTATACACTATTTTCCTTGATGTGGGATCCAAAATCTTATATCCTTTCATTCCTTCTTTGTATCCATTGAAAATAAATTTGACTTCCTTCTTGTCCATCTTTCTCATCTTTTCCTTGGGAACATGCATAAATGCATCACAACCAAATACTTTGAGATTTGAAACTGAAGGCTTCTTACCCAACCATACCTCATGTGAATTTGTGTTGACTAGCGTCAATGAAGGAGACATATTCAATAGATATTTTGCAGTGTTGACTTCCTCCGCCCAGAATTCTTGTGTGATCCCAACACCACTGAGCATGCTCCTTTCCTTGCCCATCAATGTTTTATTCATTCTCTCAGAAACTCCATTTTGTTGTGGGGCATACAGTGTCGTATTTTGGCATGATATGCCACACTGCTTGCATAACTGATCAAATTAGTTTCCACATAATTCACCATCATTGTTAGTCCTCAACATCTTAATCTTCTTATCTGTCTGGTTTTCTACAAGAGATTTAAAATCTTTGAATTTCTCAAAAACCTATGATTTCTTCTTCAAGAAATATATCCATGTCTTCCTGGAAAAATCATCTATGAAGGAAACATAATACATGGATCCACCAAGTGAAGGAACTATAATAGGGCCAAACACATCACTATGAACCAACTCTAGAATCCCATTTTCCCTTGTCGCTCCAGATGGGGATCTCACCCAAATTTGTTTTCCATATATACAATGTTCACAAAATTTGAATTCTAAATTACATTTAGTAAATTCTTCGACCATACCTTTTTTATGCATAGATCAAAGTAATTTCTCTCCAATGTGTCCCATCCTCTTGTGCCATATCATGGTCAGGTCGACTTTATTATGACTTGTCGAATTGGTTTGGATCGACTCAGGCTGAGTCGAGTTGAGTCGAGTCGACTTCAGGAACAACAATGTTGTTGCATCCATTCAAGTTGACACTCCTTAGTAACTTGTATAGGGTTCCAATCCAAACTCATTTCATTAACACCATCACACCTCTGACCATCTTGAATGAATCCTTTTTAAATAGAGGGTGCACATCTGCATCACTCATCATATTCGCAGAACCATTCTCTATGTGGTGTCATATGATAGGATGCTCCTGAGTCAATCAACCAAGAATCTTGATCCAACTGTTACCTGGTCACCTCTAGTTACACATAGCCTCCCTTATCTGGAGTCATATTTCTCTCAGTCGACTGCTTCTCATCGGATACTGCACTGAATTCCATTTCCTTCGACTTGCAATCCTTTTTGTAATGGCCATCTTTACCGCATTTCCAACATCTTCTCGTCGACTAAATCGGGGATTTAGATCTACCCTTCAAATCAGACTTTCTATCGGATAATTTTCCTTTATCACTATCAATTGGTCAACCTCTCACCACTAAATCATCTTTGGTCGATCCTTCCATGTTATTCCTTTTCATTTCTTCTGAAAGTAGAGATGCAACCACATCCTCTAGTGCTAAGGTGCTTGTATTACTCCTTATAGCCATGACTAAGCTATCCCAATATTCTAGCAAAGAACATAATAGGATAATACATTTCTCATCCTCAGTGATTTTAATATCCATAGAAGATAACTAGATTAAAATGGTATTAAACACACTTAAATGCTCAGACACCGAACTTCCATCACTCATCCTCAGAAGATACAGTTTCTTTCTGAGAAGCAACTTATTTACCAGATATTTCGACTGGTACAAGCTTCCCAACTTGTCCCACAGTTTCTTGGTTGAATCTTCACCTGAGACATTCAATAGCACCGAATATGAAAGACAAAGTAAAATCATACTCCTTTCTCTTTTCTCGATTTTCTCCCATTCTTTTGTCGACATACCTGTCGGCATGGTACCTAGACAAACGATTGTCCATTGTTCTCAATCTACAAGGAGATATTCAATTTTAAGCTTCCAAAGTTCAAAATTATGGCAATTGAATTTTTCGATCTCTATTCTCAAGTTGCTCTCCATTCTTTAACACAATTCTTTAAAGATTTCTAACTTTTGACTCTTACTGAACCTAGAGTTTAGCTCAGATCCAAGGTTTTAAAACCAATATATGATACCACATGTTAGGAAATGAGGCACACTTCCATGCTAAACCTAACAAAAGAGAGGAAGAGATATTTATCTTAAATAAGAAAGTAAATGAAAAAACAAATACACATTACATAGAGATTTGACCATGTAGAGTTGACCTCCCAGAATAACAATGACATTGTGGGGATGTGACTCATAGATAATGTGACATTTCCACATATATGGTTTTCCTAAAATAACATCGTAGACTTCAAGTGGAGAAACATCACACAAATACCTCATCCTTGAAGGGTTCGATGTCGTAGAACAAGAGGCATTCTTGACTAACACGGATATCTCATCCCCGACTCAAGCATCTGATGGTGTATGGTTGGGGGTGTGGCATCATTGCCAGCTTCAATCTCTTGATGACCTCAACTGAGATTAGGTTCTTCTCACTCCCACTGTCAACAATGGAATGCAGTGGGGTCCCCTTTACCCACATCTTTGAGTGGAAGAGGCACTCCCCCTCCTCAAGATCATCTGGTTCTTTTGGTTGTATTGTTGTGGTCGTGATGGTAGAAGTGGGTTATGCATCGATGATATGTTTCCCTTTATTGTTCTCTAAATCAAAGTCTGAGTCAGGTTCTGATTATTTTTCTTTGATCTCAACCACCAATGTTTATTTTGAGTGACATTCATCGGTGTTGTGGTAATGGATTTTGTGGAACTCACACCACTTTCTGGTGTCTTTCTTAGACTTCACGTTACCCTTCTTTTCCTACATCTTGGACTGGCTCTCTTGAGGTTGGCCTTCCTTTCCCTATCCTTCATTTTTTTAGTTAGGATTTCCTTTTCCACGCTTATGTTGTAGCGTATTTTCAAACCCAAACTCCCGCTTACTCTGATTCTTGAATTTATGCTCAATTTTGACTCCATGTTGATAAGAAGTTCCCAATGAGGATGTGTCTAAAAAATCCATCTTTGTTTGGATGTACCTATGCAAACCACTACGATACTTCAAAATGAGGTGCCTCTCAGAGTCTTTAATACCCAGGTTTGAGCACAAGGTATGAAATATGTTAGTGTACTATGGCACCGTCTGGTTTGTTTTCTAACGCAAATTCATTCATCTCACGTGTTGGTCGTCATAGTTTTGGATAGGGTAGAACTCCTCCTTGAGGGAATATACAAAGGTCGCCCAAGTAGGTTCTCTCTCAAATGGAATAGATTCATTCATGGTGTATCTCTCCCAACAACATTCCCACCAAGCTCTAACCATCCCTACCACAATTTTCAATTGAGATATCCTTCTTCCTCCAAGCCTTTTTGAAGAAAATAGTTTCATATTCCTTGTGAATGTGGCCATAAGCATGGCATATTGTGAATCTAAATGGGATGTTTTTAAAATTAATAATTTGGGAATACTTTCGATCACCCATAACAAAATCCACTAATTCATAAAGGCCAACACTGACATCTATCTCAACTAGCAATCTCACCATAGACCTAACATTACTAATAAAAAATATATCATCAATTAGAAGTGTCCTACCAAGAAAATTTCCAATAAATGTTATGGATTGTACTTTCCAGAGCTCCATGTGTAAGGTGGGTAACCTAGACTGGATTTTTCTCCACAAACTCATGTTTGACATCAAATAAAGGATTCCATGGTTCCATTGCTAAGAAATAACTATCCATGAACCGTGTTCCTTTAAGAATGAACCCCAACCAACCATGAGAGAGAAGGTGAAAGGATGGACTATCACCAAGAATGAGACCCCATGTCTGTTGAATCCAACTACCAAATTGTTCCAACTTCACCCTTTGAACCATGAATTCCCCTACTAGAGTCTTTCCTGCCAAATCAAGTATCTGATTTACACCTACATCTTCACCGACCACCAAGGAAACCCCACTCCCTCGAATATTCACCACCTTCCACCTCTTCCTTCCCTTCACCTCCTTCACCCATGTCTCTCCTTAAAAATGTTGTAATTCTAGTTTCCCACCTATAAAAACACCATCTCTCACCTCTAAAACCATATTCTTTCCACCATCAAGCTCAGGGAACAAAAACTCCAAATATTTAGAGTGCTTCATAGTTTTGACAATTAATTATTCGAAGACCTCGAAATTAGAAGTATTTTCTCTTCGCATAGTGGCTCTATCCTCTCCCTCCAAAGAGATCTGTTGACCATCCCCCAAAGAACAATTTATTTTATAACATCACTCTTGCAAAAATGTATCACTTACTAAAAGCATAGCACCTTCCACCATATTATCAAATGAACCACTTACCCTATGTTTGGATTGAGCACTATATTGGCTCCCTTTACCCCCCAAGGATATAGGGAAGACTTTCCACCAATGCAGCAATACTAGGGTAGTTAGAAAATATTTCTTCTTCAAGCAAGGAGTCTTCAAAATAATGCACAAGATGAATAAATTCCTTCATACCTCTAACCCATTTTAATGGCATATCTGGGTATATATGCTAGAGGAGAATATGATAAATATGATGACAATGGGAAGGGCCGCACTAGAGACCACAAATCAATTGACAATTATTTTTGTATACAAGTTGGATATGTATCATATGAAGAAATCTACTAGAGGAGTGAGAAAACCCTTTTAACAATTAGACCCTATGGCTCTACCTTCACTTCCCTAGATCATGCACTTGATGTTCAAGATAATACTGACTTACTACATCCACCTCTAAAATCCCTAGCTTGTAATGGAGACAAGCTATGTGAACACACCCGATATGGTTTTCATGAAGTGCATATAGTGTAGGTGAAAACCCTAGAAACCTGTCGAATCCAATTCCATCCTTGTTTGGAAACCCTAGCTCCTTGTGGCTATGACCTTAATTCCTATCTTCTCATGGCCTTAAATCCTAACTTCAAATTAATACCATTGTGGATTAATCCTTTAGTAAACAATGTACGAAAATACTAAAGTAGCCAACATCATACCGAGACTTGTATCTCTACATTTATTCTGCAATCATCACAAATATCAAACCGAAGGATTAAATTTATTACCCTCACTCTCCTTGAATGATGCACTCAAGCAACCTGCACCACCATATCAAGACCGATGCAACCCCAATTTGGTTCAATCCCATTTCTTCACCCCTGTGAGCATCACCCGATGCAATGAGTGCTAAGTGGACTATTCAAATCATGAGAATTATTGGTCAGTTGCGACTAATACTCATGAATATGGGTCATAGATTAATGACTTACACTACGCAGTTAATCCCAAAAATAATATCTAATATCCTCTTAGGTTGTCGTGATTAGATACATTGTTGTTCCCTTCCTTCCTCAACTTTATGATCTTCTCTAGAGCCTCATCAACTGATTGTCAAACCTCTAGACCATTGCCTAATCTCTTCATGCCCCAATCCATGTCCTCCATGCTAAAAACTCCCCATTCCTCTCTTTCAATTTGTAGCCTTTCCTTCCTGAAACCCTCCAAAAATATATTATCACATCAATAAAGCATCATCATTATTAAAGGGAAAGTATAACTAAATGGTAAAGTATTTTTTTTTATAGCAACTAGGTAAATTGTCTTAGTAAAAGGTTGCAACAAATGCTACAATAGAGATTAAATCATGATATAGTTCCAATT
Organism: Picea engelmannii; assembly: GCA_009831015.1. Classification (NCBI taxonomy): domain Eukaryota; kingdom Viridiplantae; phylum Streptophyta; class Pinopsida; order Pinales; family Pinaceae; genus Picea; species Picea engelmannii. Next base: position 242,776 of record ML777183.1, read on the forward strand.
GTTTCAAAAAAGTAGTTACATACTCTATACAAGATCTTGTTACAAGCCCAAGACAAAAAATGGCCTTATCCTTATTCAAAATTACCCAATGATTCTTTATGATAGAGATTCTATAGTAAATTCCTAGTATTCTTATAATCCTAAAAAACATGTATATCAATAATTATCATAACCACTTGCAATATCCTCTGAATCTGTACTTTCTAGTTCAACTTCCTAGCTCATAGGTTCCATTTCCTCATCAAATTGATGTATAGTTTCTTTCTCTTTTATCCTTGCTTGATTAATTTAGTTGAATTCCGTGTATTCAAATTCATTGACTAATCACCCCTATGAAAATTGAGTGTTAAATTCCTAAGAATATTTCATTCAACTTCTACAACTGTGAAATGTTGTTTTAATTCCACCAAAGACCACATGATTTTTGATACCTATATGTAACTTGCCTCTCAATTTCATGGATTTTTGTTGCAATATTATCCCACAATTATCCCACCTTTCCAACCTTCACACCGTTATCCCACAATGAGCCAATATTGTAAAGAAAGTTGCAACAAAATTGTTTGAGTTCAAAGCCAATGGCATGCGAGAATACGAGTCTCATCTCTTCGCATTAATGTTCAAATGTTTGAAGGGTTGTTTGGTCTTACACGCCATGTGATATATTACGAGTTTGTTGGTACTCACCATATGATGGATTACCAACATTAAATTTGTTAATATACTATACATTGATTAACGAATTGATTGGTGAGATGATACACCATTAACCATAAGCTTTCCCTCCTTTCAATTTGAACCTCCATTTGCCCATTAATCCCCTTCTTTGTTGTTCTCTCACAAAACATGATAAAATTGTATATTAGAGAAATAACTTACTATATATCTACTTCGATTTAAGATTGAAGATAGAGAGTTATCCATGAACATTGATTTTTTGACCATATGATTAATAATGATCCTATAATCTTCAATCACTATGATCGATTGTGTTGTCGCAAGAGTTGACTCTAGGCTGTAAAAGAGCCAAGCCTTAGCACATTTTTAAAAGAAATAAATCTTGTTGATTGATCAGTCATAGGAGACTTCTAGAACTAGGTCTAAAATAGTCATTCCACTCATTTATAGATCATAAATGAAAAGGCATGACCTTGTTTGTCTAATTCATTTTAAAATCATGAGGATGGATAGCAGATAGGGGATGAACAAAACTGAAAGAAAAAGCCAGGTATTTGGTCTTCCTCTAGATAGAAGAAATAACACCAATACTTCAAATATCTGAACACAGATCTTGTCTCACTCATAGAAAGACAGAGAAAAGATTGTGAACAAATAAAACTTGTAAATAAGGAAAAACAATTATGATGCAGGTCTTGTTCTACTCACAGCAAAACAGAGGAAAAATTGCACCTTAAGGAATGCTTTAAAATAGCTACAACAGAGGTTGTACTGAATTGTAACCATTACAAAATGAAATAATGAACATAAGGCAGAAAATGCAGTGATGAAAACTTCAGAAACAAGGAAGAAAACGGAATTAAACAGTGACAAAGTATAGAATCTCTTTGCACTCTGTTCTATATTTGATAAAAAAATGCATTACAAACCCAGCCTCTCAAGGCTCCCAGGCTGTCCTCCCTCGTTTTACATATGAGACTCTAGGCGTTCCAGGAATCTGAAACGGTTTGCCTTCATGGAAAACTTCGACTGCCAGGTGTTCTGTCGTATGCTCTGCAAGCTACTCGAACCGCTACCAATGGCTTTGACAAGTGGAGTGTTAGCTTAGTATTATCCATGCGTTTGATTTTGTTTTTTTAAGCCGGGTGTCATCCAGTTTTCCAGGACCTTCAACCTCAATTTGAAAAGTCCCTCTTGAGTCTGAATTGCAGCCCGACCACCATCTCTGTAAAATATAATTATTAAAGGCTTCTGTCCCGTAGCTTTTCGAAAAGAAATTAAGGGCTCCCTTATCATGCCACCAAATACAGTGCCTTTCACAAGATCCTGACAGGTCTCAAAAGAATCTTAGCTCGGCTCTTGCTGGTGCGCCTAAGCACATACTAAGCCTGCATACCTTATGACTTATGGCCACGAAGTCGAAGATATTCCCACAGGCCATCGTAGCTGCTGCACTTCTGTGCTAGCGCTTCAGGTGTCGAATCATTTAATAAATAACAGCACTGATGTAATTCAGCAACAAGAGCATCAAGATTCTAATTTTCTTTTGGAGTTTCTGGACTAATGTTTGCCTCCAGAATATCATCCATGGTAAGTTCTGCATACTCTATCATTTGAGGTTGAAGATTATCAGCTTCGAAAGCACGCCTGCGCTCTGTGTAAATACGATCACGTTGGCTATTGAGGACTTCATCAAACTCGAATAGTTGTTTCCGGATCTCAAAGTAGTTTTCCACCTTCCTCTACGCCACTGATTTTCAATACGCTTTGACTCATGCCGCTCTGTATCAACTACATGGAGTCCACCTGCTGCAATTACCTTCTTTTTCTCTTCTTATGTATATATTTTATACTCGTAAACAATAGCTTCAAAAGAATCGCGTGACTTTGTAATGACTTCATCTTGGATTGGACCCTTCTCGCACACATATAACAAGCGGTCTTCTGCCTGAAGCTCAGTCAATGATCTCTTACCCACGTTATTCCTTGTTATTGTATCATCTGCAAGCTTTCCTGGACCTTTTACAATGGCGGCTGCCCCACCTTGGAGTCGATTGTGAAATCCGTCTTCGGCCGCTGCTGATACAAAATATCACACAAGCACCGGGGTTATCGAGACTCCTTTTCCAAGACTACTACGTGCAGGGATGTGATGCATCGGTCATGCTAAACGGAACGTCTAGTGACCCGAGCGAGCAGCAAGCTATTTCAAATTTGACTGTCAGTATCGTCGTTTCAATTCTCTGCATAGCCAGGAGCAATTAATTTTCAAGAGAAACGCATTCAAACGGCCCTTGACAGCGTTGTCAGTCCTGCCAGGGGAATCTCTCTGACTTATCTGCAACGAGAAGTCCGCCATTACCGCCGGCAACAAATTCAGGTAGCCGTTTTCCAGAATACTGTTCTCTATCGCTCGAACAGAACCCTATGTCTTCATTAAAGTATTGGGCAGTGATTGATAAGAAGTTTATTCCATGGTGGTTTATGTAATCTTGTCGAGGATCGATCACTGTCGTCGGCACTTTGCTTTGATATATCAAGTGATCTCAGACATTCAAGATTCGGGGTTTTTAGTTTGACACACCCATCTATGTTGAGAATTTTAAGATTTACAAGATTTGAAAGATCTGGCAATGTTTTTAATTCGAAGCAAAATTTCAGGTCCGGGTACCTTAAAGACCTTTGATTTTCCATTCCCTCCGGTAAGTGTACCAATTTAACACAGCCAATGAAGTCATCATACTCAAGTGTCGATATTTCTCCCAAAATGTCCATTGGGATGGACAGATTAATGCAGTATTGCAATGCTACATATTGGAGATGCAATAATTCAGAGACGGAATTAGGCAATTCAGTCAGATTAGTGCAACTGGATAAATCTAAATGTCTTAGGTTTTTAAGTTCCCCAAAATGAATGGGGAATGATGTCATGCCGCCTTGCTGGAAGCTACATATATTTCTACAGAAATTCATATAATGTTCAACATCAAACGGCTCGCGGCTGCTCGAAGCACCTGCAGATGCGGCTCCGCTCGCATTGCTCGTCAACTTACGCAACTCACAAGAAAGCTCATTAAATCTATCGAATAACTGTTTGAGGTGGTCACCAGGAGTGGGAAGTTCCAAAACTATTAATCTGGCCAGAGAAATGGTAGAAGGAATAGAGATGGACGGAAAAATGTTGAAGCGAAGCCATACCAAATTACCCGACATGGAAAACGAGGAGAAGTCCATTGGATGTTCAACGACCAAAAGGCGAACACCCCTAATGTTTATGTCATTCGAGAGTTGAGGCGGATTCTCACCCTTAGGGATGCGAATTCCTCGTGTCAAACAGGAGTCTGATCCGTCCTGCAACTGAAACATCTCTTCTATATCACTTGAACAGCTAAGACGGAGGGGCTTATGATTTGCGCACTCGAAGAACTCCTCTCTTGCCAATCCCTTAAATTGAATGTGCATTATAACTCGGGAATGTTCATACTTGTAATTTATATAATTGTTAGACTTCACGTCATAATTATATTCCACAAGGCATTTTTGACGGTTACTTTCAAGGCAGTCTCTAACGTCGGAGTATCCTATTCCCTCCAAGACTCGAACTGCTAGTTCTCTGTCTTCTCCCACCAAGGAACACCCAATGTCCAAAAACATCTCCTTCTTTTCTCTACTCAGAGCCTCATAACTCACTTTTAATGTGTTTATTATATCATCTGGCAATCGTTTAGAAAACTTTTCCACCTGTAGCTTCCAAAAGGTTTTGTCATCATTGCCCGCAAGATGTCGGCCTAAAGTCTTCAAATCTTTGAACTGGTTTTGGTAAAAGGAAAGCATGGTGGCAAAAGAGCTCTTGGGCATGCTTTCTATTTAATGGCTTTACATCATACAATACTGTTTTTGGAGAAGATCTTCTTAATAAGTCCTTATCACGAGATGTAAGCAAGATGAGACTACCAGATCCCACTGCATTCATATCTAGTAGACTATCGATTTTCTCAGCATCATCAACGTCATCCAGAACAATCAGAGCTTGGAGCCCCGGTAGACGACATTGCAAAATATCCTTTCCGTGGACGGGATTATCAATATGCAAACCATGTGTTGTCAAGAACATTATAGAAGCAACACCTTGCTGCGAAATTTTCCACGATAAATCTTCTAAAACCAGGTACCTTGGGTAGCATAGTCGAATTTAATATCTGTTACAACAGATTGCACTCCTATGCCTTGAATAATTTTGAGCCCTTACTATAGTATATATATCTACTTTATTATTCGATGCAATACCTAGTCCCAACAAACCAAACTTCAATCCCTCCATAATTGATGGTCCATTCAAAGCTGAGTTACGACAATAGCAACTCTTTTCTTTCATTGACATGGGTTGCCTCTAGTGAAGTCATTACAAATTCATATTTATAATTAGAATGCAATATTAGTGAGATAGTTTCATATCGATGGATAAACTTGAATTACACCCGAATACTGTATGGATTGTATATTACACTATAGAATATTATATCATAATTTTGAAGTATAGTGGAAAAATGCCAATTAACTTTGGTAGAAAATGAATGTGTCTTCTCAAAAAGAAAGTAAAAAATCATGGAAAAAATAATAAACTATGAATTTGTGCATATCAAATCAAATTTAAAATGTTTTTAAAATTTGTAAATTTAAAATTATTTGAGAATAAAGGTTTTAACAATTAGTAGTCATATTATTGTTGGGTTTTTTGGATTAAACTGTGTTTTAGGTTTTGAAATGTCCAATGTTTCTAGTGAACATTTCACTCATCATCAGAGACAAATGAAATTGGAAAGCGGGAAAAGAATGTCAAAAGTTGAGAATAAATAGGAGAGACTAATAAAATAGTCGTTGAAGAGATAAATAGAAGTAAAATGATAGAGTCAAAAAGAGGGAGATGAATTAATGATAAGGAGAAAGAAGGAATTCAAATAATAAAAACAGTTAATATAGGTAAAGGAAATTTGATACGTTATGAACTTAAAATAAGATTAAAATTAATTAGAGTGAATAAATAATAATTATGAGATGAAATTTAAACCAATTTAATTTAAATTCAAATGAATAATTAATGATAAAAGAAGATAGGTAAAGGAAAGGAGAGCTTCATTTGTTCCCGATGATGGGTGGAGTGTTCACTCGAAATGTTGGACATTTCAAAACGTAAGACAATTTAATCCATAAATCCTAGCAGCAATAAAATTTAAAATTAATTAAAAAGAAGATTTTTTTTTTTTTAATATTTAAACATTCTACTAATTTAATATACAACTTTAATTATGATAATTTTTAAGTTTGATATAAAAAACTAGACAAAATAAAGATTTTAATTTAAAAGATATTATGAGTTAATATTTCCACATTCAAATGAAATATTATAAACTATCTAATTTGTAGTTCATAGTAACATTATTAAAAATGGAAGAGGTTTTCCACAACCCTCTCTCGGTAGAGCCCCCTTCTCGACAACAACTCCTATCAGTTATGCCCTCTCCCACACTCACTTATCCCTAAGGCTCTCAGTCCCCAGCACGTGGTTGGGTTCTCGATGGAAAATGGAGGAGGAACTGGTTGAATTTTCCAACGAACCCCTAGTTTGAAAACAAATCTAGTCATCGTCGACAATTAAAGGTTCACCGCACTTTACCTCTCTCTTCTCTAGATCTAAAAACCCCTCTTCTATTATGGACGAGTATCATACTTCCCTTGTCTCACACCCCCCTATCTAGGTCCTCAAATCCACCTCGACTATTATGTAGACAAGTGTCATTGGCCTCCCCTTGCCCGCTACGAACCCTTGTCCCATTCAAACCATTTTGGGTCTCGATTCCTCCCCTTCCTATACCTTCCCCCCCCCACACCTTGCTCCCCTCTTACCCATTTCTCTCATGATGATAACATCATTTCTCATGATTTTTGTTCTCTGTTGTGGTCATATTTACTTGCTCCCGAAGGAATTTTATGAAACCTTGCAGACACAGGATTTATTAGACTCTTATTGGACATAGGCCTCATGAGGGGATGCATGGAAAACCCTGCCCTGTCTCACTCCTCTACAAAGCCAATATTCAGATCCATGATGGACCTACAGTAAAGAAATAAATGTGTTAAGAGAAAAGAAAAATAAGTAAGTTTGGTCTTGGGTGATGGTGTGCAATTGAATGAAATCACCCATATGGAGAGTGTGTCGCTAGTGGGTCATTTTGCGAGAAGGAGAATGATAGGAGATACAATGAAATCTTAGACCGAGACTCATTTTCTTCCAATCCTCAACTATGAACCAAAATGCTTGACCCTAGCCAAGTGTTGGCTTGCATGGATTATGTGTGTGCCTGTGGATGTTGACAAACTCCTTCTCTCACGTTGGAGCCAGGGCTTACAAACCATATTAAAAAATGGTCAGTGGACTTCGATGCCAGTACCAAGAGATTGGCCATCACTATAGTTTGGGTTTGCCTCCCAGGTCTTCCACTTATCCTCTGGTTGGAAGAAGTCTTTAAGGAAATTGGAAACACCCCAAGCTTCTTCTATGAAGTAGACACCTCCTACAAATATTCTAGCTACATGGAGATGGCTCAAATCTGGTGGGTCTCAAACTCTTCAGATGTATTGTTGATTCCATCTCTATTCAATTGGGTTAGAAAACTTACCACCAAATCCTAGATTACAAAGGAATTCATTTCTGTTGCAAGAAACGCCACTCATGTGTGCATATTTTCAAGGAATGAAATAGAGCTTAGAGGTAGAAAATGTGGGTAAAAAGGTTTGGCATCTCCTCTCAAATCATCCCTTCGAAATCTTCTCCCTCACCTCCACAATATATCTTCCCATGATCTTAGGCGTTTCAAGGAGAGCAAAGTAAGAAGGATGACTCCAATCACAATATTCAAATATCCCCACCATCAAAATCATGAGCGGGCATCTCCTCGAGTAAGTCAAATTCTCTCTCTATTTTTAATTTCCTCCTCTTTATCTATTGATTCACTCAAGGTTGGTTCTCTCTTCCTCCCCATCCCCTTGTTCCCACCCAGTTAAGCCCTATATTTCCATTTTACCCTCTCGGGCCTCTCTAGGTCTTTAGTTCGCCCTCTCATGCTCATCCCCCCTTGCCTCCATGCCCCCTCCTCCATTGCTAACCCCCCACCCCCGTCCCCTTTCCCTCTCCTCCCTACCAACTGATCTCTCCTCCCCCCTCTCTTTCAGGGCCCTCAAAATACAACCTCCACTCCAATAGCAAAGTTAATTCCTCCCTCCTGCTGGGGGTGGAAGGGGGTCTTGTTCAACACACAAATTTAGAGAAAAAACTATCTCAGTGAGGAAGGAAATCGCTTCTCTCACTTGCTCAAAAATAATCCAATTCGAAGGTTCACTCTGGAAAACAACAATATCTTATTGGGGCCCTTAGAGAAATTACCTCTACGGCTCCCTCATAATGATTATTCTCTCCCTAAACTGCAAGGGTTTTGCTAATTTTCCATCAAGTGGTTGATGGACTTGTATCGACCCTATGTAATTTTACTTCAGGAAACTATGATGGAAGGGGAGAAATCCATCCACTCACTTTCCTCCTCACTCCTGTGATGGGAATTTACATCCATTGATGCTTTTGGACATTCCATGGGACATATCACTAGATGGAAAAAAAATTCACTCAATCTTGTAAACTCTTGGGCTTAGAGGTCGATCTTGTGGGTGGCCCTCTTCTCTATAGAGCTATCCTAGGAGCTACATATTCTAAATACTTATGGGCCATACTTTGTTGACCAAAAACTATTTTGGGAAAGTAAACTTCAATTCTCCCTTTTAAAAATGGCTCATACAATAATTAGAGGAGATCTCAACTTCACTCTTGGTGCCACTGAAATTTGGGGCCCAACAACACATATTGATGGTTTAGAAGAGTTCTTTATACCAACTATGAAGGAGGACTATTTTTTGGATCCTCAACCCCCTTATCTCTCGCCCATGTGGAGGAACATGAGGATAGGTGAGACTCGCATTTCCAAGAGTTTGGACGGATTCCTTATCTCAAAAACCCTTCTTGATACAAATCTCAGGCTCTGTCAATGGGTTTCCTTAGGGGGGGATTCAGACCATAGTCCCATTCTCTTCAAACTAGCTCCCTCTTCCCCAAATCCACATGCCACATTTAAACCGAATTCATCTTGTTTTGAGGATCCCTTTTTCATATCTCTCCTAAAGGAATCATGGATTCCTTGTAACTCTGCTCAACCTAATCCCCTCCTATACAATTCCTGGAAAACCTAAAGAAGTTAAAAAAAACTGCTTAGACTTGGGGGAAAGAGAAATGAAAAAAATATTTGTAATCCCTTCTTGAGATGGAAAAACAAATTTAGTCCTGCTTCGAATTTGAATCAATCTCCCAGTGTTTAGATTATCAGAAGGAAGATCTTAAACTACTTGAGCAGGCACATAGGAAAATTCTCCTCATCGAGCAGAAAGAATGGAGACTCAAAAGTAGATCCCTTTGCCTCCAGGAAGGGGATGAAAGAAAAAAATTATTTCATAACTATGCTAACCAGAGGAAGTCAATTAATACCATATGTTCCATTGACAAACCAATGCTCCCCATGTAACCTCTTTCCAAGACAATGCGACAGTTGGGTCACAACATTTTAAAACCCTTTTTAGAGAAGAGAACTACACCTCAATCGATGCAATTCTCCAGGTCACCTATCTCTTTCCAAGATTCATTTACTAGGAAGGAAATGATCAACTGATGGCTGAAATATCAAAAGAGGAACTTTTGGCCACCCTCCAAAGCTTCCATAAGGATAAAATCCTAGGTCTAGATGGATCGCTAGTTGAATTCTCTCTTGAATGTTTCAATTTCATTAGGCACGATCTTCTTGGTGTGGTTGAGTACTCAAGGTCCACTGGAAAATTTTTACCAACCTTCAATGCAGCCTTCATTGCACTTATTCCTAACGCTGACAATCCTATCTCCTTCGACCAATTTCACCTAATCTCTCTCTACAACAACATCTACAAAAACATCACAAATCTCATTGATTGCAAGATGGTGGACTTCCTTTAAGACCATATTTCTCAGGAACAATTTGAGTTTCTAAAAGGTAACCAAATTCATGAATCCATTGGCCTCACTAAGGAGGGGTTGTACTCTATCCATTTAATAAAGAAAAAAACATTCACCCTCAAGGTAGACCTCTCCAAAGATTTTGATAGCGTCAGTTGGTTTTACATTAGAATCCTTCTCATTCAGTTGGGCTACAACCACTCTTTTGTCTTGTGAATTATTAGTTGCATTAATACTTCTTCTTTTTCCATATTTATAAATGGCTCACCCAATCCTTTCTTCAAGCCTGAAAGAAGAATTCGATAGGGATGCCCCCTATATCCTCTTATCTTCCTCTTGGTAGCTAAAGGGATAAAAAAAAGGATCCAAAAGGAAGTGGAATCTGAAAACTTCAAAGGCATAGTGGTAAGCCCTCACTTATCACTCACTCGTCTTCTCTTTGTAGATGATATTCTCATTTTCTGTCAAGGAAGTATGTGATTTTTATTTCATCTTAGATCACTTCTTGCTCTTTTTTGTAAAGAAACCGAGATGCAAATTAATGGGGAGAAATATTGTTTCTACATATGAGGAATGCTAGATGATCAACATCACCAGGTTGCTCATATCCTTGGCATACCCCCCCAAGTCAAAACTCGGGATTCAAATCCCCAGGCTTTCATGTTAAAGTAAATGGACATGTCAAAAGGGACTAGCTCTGGATCGTGGTCAAGATCGAAAAAAAAAAAATCATGGTGTAACAAATGGATTTCCCAAGTGAGAATATTAGTTCACCTTAAATCAATTCTTGAATCAATCCTAGTTTATTGGGTCATTCTCACCTGGGTACTTGTTGACCAAAATTTGGTCATGTATATTTTCTCGCTCTTGGATTAATATAAAAAAAAATTGATATTGGAAGATGAATATTTTTGAACTATTATATGTTCATTTCATAGCCAGCGGTATCGGCTTCGTCATGCATTTCACGGAATCAAAATCCAAGTCTCCATGACCAAGATACACATACTTTTGTCCAGAAGTCCAATGGAGGTATTACAAGAAGAAATATGAAAAAAGTTCTAAGTGACATGTTCTCTCCTCCCCTTTCCCTTCACCTCTACTCATTCTCTCATTTTATACTTAGTCATTTTTCCCATTATCTCATTACTTTCATATTCTCATTACCTTTTTCCACACTTAACCATTTTTCCATATTCCTTTCCAGTTCACTTTCATTTCCCTTTTCCTTTATTTTCACATTTCTTTTTATTTTCCTTTCCATTTTCATTATCCAATTTTTCCATTTCTTTTCGTTTCCCCTTTTCTTTTTCCAAATTTCACGTAATTCCTTTTATTTCTCATATATTTCATATTTTCCATATTTCACGCGATCCATTATATACTTTCCAGACTTAGTCTTATTTACTATGGCTTACCGCAGGTTCGCTGGTTGATGATATTTCCTAAGAGTATGTTTTATCTTCGCTACCCTCACAATGTACTTTGACTTCCACCACCTTCATAATATTTTGGTGCAAGTCCGTCTGACTGATCCTCCTCTCCTATCCACTTTAGCTAACACTTAGAAATTTTCACACTTATTTCTTACTATGTCTTACCGCGGGTTCACAGTGATTTCTAAGATTCTCACCTACCTCCACATTCACGTAACCTGACAAACATGCCATATTATTTTAATAATAATTTTCCTATCCTAAGTTCTATGAGGAACATCTCCAAGTGACACATGGCAGTTAAATGGATGGTGTCACATGGAAACTAATTAATGGAGATATGTGGCAGCATACAAAAGTGACACATGGCATGATTTTATTGGATGATATATGACAGATTCTTATTGGCAGACTGTTGGCCTACCGAGTGATGACATGTGGAAACATTTCGTTGGGTGACTCATCATTGTTGATTGGGCATATTGGTGGTACTCTATTGAAATTCTTTGAGATGATCAAATCATTCTCTCCTATGAAGAAGATATGGACATATTTATATATTATTAAGAATATTGTGTGTGATGTTGATTACAATTTAATTCTGATGTTGAATCCCTCCACCAATATTTTCCTATTGTAAAAAGACTTTTGTTGCACATAAAAATCAGATTGGGTTATTTAAGAACCATTTTCATTTAAATCCAAGAAATAAAGATTTGGGGTTTGTTGTCTAACATTCTCCATACTCCAAGATATTCAAAGATATAACTTTTAGCCAAAGAGGAGAACCACCTCTCTAAAAACGAAGGGGGACTAATGTCCTAATGAGGTTGTTATTTTAGTCCTCACATATTCAAGCGTCAACATTTTTGGCGACCATACTGGGGAACGATTTCTTTTCAATATAATTGAGGAACCAAAAATCGCCATGGATCAAAGTTTCGAGAAGAAGATTCAAGAAAATGATTGCTTATTTTAAGCATGGCTCACCTTTTTTGTAATTTAAAAAAGAAACAAGAACACCAAATATTCAGGAGAATGGACTCCCTGACAACTCCATTGAAAAAATTCAAAATGAAGGGTTTCATTCATGTCATAATGATTCTTTATATTCTTCATTAGGCCCATCAATGGATTTGCAAGATTCGACAAAAGGAATAAATACTCAAAGAATGAGGCAATTTCATAATACCCCTTTAAATCTACCAGAAATAGAATTTCAAATGCCCAATATTCCTGTTGAATTTTTTTCTACATTCTTTGGGGATACTTTAGAAGATGCAGCACAACACTTGATTAATTTTAAGGGTACATGTTATGATTTCAATTTCACTGAAGACAATGTTACATGTAGATTATTCCTACAAACTCTATGATAGGATGCTCTTGAATGGTATAGTTCATTAATGCCTAACTCCATTACTAGCTGGGATGTGTTAGAAGATTCATTTGTAGAAAAGTTTATCCCAAAGGTGCATTCATATTTTTTTGTTGATGTTTTAAATGTTGTTTCCCACCCACCCTCTCCCACATGGACACAAAAGGATGAAATCAACGATTCAGATGAAGAACATCATGAAACACTACAAGACTTTTCTGAATCAAATCTTGTTGCTGAGAATGAAGGAAAGAATTCCAAAGACCAAGAAAATGATATCAGCATTTCATATACTCCATATGAGGAAGAAATTAAAGTGTCTCCACCAAATATGCAAGAAGAATTCAGCCAAAATAAAGAAGAATTGGTGGAAGAAAACAATTTTGAGGATAAAGAAGATAGCCATTGCATAGAAGAACATTGCCAAGACATCACCAATGAAACAATAATCTTGAATGTTGAAAAAAAAGAAAAAGATAATGTTTTCAAGAAATAAATTCCTCATTTGATTGAAGATAGCAACACTCTGGGGCAACCAATAGTAGATTATATTGAATATTGGTTCGAAATTATTGTCAGTATGCCAACAAAAACAAGTCTTTTGCACACATTGCTCGATCCCATTGTGGTACATTTTGGGCATGCTCCTAATTTATTGGTAGCAACCTCATTTTTTTTCTTACTATTGGAGCCCATTTCAAAGGTCAATTGGATGCTCAAATGGCTCCATAGGAAATCTTCCTTACCTAAGGTTCCCTTTTCTTTCAAGTAAGTTAGTGTAGGTATATCATGTATGCACATATTGTGTTTCTTCAATCCAGTTTTGCATAATAAGGAAGTTTATATTGAATTTTGAAGATAACTCCATGAAAGAAGAAGAATTACAAGAGGTCATTTTGAATATGACTCCATATCCCAATGGAGAAGGTAGTTGGTCTTAAGATTCTGGTGTTCTCAATAACCCACAGGGGGTCACTGTCCTGCAATTGGAGCCAGTTGTTGACCAAAATTTGGTCATCTGTATTTTCCCACTCTTGAATTAATATAAAAATAAAAAAAAATTATGTTGGAAGATTAATATTTTTGAACTATTATATGTTCATTGCATAGCCATCGGTATCATCTTCTCCATGCATTTCGCGGAATCAAAATCCAAGTCTCCATGACCAAGATACGCATACTTCTATCCAGAAGTCCAATGGAGGTATTACGAGAAGAAATATGAAAAATGTTCTAAGTGACATGTTCTCTTCTCCCCTTTCCCTTCACCTCAACTCATTCTCTCATTTTATATTTAGTCATTTTTCCCATTATCTCATTATTTTCATATTCTCATTACCTTTTTCCACACTTAACCATTTTTCCTTATTCCTTTCCACATTCACTTTCATTTCCATTTTCCTTTATTTTCCCATTTCTTTTTATTTTCCTTTCCATTTTCATTATCCCATTTTTCCATTTATTTCATTTTCCCCTTTTTATTTTTCCAAATTTAACGTAATTCTTTTTATTTCTCATATATTTCATATTTCCCATATTTCTTTCCATATTTCACGTGATCCATTATATACTTTCCAGACTTAGTCTTATTTACTATGGCTTACCGCAGGTTCGCAGGTTGGTTATATTTCCTAAGAGTGTGTTTTATCTCCGCTACCCTCACAATGCACTTTGACTTCGGCCACATTTATAATGCACACAACTCTTTTTACTACTCTTTAATATGCAACTCCTCCAACACTTAGCCAAATATATGAGTTACCGCGGGTTCACAGGTTCGTGGGTTCACAGGTTAGTAATATAATATTTCTTTCATATATTAGGTGTAAGTCCATGTGATGGATCCTCCTCTCCTATCCACTTTAGTTAACATTTAGAAATTTTCACACTTATTTATTACTATGTCTTACCACGGGTTCGCCATGATTTATAAAATTCTCACCTACCTCTGCACACGTATTATTATTTTAATAATATTTTTCCTATCCTAAGTTCTATGAGGAACATCTCCAAGTGACACATGGCAGTTAAATGGATGGTGCCACATGGAAACTAATTAATGGAGACATATGGCAACATACAAAAAGTGACACAATGCATGATTTTATTGGATGACATATGACAGATTCTTATTGGCAGACAATTGGCCTACCTAGTGATGACATGTGGCAACATTTGGTTGGGTGACTCATCATTGCTGACTAGGCATATTGGTGGTTGATTGGGCATGCAAAATTATTATTATATTCAACAATTTTCCAAGGGTTGAATCCTTCAAGCTACATAGTCTCATCTCTTCTTTATTTCTTGTCAAATGTATGTTACACTTAACATTACATATCACTAAGACTCTTTTATTCTTGTACATGTGGGATAAGAATAATGAAGAAAATTCAAAATTCAACAAAGAAGGTCGAAATTAAATCAAGGGTCCACATTTACCAATCAAACTTGATCAACAATGGCTGAGTCACGATCTTGCAAAGGCTATATCTTGAGCTTTGGGTGTCGGAATCACACAAAATTTATACCGTTGGAAAGGTATTTCAACATAGAATATGGTGGTACAGGTTTTAAGTGCTGAAAGTTGATACATTTTTCTCAAAAATTAAAATATAATTCAGTTGCATTTTTTAATGGGCATGCATGACAACTCAACTTCACAAGCTCATATCTTGAGATTCGGGCGATGGATTTGCACAAAATGTATATCATTGGAAATTTGAGACGATGAAGAGAACATAAGAAGTGGTTTACATGGTTAAAAATTTGGTTTTCACTTCGAGAAAATTAAATTACAGTCATCCTATTTTAATGGGAAATTAATTAAATTTCAAAAAATAAAATTTTAATTAAAACTTTTATTAAAAAAAGGAGAGGGACCCACTTTCAATATACTTGTATTAATGATGTGAATTCACTAATGAGGAATTATTGGGACATTGATTAAAGGAAATGTTTCAAGAAGAAACTTGTACGAGAATTTCTAGAAGGGAGAAATCATGACTGCTCAAATAGTTAGAAAATCTCTTCTTAAAAAGAGAAGAGAGGCTTCACCAAAGGTCCAATAATCAATATTGTTAGAGAGTCATGGAATACGATCAGATGAAGAAGAAGATACAACCATGGATACACAATCAAGCTTTTGATCAAAAGAAAGAAATCTCTATCTTCTCCATTTTTTTTTTATATATTCTTTTACAACACTTATCATAGTTTTATGCTTGAATCTCAGAGTTGGGGATAAGGCTGAGTTGTTGAGTGTTCTTCTTATATTATTCTAAGATTTTTTCTTATATGATCATGGAGTATTTGCAGCCACATACATGGTTGTCAAAGATTTTGTAATGAAGAAAATCTTTCATGAATAAAACTCCACAAAGAATTGCTTCGGGGTTGATCTTGATTGTATCTTGTAACTTTGAGTTTTAAGTATGAGGTATTTGAGGTTGACCTATCAAAATATTTTTTGATATTGATTGCAATACTCTGCTAAAATTCTTTGAGATGATCAAATCATTCTCTCCTATGAAGAAGATATGGATGTATTTATATATTATTAAGAAGATTGTGTGTGATGTTGATCACAATTTAATTTTGATGTTGAAGCCCTCCTTCAATATTTTCCTATTGTAAAAATACTTTTGTTGCACATAAAGATCATATTGGGTTATTTAAGAACCATTTTCATTTAAATCCAAGCAATAAATATTTGGAGTTTCCTGTCTAGCACTCTCCCTACTCCAAGATATTCAAAGATATATCGTTTAGCCAAAGAGGAGAACCACCTCTCTAAAAACGAAGGGGGACTAATGTCCTCATGAGGTTGTCATTTCAGTCCTAACAAATTCAAGCATCAACACTACCCAAAGGCGTTCTCAACATACTTAGACAAATATCATATCAATTCATCTGGTCGGGGTCTAAGGATAATAAATCAATGGTTCTTGCTATGTGGAAGAAGTTAGCCACCCCAAAGGAGTTGTGGGGATGGGGCCTTAAAAATATTCACTTTTTTTCTCAGGCATTGGTAACAAAAAATGTGTGGAGTTTGATTCAAGGAAATGGACTATGGCCCCAAGTTCTTCAAGAAAAATAATTCCCAAGAGAGACCCCAATAGATTGGATCAGAAATCCAAACAAAATATTTCAGAATGGATCTATTGTTTGGAAATTTATGTAGAAGGATTTTCCCCTAATTGGGAAATATCTCATTTGGAAAGTCAAGAATGGTCAAAATCTCCTCATCGGAAGGGATCCTTGGATCAACTACGAGAACAAAAATTTTCTTCTCGTCTAGGTCATTTTTGAATTGGACAATCAATGCTTCTTCTATCTAAACTAGATATGGATCAAAAGATGGATGGATGGTCATGACCTGGGTTTGGAAAATGAATTCTCTCAACTGTGGGAAACATACATTGAGACATTGCAAATATATTTTGTTCAATTATCTGATCAGGATGACCAGTTGATTTGGTCCCCAAATCTGACTTGAGTATAATGTCTGAAATGGGGATACAAGGCTCTTGCACTTGACCATAGAGAGACCCTCCCTGGTGGTGTAAACCACTTTGGAAGCTCAAATGTCCAACAAAAGAAAAATTCTTCATGTGGCTCCTTTTGCACAACAAATCCCCCACATGGGACTCCCTAGTGTGAAGGAAATTTATTGGCCCTGGTCATTATAGCCTTTGTAAATTAGACAATGAATCCAACCAACATCTTTCCCTTGACTACCCCTTCTTAAAGGAGGTTTGGAGCGAACTAAGGTGCTCCCTTGGCCATGATTTCTCGTTGACATGGGACATTATTGAATCAGTCATGAAGAACTAAAATTCCTCCCTAACATTTAAAGACTTTAAATCCCTCCCTCTCATTTCCACTTGGGAAATCTATCTTTCCTGAAACCACTGTCTATTTGATGAATTCCCTCCTCTCTGGGCCATTGTGCCTCCTGAAGTTTGGTGATCCTCTCATCCTTTCCCCAATCCCCTCCCTCCTCCTCATGAATTCTTGACCATAACAAACCTATTCAAAAGGATCATCCTTTGTATTTGTTTAGCGATGTTGCTCAGGGACAACCCACTATCGGGGGAGTCGGGGGCCTTATTTTCACCTTTGGTTCCTCCTCCTTCTCCTTTGCGGCCAGCTTGGGATCGACTACAAACAATTACAATGAAATCATGGCCCTTAAACTTATTCTTATGTTGGCAAAGGAAAAATGCATAAACAGTCTACATAACTATGAGGATTTACAACTTGTTATAAACTAGATGACCGGGAAAAACACTTTGCACAACTACACTCTATGACATTTATACACTGAGATTATGAGTCTTCCAATATCCTTTTCTCACATTGATTATTATCATGTATAAAGGCAATGGAACTAGTATGTAGACATGATCTCAAAATCTGGAGTGGAAATGGCTTGGGGAACCTGGAAAATCTTTGAAAAAAGCCTGGACCTTATCCAGGAATATTTTCACGAACCTTGGTTCCAAATATGATTAAATATAGCTCTAATAGAAACTCTATCTTTTTTGTGTGATATTGTAAAGATTGTAAATCTTATCTTCTCTTTGTAAGGATATTGAGATAACTACACAGACTCTTTTTTGGATCCCCTTTTTCAGACAATAGGCCCACATGGATTGAAGTATAATAACACATGAACAACAAAATGGTCTCATTGGGCCAACACTCTGATAGATCCCCTTTTTTTATCTCACTCTAATGCCCTGGGTATCTTTTTGATGGGCCATCATCCTTTTGAATGCCTCTAAGCATCTAAAGATGTAATTTTGTTTCATATGTAATAAAATATCCGACTTTTTTCCTTGGAAAAAAAAATGTTAATTTTTTTTTCTAATGATATTCTATATTCTAGTCTAAAAATAATATAATGATATTTATGTTAAAAGAATTGTTAATAACAACCTTATTAAGATAATGATTAAATAATATTTAATATTTGTTTTAGTGTTGGGAGCTTTGGGGATTAGCTAAATTAATCTAGAACCACATGTTAGTTTATCATGTTGATTGATTGGTTGGTTGGTCATGGGTTAAAATCTCTTGATTTCCCAATGAAATACCCTATAATCTAAACATATATGAAACTTCCTAATGGAAGTCGGCCTTATTATACCTACCGCATAGGTATATAGCGATGTTTCTGTCTTTGATTGTCTATTACTTAAACCTTTGACCAAAAAATTGTGAATGGTTTCTAAGGTATGACTTTAGAAATCGATTTTACATTTTTTTCTGAATTATCTAAAATTATTTATTGAATTCGACCCCTTATTGCGGGGCTGGCGGCAGATGTCTTGATTTCAAAGTCATTTTAATTATTTCATGCATGGAGAGGAAACATTTCTCAGTCGTAGCTTCTTCATGCCAAGTTTTTCTTCTTGTCTTGAGTATGTGTATGCATTGGCGGCGGATGTCTCGATTTCAACGTCATTTTAATTGTTTCACGTGTAGGGGGGCAGTTTTTATTAGTCACAACTTCTTTCTTCCTTTGCTTTTGTTTTTGTAGCTTACTGTTTACCTCTTTACTCCTCCCTTCTCCTCCCTTGGCAATGCAAATGTTATTTCAGATCTGAGCAGGTGAACAGGCGATCAAGCGAATATGGTCAGTGGTACTCTTTTCCATGGAAGAAGACAATCCTAGTCAGCGCCATCCTCCTCGCAGATGAACATCTTGCAGTTAAACAGACGGTTAACGGGGGCTCTTAAACATACACCCACCTAAATTTATTCCTCTGGTTGCGGCTGGAAAGGAAAAGATGGTTCTTTCCTTTTTTAATTATAACGGATTCGGGCAGCGTTTAAAATAAAAACTCAGGATCGATTTTGCTTTCCAGTCGATTTTGCTTTTGAAAATTTTTTGTGATCATTCTTCTACAGTAAACAGAGAGCGTGGAAATCGCAATAATTGGTCTTTCTATTTCAGCAAATGATGAAATATCTGCAGTAATCATCAGCGCAAGGGTCGTATAAATCTACAGTGATTGATGCGTAACAACTGTAATCGATTTCTTGCGGTGGTATCCATGGCGATTCACATGCTCTCTGCATTGATCAACAAATTGACTGGTCGATTGACTGACCTCAAGAATGTATGCAAATTGTATGAAGAAAACTCTCAATAACAAGAAGCAGATGTGTGCGGTTTTTAAAGGCAGTGGCAGACATCCAGGGATAGGGATAGGGACAGTGGGCTCATCTTGAGGGACAGTGGACAGGGACAGTGGGATAACAAAGGAAAAGGACAATGGTCTAACAGGGACAGTGGGCAGAGCAACAAGTTTTCAGTGGTCAGACCAACAGACAGTGAAGGGTTAAGCATAAAACAAAGGGTCATTTTTTGGGCAGAGACTTTGATTTATCCTAATAGCATCATGACAAGGGGACAAGAAACTTTAGAACCCGTGGAAACAAATGATATAGGGCAAGTGAAAATTGCCTCATCGGCCAAAACTGGAAAGTGGGTTTGGGTTAATGCCAAACAGTATCGAGGCATTTTAAAACAAAGACTAGCTCGTCTGAAATGGGAGCAGACAAGGGAAAAAAGGCCTCAAAGGGAAAGTACTTGGGTCCTTTGCAAGAAACAACATTCAAACAAGTCCTCTTTGCAAATATGTGGCAACAAGTCCAAAGAAAAAGGAAAAGTCATTAATGATTATGCCTTATATAGTCCTACATCCACACCGCTCACTTGGTCATCTGATCTTTATGTGAAAGAACTGTTAAAGGTAAAAGAGAGATTGGAAGTAGTAGAAGCTAAAGAGCTGGAAAGAGATTATACAATCCATAGAATAATAGCCGAAAACCAGGATTTAGCAGAAAGCAACAAAGTTCTGAAGGAGCAAGTGTCATTGCTACAGGAAGCTCTCCGAATGGGGAAAACAGAATGGAAACGCATGAAAGAAGAAGTGAAAAACATGAAGAAAATTGCAGTGGAGAATACAGAGGTGATGAATGCGAAGCCATCCCAGGATAAGGGGAAAGTAGTTACCCAAATAGACAACAATGAAGAGACATCAAGAGAAGAGAGGAAAGGAGATTCTGCAAAACTCTCTAAAACCTGGGCTCAAATTACTAGCAATCCTGCTAAGAGGGAAGGAGAAAGAAACATTCAGGTTGGCAACATGCAAGACAGAGAAAGCTAAGAAAGACATGATAGAGAAACAAACATAATTATCAAGGGGGTGAAAGATTATGGGAAAAATGAATGTACTCTTGACCTTGCAAGCGACTTCTTGAAAGACAAGCTCCAATGGCAAGGACAAATATGTCAAGCATGGAGAGTAGGTAAGCCTAACGGTGAGAGAGTCAGGCCCATAAAAGTCATCATGCCCAACTTGTGTGATAAAGAGATCATTCTAAGCAGGAAGCA